>CM075872.1:16369225-16969225 GCA_038021265.1 Cyprinella venusta
GCAGCAAGGTGCGAGCCTTCCTGGATTATCATGGTCTGCCATATGAAATTGTGGAGGTCAATCCCGTTATGCGAAAGGAGATCAAGTGGTCCACTTACAGGAAAGTTCCCATCCTGATGGTGAACGAGACGGTGGTATGTAGCAATTCGGATGATGTCTTTCCCTATTATGATGATTAATAGTAAGATTCTTCAGATCAAAGTACCTCTCTGTTATTTCTTTAACAGCAACTCAATGACTCTTCTGTAATTATTAGTGCTTTGAAGACATACCTGGTCAGCAAGTGAGTAGCCTATATTATGCTTGACAGTCTTTCTACTTCTTTTTATATGGATGTTGTTGATAGAATTTGACTTTATATTCAACATTTGGTATATTAATGTATTCATGTAGCGTAGGGGTTTTCAAATTGGGACAATTAAACAAAAGTTTCTCTTTAAAATATTGATTTGACATTCGATTTTTTTTAATCTAAGGGGATTGTCATTGATTGAGACATATTTTGCTCTAGTTGCTTTGCTGATTAAAAAAAGTGTTCAATTCAGTTTCTTTATTGTCTATTCATTGCTTCTTTTAGGGATAAAACAATATCTGAGATCCTCACATTTTATCCTGAGATGGAAGCAAAGAACGACAGTGGGAAAAACGTGAAAGAGTTTGGCAATAAGTACTGGGTCATGGTGCATGACGCTGATGCTGATCATCTATATCCTGAAAAAGACACCAGGAAGTAAAGCAAATAAGTCATGTCTGATAGTGATTGCGTTATTAGTCTTTTTTTAAATGAATTTACGTTTGCTTGTTGATCTCACTAACACTTTTTGCTCAGAGAGGAGATTAAATGGCGCAAGTGGGCAGATGATTGGCTGGTGCACCTAATTTCCCCAAATGTTTACCGCACACGGACGGAAGCCCTCGCATCCTTTGACTACATAGTGCGAGAAGGCAAATTTGGCACCTTTGAGGGCTTCTTTGCTAAGTATTTTGGAGCTGCTGCCATGTGGCTCATTGCAAAGAGATTGAAAAATAGGTATGTTTTTGAGGGCAGTGGGTTTGTTAATAATGAAAATATTTGATTGAAATGTTTTGATATTAAAGTTTAACCTCATCATACTACCCAGACACCATCTGCAAGAAGATGTGAGACAGGATCTCTACAAGGCCGTCAATGATTGGGTTGCAGCCATTGGAAAAAATAAGAAATTCATGGGAGGTGATCAACCCAACCTTGCAGATCTGGTATGTGTTTCTCTTTCAGTCTAAAATTAGATTAAAGATGCATAAAATACACTACTGCTGTTCTAAATTTTGGGGTCATGAAATTTTAAAAACAATGTTTTTGAAAAATATCCTCTGCTCACAAGGGCTGTATTTATATGATTAAAAATACAGTAAAAACAGTAATATTGTCAAGTGATTTAAAATAACTTTTCCTATTTGAATGTACTTTAAAGTGTTATGTTTTCCTGTGATGACGCTGAATTTTCAGCATCATTTCTCCAGTCTTCAGTGCCATGTGATCCTCCAGAAATCATAATAATATGCTGATACTGATTGGATTTACTATTTTTTTATTGGCATATCTCAGGTGTGCTGGAAATGACCTCCTTCTACTTTGTGTTTTCAACACAGGCTGTGTTTGGGGTTCTGAGGGTTATGGAAGGCCTTCAGGCATTTGATGATATGATGGAACATACCAAGGTGAAGAACTGGTACCGGCGTATGCAGAAGGTCACAGAACATGTGTCATAAAATCAAAGCTTCGGTCATGGCTGCAACAACTTGAAGCACTTGACACCACTGCACAACTTGCCATCTGTCTGTAGCGTAATGGTTATGCAAATCTTAAAAGACTATTTCCAGTAATTAAACTGGCTTCCATTCTTCCTCTGCTCTATCTATACCCACAGAGCTTATTTAATTTGAAGAGATCAACAAAACACGCCCAAAATAGCATAAAGTGCTTTTCCTGTTTTTTTTCTCTCTCTCTCTCCATGATTTGCTTTACTACTCAACTAATTTTCTACTCAACTATTTATTTTACGTTGGAAAGCAAGGTGCTACCTGAACCAAATGCTCTTTAAAGTAAAACAACCTTGTATGATCTACAGACATTGTGAATGGGTTTTAGTGGGATTGTTCTGAAACCATCCAATTGTCTCCATCTTTGTGGGCTTAAATAACAAGTGATCAACAAATGTATAAATAAATAACGGTTCATTTTGTGCAAATGTTGCTCTTGTTCTTCCGAATTGTTGTTTTGTTTCTTTTTGTAATATTGAAGTGCTGCCACTCTCATCAAGTGGTATTTAGTTACATCCTAAGCAGATGAGCTCAGCCCGTGTAGTAGATGCTTATCTACCTCTGATTGGGTTATACTGTTCCCCAGTTTATAAACGTTCAATCTGAGGTTGCAGTGACTTTCAGATATGTAGGTCCTTATTGTTAATTATTAATGATTTCAACCTGGGGTTCTCAATTTAACTTAAAATGTGATAATACTGATATATGGTTATTTGAAAGTTGACGCTATGCATCATCTTTTGATTTGTCAAAAAGTGATAAATATATTTGTCAATGAAATAAATAAAAAGACTCTTGAGCAGATGGTTGTCAGCTTGCTTGTCTGTAGTGAAGTCTGTCCTGTTTTTTTATAATTAAAATTATGGGTTTTTTTAAATAATTTTTTATAATTTACAAACTATTAATTAAAATATTTACTACTAACATCCTAATACTAATAAAAAGTGCGATATATTTATGAAACAATTTTACAGACAAATGCCAGAGAGGGAGGTGCCTGCACATAGCAACGCGTCGTTGGCATAGAAACCTAATAAGCTTCATTTCATTGGGCGTTAAACACACTATCTCAAATCATTGTCGCCAAAGTTTCGAACCAGCCAATCAGATGAAACACAGGACGTTAGAGGCGGAACTAAAGGCGCCAGACGCGTTTCTGATTGGCGGCTATTGTTGTCCATGCGAGAGTCTACCGGGTGGGAAAACAACGTTACACAGGGGAAGCAACGTTGCATTAAGGTTAGTGGCATTTGTATTCGTATCCCTTACATTTTAAAAGTTCATAAATCAAATTGGAACATATTTTTGATCAAAAGGATTCAACTGGCCATATAAATATGTAGTGTATGAACACAAGTAAAGGATTAGGAAGTAGGAAACTTGACTGAGTACAGAATAGTCTTGTTTAACAGATATCGTTACACATGTATATTAATCATAACACTTCTATTTCATGCTTCTCACAAGTTTATGATACCCTTCGTTACTATTAAGACAAATAAAAACCGTCCTACTGAACTGAAGGGATGAAAACTCGGTCGTCCTCTCCTCCCGTCCATGTTCATGTCCCAGACTCAACATCTGTGCATGTCCACCTAAAGAGTCCAAAGAAGAGCCAGGTCAGACTGGATGATTTTTGCTATTCCAGTTCAAATCAGCCTTACTGGTTTATGGAGACAGGGAAACAACTCATCACAACTCCTTTCTTCTGCAGACTAAGGTGAGCAGTCTACGATCCACTTCCAGTGTAAAGGTCCGAGCTCCCTGGGTTCCTCCTGGAAAAGCCTCGAGACAAAGAGAATACAGATGGGAGGTTTGTTATCCCATTTATCTTTATTTAGTAGAGTCGTTAAAAATTTGGACTTTGAATGAATGACTGGTCTTTAAAGTCCTCATGAAACGGAAGTTGCGACAGTCTTTTCTCCCTGTTGTTACATCCGAGTTAACGGCCCAACGAACAAGAAAAAAAAGTTGCCCATGACTTGAGTTTGTCCATCAGGAATTGATTGGATGGTTGAAGTTGGCTGTAAACACGTCATTGGTTAAAGATTAGGAGGGCACATTTAAGGTGCAGTGTGTGATTTTTTTGTAGCGGCATCTAGTGGTGAGTTTGCGAAATGCAACCAACAGAAGTTACCGTGGCCGACAGGAAAATATGTCATCTAAAGTCCGGAACACACCAAGCCGACGCTGACGAACTAGCGCTGATGAAAGCCGACTGTGTTGTCGCCTCTCATCCGCTCTCGTCGGGGTAAAAAGCTGCACTTGAACACACCGAGAGAACTACAGGCGACTGTCAGCTAGAATGTGCGTTCTGCGCCTGCGTGTAATGAGCCAACTGTCTATTTCTGCAGATACATTAGTCTATATTCGTCATTCAAAAAGGAAAACCGACGCTGCCGGGTGCAGGTACACATATCGTAAACAAAGCAGCGTGTGCTTACCGTTTTGAATATCAATCCTTAAAGTTTAAAATTACAATAATTTATAATTATTCCCAATATTCCATTAAAATTTTGAAAAGTCAAATTTGTTTTCATTGTGACTTTAAAAACAAAATTTCCCAACAGGGAGCTACTCGCTGCTTAGAGATCACCCCGGCACCGGCCACAGACCCTTCCTCTCCTCCTCTGCGGCTCACTGACCTGTCTAGTGAAGAGGACGATGCAAGAGAAGTACTTGGCAAATATGAGAGAAAAATTGAAAGCCTAATGTCAGAGGTTGACCATATAAAAAGTGAGGTATGGATTGTAAATATTCATAACAATAAGATAGATTTCACGATTGGATTTGAATGTTAAAATATCCACAGGTAAAGTTACGGCAGACAGAGGACCACCTGAAGCATCAATCACAACAGTTAAGCGCCTGTCGGCGTTTGATTGACCAGCGCGAGGAACGACTTGAGGAAGCTACTAAGGACTTGAGGAGGTCAAAGTGCGAAAATACTGATCTGCGTCGCACTGTAGATGGGACGCAGGGTGAGCCTGGACAAATGAGGTATGGTTCTTCCAGCTTCCTAGCTTTTAGGTCGTGGCCTGAATGCTTAGTCACCATGAAATCGAAATTGACAAATCTTATTTTATACTTAATTATCCGTGCACATCATTATTTGTTTAAATAACTTCCCCTTCCTCTTTCAACAACATCTCTTCTCTTCTCTGATGATGTGTTTACTGGTGTGAGGGCAACATCCAGTCACTCAAATGAGATCACTGCAATAGCAAATCACAACCGCCCAATCGATTCCTCGATGGAAAAAATCAAGTCCATTTAATTTGGATACATGTCACATCATGCTGATTTTAAAACGTGATTTATGTGGACAGATCAGAAACCGGGCCTCCTCACCAGGAGATGGAAACTCTGCTGAGGAAACTGGTGGAGGCTGAGATAGATGGTCAGGCTGCAGCTAAACAAGTGGCATCTCTGAGGGAAACTCTAGAAAAACTAAAGAAGGTAAAAAGATGGACAAACTATGCAGTTACCTCTGAAATCCTTTCATTTAAATAGAAAAAGTATGCACTTTATGCATTTAGGACAAAAAACAGTCAAAGACGCACTCTGATCAGTTGGGCCGTCAACATGAACTACTCGAGCAGAAGTTGGACACATTTTTGGACACAAATCGCACTCTCAGAAGACTTTTGAGGGAGCAGCATAGGCAGGAGGTATGAAAGACTTCCCTTAAACTAAATGTATCAAATTTTAGGGCTGGCTATTGGTTCTGCAGTAATTGTGTATGTATAGTTAAAATAATAAAACGTTTCTCCACAGACAGACGGTCTGAGGATGTCTGATGAGAGGGAGATGCTAATGAGAAAACTAGCTGATTCCGAGGCTGAGAAAAGGGTTTGTAATCTAACTCCTACATTTGTTTTTGTATTGTGAATGTATATACTTTTTCATATTTTTTTGAGATATTATAGGAATGACTTATAATTGTAACATCATTGTGAGCATGAGACATTGATATTTTTCATTCAACAACAATGCATTAAATTGATCGAATGTGACACTAAAGACTTGTTACAAAAAAAATATATATTTTAAATACATTTTCTAAACTTTTCATTCATCAAAAATCCTGGAAAAAACATATCAGGGCTTCCACAAAAATATTAAGCAGCACAACTGTTTTCAACATTCATAATAATAAGAAATGTTACTTAGTTGACCAAATCAGCATATTAGAAATGGATTCTGATGGATCAGACTGGAGTAAAGTCTGCTGCTGAAAATCACATAAATAAATTACATTTTAAAATCTATTAAAATACAAAACAATTTAATTTTAATTGTAAATTGCAATATTATTTTACAATATTCTATTAAACTGTACAGTGGTTTTGTTTTCCTTAAATACCTTTATTGTAGTATTACTAGTTATTTTCACTTTCTCTTGAAGAAACTTGAGGCTAAACTCGACAACAGGGAAAGAGAAGCCATTAAGATAGCTGAGAATTTGGAAACTGAGAAGGTAATAGTAATTTCCACTCACTATTTCTCTTTTTTTTCCAATGCATTTGCTTAACATTCTTCTATGGCATGTTATAATAGTTCTTCTGCATTTCTAAATATACTTGCATAGTGAATTTGCATTAGTGTGTTACTGAGTTTTAAAACAGGATTACCTGATTGTCATCACAGGAGCATCGGAGGACCACAGGAGAGCTGTCCAAGGTTCTTGAATCCTCTCGCAGTCGCTTGCAGAACCAGCTGCATAAGCAAGAAGCTGAAAATAACCGTTTGGAGGCTCAGATCCAAGTAAGACAACTTTTTACTGCGTATTCATAGGATTCATTTACATGAATACAGTGAGACATCTCATGGAGATTGTACTGTATTGTGGCACAGAGGCTGGAAGGGACCCTGCAGCATCAGCAGGACGAGGTTCAAGTCCTTCTGGAGCAGATGAGAGAGCTGAAGCAGCAATGTGAGGGGGACAGAGACATCCACAAACAGGTCTCCGAGGACCAGAGGAAACGGGCCGAACAAAGTGTGAGCACAGCTGCACAGCTCTCTGCACAACTCTCAGACAAGGTACTGTATACAGAAGAACAATGTTAAATGTGATTCAGGGTTTCATAAAAATGTCCGTAATGGTTTATAAAGTGCTATTGATGACATAATTCTCCAAAGGTTTTTTGTATTGTGTCATTGTGCTGGCCCCTAATATTGGGAACGCTCTCACATTTTACCGTTTTTTTTTTTTTTTAAAGACTGATTTTCTGTAGTTGGCCTGTGTGACCCATGCAGTGCAAACTTTCACTGATGTGTGTTTCTGTCGTTTCTTCAGGAGACTCAGGTAGCAGAGGCTCTTTCCAATGCTGAGGTGCTTCAGCAACGCTACGCTAAACAGAATAGAGAGAAAAGCCAGCTGGAGTTGGAGATCACCACCTTAAATAAGTCAGTGATTCTTTCTTCACTTGCTTTTAGTGCTCACTTAAGCTCAGCCTAGTCTTCATGTCTATAATTTATCATTTTTTTTAGTGTGAATTATGTTCTGAGTAATTTATGATTCTTGCTATACATCAGTGAGCTTTGAGTTTCTGAAATTCTCTTTAACTTTTATCAGCTGCTTTGTAAAATAAAAAAGAAAGGTCTGTGTCGGGTGAATCTCACACAGTCATTTACATTGTTTTACATTAAAATGAGATTTGCATGTGACATTATTTACAAGACAAATATATGTTACCACCCAATTCTCATTAACATAATCTAAGTTTTATAATCCCTATTCTTTGTAATGACGATTGTGTTACCTTAATAATGTTTTTTTTTATATTATATTATATTATACTATATTATATTCTATTATATTATATTATAAAGCATTTATAGACCATTTTGCAAGATGTAAACAACACTGGTCCAGAAGCACTTCCTGTTTCAGTTTTTTAACGCTACATTAAAGCTGAGATAAAATACAACCAACAGAACATATAAAACTGAATCAAAAAGTTAAATAAACACCTTTAAGATGTTTTCTTTACATGTGAAATAAAGAAAAAAAGTTAAAAACTGAAACAGGAAGTGCTTCTGGACCAGTGTTGTTTACATCTTGCAAAAAGACGCTTTTGAGTGATCTAATTCTTACCAAGGTTGCATTTATTTGATCAAAATACAGTAAAAAAGTAATAGTAATATTGTGAAATATAAGTACAATTGAAAATATGTTTTATATTTTAATATACTTTAAAATGTAATTTATTCCTGTGACGTGATCAAAGCTGAATTTTCAGCAGCATTACTGCAGTCTTCAGTGTCACATGATCCTTTAGAAATCATTTGAATGTTCAACAGCATTTGTTAGAACAGTTGTCTATAAATACTTAGCTTATATTTTATTTATATTTTTAACATTACAATAATTAGACTGTAGGAATAATAGTCGTTTTGTATTATGGTAATAAGAATTGAGGGATTTTTGATTGCAATACGGATCAGGACTTTTCTTGACAAGATTTTTACCTGATTCTTATATATAGCAGATCTCATAATATACAGTGATTCTCTTTGCAGTCGCCTCACTGAGTTGAGCGAACAGCTGCGCAGTTGTGAACAGAAGTCCTGCGCTGAGAGAGAGGGGCTTCTCAGCCGTCTGCACTCCCTCACCTCAGAGAACACTGCTGCCAAACTGGAGAACCAGAGACTCAAGGCAACAACTCACTCAATAAAGACTTTTCTCACAAAACCATCTAAGCTCTGATTCTCATTGTGATTTTTGTCTCTATTAAATAGAGCGCACTGTCAGCCACAGAGGACAGGCTGGCTTTGTCTCAGTCAGAGTTCCAGCAGCTGAAGACCTCTCTCAAAGACTTTGAGAGACTGGTAGAGGGTTACAAGAGTCAGGTGCTTCAACATACCGACCTCGTAGCTCATTTACAATCTGCATTTAGTCATAGTACATTAACCCTTCACATTTCTTGCAGTTGCAAAAGACGCGGTTGGAATGCGAGGAATACTCTTTGAGGGTGGAGATGGCGGAAAAGGAAGCACAGAGTGACCGCACGGAGGTGGAAAGAGAAGTGGAACAGGGCCGCAAACAGCTCCAGGCCCAGCTGAGGGAAATGGAGATGCTGCGGGAAGCTATGAAGCGCCTGGATGATGAGCTCAGGGAGGCCAGAGAGAACATGCACATCCAGGACAGAAGAAATGCAGAGCAGAACAGCACTCTGTCTGAGCTCAGAAACAAGGTGATGTTTACGGACACCACGGAAGCGAATACATATTTACACCACTAATATTAAATATTTTCAAGACTTATCTTCCTGTTTGCATGTAGATGGAGCAGCAGACTTCTAAAATAGAGAACCTCCAGGAGAAGAACTTATTTCTACTTGAAGAAAATATGCAGCTGAAACGGTCAATGGAAGGCATTGAAAGGTCTGCAGCTCATATAATATAAAGACCTTATAACATCAAAACTATGCATATTTATGCATATTTCCTTCTTTAAATTTGAAATAAACCAATAGCTTTGTCATATTTCTGGCACACAGGAAGATGGAAGATGTGAGCACTCAGAACAGAGATCTGCTTCAGGTCATCGCCAAGCGTGAAGAGACCATCCACACCACACAGCTGCGCCTGGAGGAAAGGAGCCGAGAGTGTGACTCTCTCTCCCGACAGGTGGAGCAGGCCAGAGAGGAGGCGCGCAGACAGGTCTCAGAACACTTCACATGAAGCTCAGTTTGTTGCACCTGTGTGAGGTGAGGTGAGCGTATACATGCTTTCATGATGGGGCTTTGTTCACAGGTGGAGCAAAGCCTAGAGCGGGTGCTGTCCAAAGAACGCTCCGCTCAGTCCAAAAAGCTGGATTTGGACACCCAGCTGAGCCTGGCTAAAAATGAGCTGGGTCAGATGCGGCGCAGCAAAGAAGATGTAAGTGTTCTCAGCTGAAAATTTCCATTTAAAAATATTCTGAATATCAAATTACAATTTTATAACGGAAAATAATTTTGAGCTGTGCTTCAGTTTGACTTGACCACAGCCAAAAAACAGCACATTGTCAGAAACATGGAGCCACGCTTTTCCATTGCTTCGCTTTAGCTCAGTTGCTTTTCCACTGCAGTTAGTACCGCTTTAAAGTGGGTGGGATTATACCACTGTTCGATAACAGCGGTGGCTGTTACTGGCTATTTAAATCTAGGGGGTTTGGTTTCTCGTGTCGATGTCTATTGGTCGCAAATACAGTGATGCTGGTAGTGACGATTCTGTCTGACCAATCAGTGATCTGCAGCGTTTTACGTCACATTTTAGTAACGGTACGGTACACATGGAACTTCAACAGACCAGGTACCATTTGAAGCGAGCCGTACCGTACCATGCAGTGGAAAAGCGCCATAAGGGACATGATGATTGGGGGAAAAAATGAGATGGGTCATGGGTGTAAAAATAATTTTTTGCGTTCTTTTGCGTTCCCCAAGAAACTTTACATTCGCTTGCAACACTTTTCTGTTCTTTAGTGTAAGTTGCTAGCCTGGGAAAACCCAGACAACTTCCGGCAAATTTAGATTTGCTCTGAAAGTTAGTCTGGCAAAGAGCTCATTCAAACCCATTACCAATCCGTCGAAATCGCGGCACCAATCAGAAACGTTGGGGCGGGCTTTACGCGATGACGACAGCACTGGGATTTTGAAGCAGACTTTGTAGCCTACATTACAAAGATGGACCCCGCCGTCGAATATCACTTGCTCGAATCAGCTATCGCATCTGTTTTTAAGGGATTTGAACGTTTCCTTTTTGTTAAAAACTGAGCAAAGAACAACACTCGGAGATGTTTCTCCGCCGGCCGTCGCTCTGCATACGTCATCTCTTTCATCGCTCTGATTGGTTTTAGGTCTACCCGCGATATCCACTGGTGACGCCCCTCTGGAATTCATTTGTCTATGAAGCTTTCCAGACCATACCTCAGTTACAACTGAGAATGGTCTGGTTTTAACCAGGCTAAAAAGTTGCATGTCTCGCCAAGAAATTACGATTAAACACTAAAGTGATGGAAATATGAATTGGGAGGAAAAAAAAAACTGTCAATGCTTTTTCTTCAGTGTTGTAATTTCCAACTTTATATCCGATTAAAGGCCGTTCCAGATGTTTAATTTCAATCGGGAATTTTCTTTACATGTCAAATATTTATAGATGCACCTTTTAGAAACAGTTTGGGTTTTAATTTTTCAGATGGAGAAGCGATTTCAGTGCAAACTTCAAGACATGAAGAACCAGTTGGAGCAGGTGAACAGCGCCAACCGCAGTCTGCAGAACTACGTCCACTACCTGAAGGCTTCATACACCAATGTGTTTGGGGACTCGACTCTAACAACCTCACTCAATCCCCATATCTAAACGCCGACCATGAATATGAAAAGTAATTTTATTTCTTTATTTAAATCGTTTTTTAATATAATTTTAATATACCTCAATGACTTTGGGGCAGTTTACACAATGACACGGCAAAGGCGTTTTGGAAGCCTGAAATCATGAACTTTTGGATGTAAAGTGTTAGTTTTTGAAAATGATACTGTTATTGTCTCCATGTTAACTGCAAATTTTTGAAAATGGTGACATGCGCATGGTAATTACGAGTTCAGTTTGTAGGCATGTAGTGTTTCTTTTCAAAGTGACCGCCAATTACTGGCCTGGCAGTATAATACAGCATTTTTAATTTTCATATTCTGTTTGAACGGGGATAGTTTTGACAATGTTGTCTTTCGTTTTCCCTTTTTAGCTCATCGTTGTCATGTAACGTACCCTTAGTTTCATCTGATGACACTACCATTTTAATAAAACAGTGCAAAACGAAAATCTCCAATGTACACGTTTCTTTAATTAAATCATAATGCATTAAACAATCACAATATTCCTCAAAAAATATCTATAAAAACACTTAAGATTTTTTAACATGACAGTATACCAGTCCAGTATGACTAATCACTGTCACTGTCTCCCTCACTGTCTGCCTCCTTAACGTCCGTGCTGAACTTGTATTCCTGGTCACAGCCCATGTAGGCATCGCTCATGAAGTACAGCGTATAGTTGTGCACACCAACAACAGGTGCCACAAAGTCAAGTTTTACCTTTGGGAACAAAAAAGGAACCATTGTCAGAGTTCTGACATGACTTCCACTCTATTTTTTAAATACTACAATTTGAGGGTGATATAAGACTGAAATAATGTACTACTGCCTTGGAAATAAAAGCAGGACTAACCTTGGCCTTCTGTTGGAGAGTTAGCCTCTTGATTGAGATGAGGCTGTTCGATTTGGGGTCTCCAATAACAACCCACCAGCCTTCTTCACGTTTCTACACAAATAAAAAGTTATTAAGTAACGCTGTAAGTATAAAATAACCTCAAAGCAAGAACAACTACTTTCAAATGATGTTAAGAGTTAGACGACAACTCAAAAGTTTGGGGAAAGCAAGATAATGAGATGCATTAAAGAGATCATTCACCTAAACATGAAAATGGTCATTTCCTCACCCTCACGTTGATCCAAACCTGTGTGAGTTTGTTTCATCGGCTAAACGCAAAGAAATGATATAGGGTTTATGTAAAAAGACACTCACCTGTGGGAACAGAGGAGCAATGACAGGCCCTGTAACTTCCTCTTCTCGTTCCAACTGCACTTGGACGACCACTGGACTTCCACTGTGAACACAAGAAAAGAAATCAATCTTCAGCAGAGATTAATGGTGAATGGCTGGTTTTGAACAACCACACAAGGTTATAGGTTTTCAATTGGATTTTGATTTCAGCTCAAACCTCTTGATGTCGTCCTTGTCAGCCACTTCGTACGAGAGCTCGATGTTGGGATAGCGGTTGCAGAAGCGTGCCACGTCAGCCATTTGTATATCTGAAAGCTGCAGAAGACCAGTGCGGTCCTCATCTTCCATCTCCATGATGTCAAAGATGCTCTCCACACCCTAAATGCATCGACAAAAGAGTTGAGACAGACAACCAAAAGATGATGTTGACAGATTAACACACTCAGATCCAAATCTCACCTTGTCTGTGCAGCGCTTGATGTGTTCAGAAGTGAAGTGGGGCAGTTGTTTGAGGTAAGAGTCTTTAGACCACATGGCTTGTGTGACCATCTGAGCCAGCTCCATGGCAGCCAGCGCTGGACTCAACCAGCCATTGCTGGAGAGCACGTCCACACACGCCTGGATCAGCCTCACCGCCTAAAAATACAGGCAAGAGAAGAGCAGGAGGACTTATGAAACAGATTTCTAAATGCTATTCTTTTAAACATTCTATTAATCAAATATTTCTGAATCCAAATTTGCATGCGTTGTCTTTTTGAGCTTTGAAAGAGAGTTTCCCCTCACCTTGCTGAGGATGTCTTCAGTATCTGACTGGAGCTCTGCGCTCAGCTGCATGCGGGACAGATGAGCCTGAAGCAGCAGGTTGGTCTTCACATGAGGGTCGTTGAACTTGGGGTTGTTCAGTTTATGAGGCACTTTCTGAGCCAGCTGCAAAAATCAAAGAGTGGTTAGAGATCTGATGCAGTCTGCTTGTTATAAGAGTAAACATTACATTCATATAATGAAAATTTACCTGCCGCAGCAGGGTGTCTTCGTGATGCCTGATGGGAATGTTTTTATACTCCGCAGCATTGGAGATGATCTCGATGAGGCCACGGACCTTTGTCTTGGCATTTAGGGACATACTGAACAACTCTGGAGCGAGGACAAATGGATATCAGTCAAGACAGACATGGCTAGACAATTTAGCAGCACATTTCAGTAACCACATTTGGCTAAAAGGGTTTTAGAAGGTCGAAATCACTGGCCTAAACAGTGACATTAAATTAGCACTTCTCTTATGGCATGTAATATCGATTTCCCGACCCTCACTTTGATTGACCACTGCTGATACTTATACAGAAGAAAAGTTCTGTTGCTACTCCAGTTCCATCACGGCTGTGTTAAACAGAGAAGGTCCTCACCGATAGTTGTGTAGTTGATGTAATAGTAGGCTGCAATCATGCCCAGATTCAGAGGTGCCACATCCATCTCATCCTCGATGCTGATGCACTTGGACTGTTCCAGATCCTGCAAGGTGTTTTCCACCAGTTCAGACAGATGATCCGACAGGTGACGATGCGACATACCTGCAACATGAAGGGATTTTAGTCTCTGATGCATTAACTCTTTCCCCGCCAAACACGGAATTTTCCGTGTTTCAAGAAAAAACGCATCCCCGCCAAACACGGAATTTTCCGGGTTTCCGTGTTTTAGGTGGTATACGGTAAAGAAGGCCCGCGCACATGCTCTGAAAGAGTACGCAACTCTTTGATCAAAGAAACAGATTGCAATCGCGTCTCAAACATGAAGTGGAGTTGTGAGAATGTAGCTCAAAATATCAGATATGTATATGACAAATGCAGAGGTATACGGCTGATCAAGTGCTGGAGGTGTTGATGGTCTCGGAGTCCGATCACTCTTTATTTGATAATTCTGAATCTGATCGGGATGAAGTAGTAGTGAGTGAGAGAGATGCATGCATGTTGCATGCATGTTGTGCATGCAGAGTTTGTGTACGTAAGTGGTTGCGGAAGGAGACCTCGTTCTACTGCAAAAGTTGTGGTGCTTTTGGCTTGCTTAGTTGGGGTTATTTAATTTTTAATATTTAACAATATTATCGATCTGTGTTGTACTTCTTTCATGTTATCACTGTGAAGCTGCTTTGATGCAATCTGTATTGTGAAAAGCACTATATAAATAAATGTGACTTGACTTGACTTGTGGTGTCCCCTTACATCCTGGGAAATGTTACTCTGTTTACCACTCAAAAGCAAATTACAGTGCCTAAATTTGATGTATTTTACATTTATTTATTTTTTTTTAATTTATTTTGGAAAGTTTTATATATGAAGAAAACAACATCTGAATGTATTCTGCTTGAAAATGCACTTGTTTGATAAAAATGCCTTTTTCTCTGTTTTTTGTACAAAATGTTGTGTTTTTGACAAAACCTACATCCGTTCAAGTGGCAATAAAAAAAGAACAAATGAAGATAAAATAAAATAGTTTTTTTTTGTCTAAAAGCAGAGGCTCAGATCTTTATTTTGATATATAGCTTCTTCATATATTCAAGGAAGAAAATATTCAACGGGCCATTGAAGTTTAGCAAAAATCGTCAAAAACCCTGGCGGTGGCTGGCAACTTTTTTTAAAAACGCTGGCGGGGAAAGAGTTAAAAACTACTTCAAATACACAGATGAAGTTGAATATTTGTGCATGCTCTCCTGATGTCACAAATAGTAAAGTCTAAGTCTAAAGTTTGAATGTCAAGTCATTTGTCCTGCTGTAGTGAAGACCTGTAGGCATTACAAGGTACTGTGATTCCTCACCCTGCAGGTTGTAGTAGTTGGGGTTTTGGGTCATGCGACGGTACAGAAACGTCCATGTCAAGTAGTCCACAGCATCCTGCTTGTTCTCCACCGTCTTGGTGACGATCTCAGCGTTGAAATGGTCATGAAGACAGTGGTCCAGGTGAGACTCGACAGGCAGAGGCTCGTAAAGGAACTTTTTGAAGAAGTCCTAAAGAAAAAGGATTTTAAAAATTATTAAGAGCCAGTCAATCACGCTTGAAACTAACTCATCTTGAGTGAAGAAAATGCGTTGTTTAGTGTCAGCTTTACCTTTTTGGACCCTTGACACATGATGACACAGCGACCCTCATCGTCCTGGAGAGGACGGTTTGCCTTTCCTACCATCTGGAGCACATCATAGATTGGGTAGTCCACGTACCTAATCAAAGAAAGATATATTAGCAATCCACATGCACTGTGTAAAAATTGGTGATGACATCAGTCATTTGAGGCTACTAAGGATGAAAAAATACTTACGCATGGATTTTACCGTTGTAGTACTGCGTGTCCATGACAATCACCAGGTGGGCAGAAATGTTAGTGCCCCAGCAGAGAGAGCGAGATGCCACCATCACCTGAATGGCACCTGGCATGAGAGCAGAGGGGGGCAACACTTTTAGCTAAGACACATCTTAATCAATCATTTCGATTAACCTCATAAAACATTCTACTGTGCATTAGTAATATTTTTTCAAAATTTCTTTAAGTTACATAGAACCTAAATTTTGGCAGGTTGAAATGAAGACCTTTGAGTTTCTGTTTTTTTTTTAATAAACTATATTATTATTACTACTACTAGAAGTACATTCTACTGTGCAATAGTAATTATTTATTCAAGTTTATTCAATATTTTATTCAAGTTAATCCAGACATTTATTTTGAAGGGGTTGTCATGATGAGTTTTCAAGTTTTTGTGTATATGATATGGCAATAGTTTTGTCAAAAAAAATTGTGAAATGCTTGTGATGCAACTCAGAGCTCAGTGTGCAGAGACACAAAACTGGTGCTATTATTGTTGTTGTGTTATCAAGATATAACCATTAGAAATACAGGTATGAAGTTTATACAGGTCCCCTCAAAATACACTTTACATATAGTGCTCTTTGTGGCCACCTGTTTCAGTTATGCACCGTTATGGTGGCATTTCAAAAATACATATTGTGCACAAAATTGAAACCATTAAACCAGATGAACCAATATACTGCCAATCACTAAATGTGAGCATTATATTTTTCAACTAAAATCATATTCTATCTGATTAACTTCTAATTAATGAATGAATGTGCAAAATCTTTGGGATGTTATTGTGTACAATTACCGTTTTCATAGAAAAAGATAAATTCTTTGAAATTTATACATGAACTACAGCTAAAAAAGTTATGTAAAAAAAAATAAATAAATAAATGATCAATATGAGAAATTTTATTTCATAATTACATGAAATTTAATAGAATATATAATCTGAGAACTACCAGTATTACCTCTTAATTGGATTTAATTTAATTGATAGCTCCAGACTGCTCAAAAAAGCCCACATTTTAAAAACCAACTCATTTTCTAACAAAACATTAAAAAAACATTTCTGGAATGTTTTCAAACAAAATGCATTTTTGCTTGCATAAGCTGTCACTTCATAGTGAAGAGGATACATTTTTCATCCTGAATTCCCTCATAAATAGGTGTGAATATTCATGTTTAAACCAAAATTCAGTCCCAACCGTATGTGAGAGATATGGGAAAGTAGTTTAATTATTTTACAGAAGTATCGAGTCAAAACTAACTCAGATAAAAAGTTAAAAACTAACTTTAAAAAAACAAAGTGTCAGAACAAAAGGTAACTTTTTTTCATGTGTCGTACCAGAAATGAAGAGATGCTCCACAATCCTGCGCTCTGTAGGTGAAAGGCCCTCGTGAAGGTACCCCACCCCGTTAGAAAGGGTCTCCTTCAGTGTAGCATCACCGAGATTCTCCATGAATGGAGCCAGATCCTTCTCGGTTGAGTGTAGGAACCTGGAGGCACCAAAAGAAGGTTAAAGATGAAATGCCCAATGAGAAGAGTGTATTTAGTGTATGGATGTGATATAGATCTTCCAGCACCTTTGTGGCACCACATCAGCCGCACAGAATGTGAGGATATCAATAGCGGTAAGACGAGTCTGGCGTCTTGATGGCACAAATACCAGCACTGGCTTGGATGGAGAGTGTTTCATTATGGCGTGATACACAGGTTTAGCCATGGACAGCAGACGAGTCTGTGTGTGACTCACGTTGAAACCCTGAGGAAGCGGAAAAGTAGTCAAGTGGATTAAACAAAACTTCAAATATAAACAGAAGAACAGGGTAAGGATTGTGCATGCAAGTTACAGAGAGTTTTAGACTGACCTGGATGTGAAGCTCCAGAGGAACTGGCCTGACATTGGGATGGAAGTTGAAGGTGGCTGTGGTGCTGCAGCCAAGCCAGTGGGCCACATCTTTAGCATTGGACAGAGAGGAGCTGAGGGCCACGATACGGATGGGCCGCTCGATCTGAGAGGAGATGTACCTCATTCTGGAGCAAATCACCTCCAACACAGGCTACAAGAGATACACAGGAAATAATGGATTCAAACAACCAAAACAATGATCTCTGAGAAACTAACAGCTCATTCTTGGTGTTAAGAAATTAGGATAAAAACAAACACTTACTCCGTTGTCACCTCCAATGAGATGAACCTCGTCTATTATGAAGAGGCTGACGTTCTGCACATTCTTCCTCTGTTTCCAGCGACGGGAAAGAATGTCCCACTTGTCTGGGGTGCTGACTATGATGTCACCTTTACCCAGCAGCTTTAGGTCGGTGCTTGTCTCACCAGTGAGTAAGACAACCTTCTTATTCAAAGTATCCTGGAACTTCTGGTGCCAGTCAATAAAGACCTACACAAAAAATAAGGTCTGAATCATGACATTCACCATCCTCGTTTCATCAATTTCTTTAATTTATCTTAAGTCCAACTATAGACACTTTTACATTATTGCATTTATTTCCACAAAGGCAAATAATTGTGGCTGTACCTGTTCGGCCAGAGCCTCCATGGGTGTAATGTATACACAGCGGCCTTCTGAGTTGTGTAGGAGCATCCTGAGAATAGCAAACTCCGCACATATGGTCTTTCCACTGCCCGTGGGGGCACCAACAAAGACGTTGTCGTCGCTGTTGTACACCGCATTGAACACTGAAAACAAGAACGGTTTCATTTAGAAGGAAGTCCAAAACAAGAATGATAGCGTATTGGTTTACGAGGGCAGGTACCTTGGGTCTGGATTGGGTTGAAAAAGGGAAACTTCTGGTAGAGGCTCTCGAAGGCTGCGTTTCTCAGAGCGGACACGGGCAAAGGCTGCAGGTCCAGCAGCTCAGTAGGTGGAGGATATTTCTCAGGTAGGATTAGGTGACGAAATGAAACCGGCAGCTGCGTCTCACATGCTTGAGAAAAAAAACAAAAACATTCTGGACTACTGCAATATCTCCAACACTCCATTTTACTTCCAAATAGTACAATGGATTATGGTCATTACATCAAAGCCACAGTAAATTAGATATGCAATATGGTTTAGTAATATTTTATGCAGAATTAAGTTCAGCAAATACAGGTAAAAACATACATAGCCAGCGGTCTGAAGCAATGCGAATGAAGTACTGCGGTGGCAGCGGCTCAAACACGGGCACAAAGAAAGTCACAAGATGTTCGTCCTGAGCGTACTTGGCCTTCAGGAGGAAGTACTCATGGTGAAGGACGACCTCACTGTCCACATCCTCCACTAAAATCCAGAAGGCCTCAGATGAGCCATGTATCTGGAAGAAGCCAACATTCAGTGTGTATGTATATAAACATTATTGCTATTAATCTATAACTATTAATCTACATGCAATTCTTTATTCTCGTTGTAATAACAATAATATTATTACTATTTAGTAATTTACTGATCTTTTTTTGGACTGACCTTGTCATCCCACTGGAAATCTGGTGTGATTGTGAGTTCCACTTTCAGAGTGGAGCGAGTGATAGGCTGCAGATGAACTGCCAGGTCCAGTTTAGGGAACTGATGGACATACTTATGAATGGTTTTCCCCATCTTCGGCATGCGAATCAACTCACCTGAAACAGTTAAGAATTTCAGATCATGAGAAAATGATTTACAATGGCATTTGGGTTCTAAGAAAATGTTCGAAAATATTAGTGTATTAGCCACTATTCACCAATTTCATTGTGGTTTAGGTCATAAAGGCGCTCAAAGGGGAAGTTTTTCTTTTCAATCTTTTTGATGACCTCCTCTGGAAGCTTGCGGAACTGACGCAAGGGAGACATCGACTGCCACCTTGATGGTAAAAAGCCAATAGCTTAAACATCAGACTGCAAGACAAACAATGCATTTATGCTTGGCAATATCAGCATCATGACAACTCACATCCTTTTGTCGATCATCTTGCAGAGGTTCATAGTCTTGTCGGTAAGTTGGGCCCAGCCTCTGCTCAAAACAATCTCAAAGATGGCCCTCATCAGCCTGCCAGCACTCTGTAGGATCAAACAGGATGTTACATCAGTGATTTTAAAATAAAAATGTTCGTTTAGAAAACAAAAGAATTTTACAAAACATTGTTCCCCCAAACACTCACCTGTGTCACATAGACCATGTCAGCCATGAGAGCGAAGCCCTCCAGTTTAAGCTGAGAGATATATGCCTGCAGCAGCACATTAATCTGAGAAAGACATAACATTCCATTTAAGAGGCAATCATACAATAGAATATTCCATAATATACAAGTTCTACACGCATTTACCTTTGCGCTGGGCTCTTCAATGCTTTCCTTTACTGGAATAGGGACTCTCTCAAGCAGTTTCTGAAGCTCAAGTTTTTCTTCCTGTCAATCAAATGGTAAAAACCATGTTAGTGCTGTCATTTTCATCTTTATCCTGGATTCAAGATGCAAAAGTTTGTTCAGATGTTTCAGGTTTGTTTAGACAAGGCACGTACCTCTCTGACGTTAATGTTTCTGAACTCAGAGGACAGCGAGAACACCCTGAAGAGCTCGATCTCACTCAGTGTGGGCTTCAGCAGCTGGTTGTAGGTCATTATGGACTCGTGGGTGATGTAAAAATGGCTTGCGATGCGGCCCAGGTCTGTCACCTACAACAGAACACATAAGACATCATTTTAACCACATCTGTCGGTGTCATTTAAAAGTTTAATTGATGTGTTCAGGCAGACCCGCTGAAATCAATTATCGACCGATTGATTGGGCTGATTTGTGTAATTATTTAATGAATCAGCATCGGCTGATTGTGCTGCAAATTAGGCCGCTTAAAAGGCAGGTGCATCTGTGGGCAGTGTTGTTGTGGTACACGTGGCATTGCCTCTTACAGCAAGCAGATTACCAGTCCCCGTCTGCCTGTTAACTTTTTGAAGACGACTACCTGGCAACTTCCCAAGAAACGATAATGTTCGTGTTTTTAATACTTTACTTTTTAAATAATGAAGCGCAAGTAGACTGGAAAGCACCCACATCTTTCAGTTTGGTACATATTTTGTGTGCGTGTGTGTAGCAACACACATCCAGATTGCCGCGTCTCACAGCACGCAAATAGTATACCCTTTCATGTCTTCCTGGTCATAAACGGACATATTCACACAAGGGCCATATCGGAATCAGCCAGAGAAAAAAAAGTCACATCGGTCGATCTCAACAATTATCCTAGGTTTGAGATTTAAAGCTGTTACAATCTCAGCATTGATCATGCATATTAATCATCTGGAAGTGCCTATTTAGAAAGGGGGGTTAATATGACAAACTGTGTGTACCTGAAAGCTGCCAGATCTCTTGTCGTATTTGACCAGGTTGTTCTTCTCCAGGACAGTGGCTGCCGTGTGCACCAGATCCATCCTGCGTCGCTCCAGCAGTGGGTCAATGCTGCGGTCATCATGGGAGACGCCATATAGAGTGGGGTTCCGCAACATCCGCACATACAGGTATGTGTAACCCAGCCAATTTACAGCATCCTGAAAACAGTAACAAAACAGATCAAACCCTGCAACAGATGCTGAGCTTACAGAGAAATACTATTATTAGGCATGTGCAAAACTATGTAATTTCAGTATAATCAAACATAACTGTTTAATCAATATGCTAGAATAAACTAACAATATAAAAGCCTTTTTTAAATTCTGGAAATACATACTAATATTAGGATGGGCAAAAAAGCAATAAAACAAATCAATATTAAAAAAAAATATTTTAATTTGCTTCACACAGAGACACCCAAGTTAAACCACCTTTATTGGAAAACCAATAAAATATTTAAGCTAGAAAACAAAAGAACATTCAGACTTACCTTGGCACTCTGCACATTGCCCAAAACTATCTCTGCATTGAGCATGTCCGGTAGTTTGGCCACCATCTGGCTCTCGATGGGCAGCTGCTGATTGAGCAGAGACAGGTAATACTGCAGCTCTCCATGAGAAGTGATCAGAATACCCTCTCCTTTAGAGTCATACTGCGGCCTGCCAGCACGACCCAGCATCTGCGTCACAAAGTTGAGAGAGAATCAAGTTGTTACTCGTGGTCTATTTAACTTACTCGAAATAAAAGTATGTGTGGACATACTACAGACCTGTAGGATGTCCAGGGCCCCCAGCTCCGTCCATCTGCCTTTCTCTGGGCTGTACACCTGTGTGCCTTTGATTATGACAGTGTGTGCTGGCAAGTTCACACCCCAGGCTAGAGTGGCTGTGGACACCAATACCTACGAAACACATATCTGGTTCAGTCTTCTGTATTTTAGAATATGAAATTATCCAGAATGTTCTGAATGTTATGCACTAACCTGGATGTGGCGGTCAGCAAACAGATCTTCAACCAGCGTTCTGTCCACTCTGGTCATTCCAGCATGGTGAATAGCAAAACCATACGGCAACAGATCCTTCAGCTCCAGGTTCTGTCAACAGAAAGTAAACACATTTTAAGAAAACTATTATATAATAAATGTGTGTTCAGCAGCATTTCAACAGCAGATCTTGATGCTCAATTCCGATTTATTGGTTATATCCGATTTTTTTAAAATGACTCATATCTGATGATATAAATGATGTAAATCAGCATTTACAGTATATACTTGTCGAACAAACCACATATGATTGAGGCCTGAAACCGATCTGAGAATATCAGAATTCATGTGCTTTTTTTCCTGCTTACATATTCGTGGGTCATTTCTGATCTGTGCCACATGGAGGGAGAAATTTAAATTTTATTTTTCGGAATTGAGTCACTTAAGACAAGGACGTGAGGGAATCTGGGGACTTTTAATTGCACACATTTTATAGAAAATCAACAAAACAAATTAGGTGGAAAAAAACTAGCTGCATGACTAGCTGCTAGACATAATATTTGCTGAAAATAAATGATGTAAACTTGGGGTGGGACTACCTGTTTATCAAATAACAGCAGATAAGAGAAATATTTGAAAAGGGCAATTATGCTAATTATTATTTTTTTTAATTAATTTTTGCAATCATAATTTAAACCACAACAATTGACTAGAGTTTATAATTTTATAAATGATCATTTATTTTTGTTATAATTAAACTATAATAATTTATTGTCATTCAGTTCGGCACCACTAGCTCCACTAGATGTTTAATAAACTAATATGCAGATTTTGCAGCCAATGACATGTTCAGATCCTGTGTGGGTTTTGTTTTCAATTTACATCAGTTTGAGGCTGTGTCTTAAGTACAGCACTTTCATGGTAATTGTGAGCTGACCTTGCACTGTTCGGCTTCAGTCCTCAAAACCTCAGTGGAAGCCGAACCTTCTCTCAGGAACAACCCCAGAGTGTCCTTCTCCAAACACATGTCCCTGATCGCACGGGCCGTCTTTCCTGTCTCCTTTCTTGAGTGCACAAACACCAACACCTGGGAAAAACAGACAAATAAATGTTTAGAAAGGAGAAGAGTGTTAGTGACTGAACAAACAGTAGAACAGGAGATAAAACTAATTCATTTATTGCACTCAGTTTCACCTGATTCTTTCCAGCATGTTCCATGATCTTCTCATAGACAATCTCATTCATAATCTGAAAGCGCTTGATGGCCTTCTTCTCTGTAATTCCAACATAGGTTTGTTCCAGAGGCACCGGTCGGAAACTAAAAAAAGGAAAGTGGCCAATATACGTACTTTATTATACAAAGACAGAAGACTATTAACCCATTTATCCACAGCAGTCTCATTCTCACCTGTTGTCGAAATAGTAGAGTCCCTTGGATGAATCGACACGAAGGCAGGTCGCCACATCCTCGTAGTTGGGCAGCGTGGCGCTGAGGCCGATGAGCCTGACATCTTCCTGTGTCAGCTCCACATTGCGGATGGTTCGAGCAATCAGGGACTCCAGGACAGGGCCACGGTCATCATGCAGCAAGTGGATCTCATCCTGCATGACCAAACAAGTTATTTTGGAAAAACATGAAAAATGTTTGAAAAGGGGAATCTGGGACTACTAGATTACTTACAATAATCACAAGGCGCACAAGCTGCGTATATGTGCGCTCCCCTCCTTTCCGGGTGATGATGTCCCATTTCTCTGGGGTACACACTATAATCTGGGTGGCGTTTATTTCCTCCTTACACAGTTGATGGTCTCCAGTCAGCTCGGAAACAGTGATGCCATAACTTGCCAAGCGCTGTAGATGGAGCAACAAATGTTGTAGGGACATTTAATACTGTATCACAATTTATAAATTGTAGAAAAACTAATTAGAGGTACTAATTTAAGTATTAAATTAGTATTAAGTATTATTATTCAAGATTAAGCACAGCAATTACAGGAAATGATGGGGAAAAGGGTTCTTGATTTCTCTCCATCATGTTTTGAACTCCTACCTTGCCAAAACTGCCCACCATCTCCTGTACCAGTGAGCGCATGGGAGCGATGTAGATGATTTTGAACTCATCAACATTGATGGTGCCATCCAAGTTAATATGCTTTCCGATTTCTCTGAGCATTGCCATGAGAGCGACGTTAGTTTTTCCAGCACCCTACAGGTCAAAGAGATGAAAAACAAAATCCTTAAGGTCAAATATTGAAGTTAAACATAAAACTCAAGTTTATCAATTTCTATACTGTATCATATTTATGTCATATTTTTAATTGTAATGTTTATTTTTAGTCAGCGCCTGGACTGTTGCGCCTTTTTCAGCAGACATACCGTTGGAGCGCAAACTAGTAGGTTCTCATCTGTCTCCATGGTAGTTTTGAAGAGTTTACTCTGTATGCGGTTCAGGGTTTTGAATCCTTCAAATCCAGCTTGAGCATATTTGGGCAGCTTCTCAATAGCGATCAATGTCTGTAAGAGAAATGAGGGAAACCTTGTGAGAGACTAATGAAAATATATAGTGCAATTTTTTTAAAGGCTACATAACACAACCATTCAAAAGAATGGTGTCAGTAAGATTTTTTTTTTTAAAGAAATAAATACTTTTATTCAGCGAGGATGTATTAAATTGATCAAATGTGACAGTAAAGAGACTTGCAACATCACAAAAGAGTTCTATTTGAAATAAATGCTGTTATATAAACTTACCATTAAACAAAGAAAGAAAATGTCAATATAAAGCAGCATAACTGTTTTCAAAATTGATAAGAAAAGTTTCTTCAGAATATTAGGGTTGACCAGGATCACAATGAAGACATGAGTAACGGCTGCTGAAAATTCAGCTTTGCATCATAGGAATACATGACATTTTAAAATAGCATAAGTTGTAATAGTATTTCACAATGTTTGTGTTGTTACTCTATTTTTAATCAAATAAATGCAGAATTGGTCAGCATAAGAGACATAAGATGATTTTTTTTTTTTTTTCATCTTACCAACACCAAAACATTACGGTAGTATACTCTTGAGTGGCAATTTGATGTAATAACCAAACCACCATACATGTACAAACAATTTAGCATCACTTAAAGGGACACTCCTTACAAAAATGAAAATTCTGTCATCATTTACTCAAGTTGTTGCAAACCTGTATGAGTTTGTTTCTTCTGTTGAACACAAAGGAAGATAGTTTGAAGAACGATTGAAACCAAACAGTTGTTTGGCACCATTGACTTCCATAGTAGAAAAAAAAATACTATGCAAGTCAATGGTGTCAAAGTTCCAATCGTTCTTCAAAATATCTTTGTGTTCAGCAGAGGAAACAAACTCATACAAGTTTGGAACAACTTGAGGGTGAGTAAATGATGACAATTTTCATTTTTGGGTGGAGTATCCCTTTAAAGAAAAGGTCTCACTAAATAATTATAATTATTATTATTATATTATTATAATAATACATTTAAAAAAATACCTCATCATCACCAAAAGGTTTGGGTTTGAGAGCAGGGACATGAACCTCCTCATAGCCCTTCCTCTGTTTGCGGAAGGAGCCGTCAGGCAGTTGGCAACGCTTGTTGGCCATGAAGTGACTGCCTTGAGAGAAGGCCAGATCTTCCAGATCTAGTAATTGTTTTGAGGCCACAGGCTAGAGACAAAGATCACAGACATTTTTTTTAGCAGGAACATTGTAAATTTTGGCTTGAAGAAGATGATGTAAGTGGCATTTACCTCTCCATGATCAATGTCCATAGACTCCAGATCATCCACACGAGACTTTCTCACTCTCTCACGGCGAGATCGCTCCTCCTGCAAGAAAACAAACAACCATTTAGCTGTTCTTTTTTGAACAGCTAAAATTTTAAGAAAATCTCACACTCAGCTAAACCAACTAAAAAAGGAGGAGAAGTACTGACCCTGATAATGTCCTCTTTCTCAGTCTCCTGCAGCTGGTAAAGAACTTTGGAAAGATCCTGATCAGCTTCCATTTTATTCATGATCTTTTCCTTCTCAGCCTCACTTTGAGCACTGGCCAACATGGTGCAGTAGAGGACTGGATATGGCAAGGAGGAAAAAAAGCAACATGAAACAATATTCCTAAAAACCTTTTAAATCTTTAAACCACTACCAAGAAGTCATTTTCCTGCCATATTCTCAGAAATCACAATCAATTTCCAACACAGTCCTGGCTATTGTGATCTACTTACTCATTCGTCTGTGCTGCCGGAGGACCTTGATGAAGTCGAATGTGTTGAAGCCCAAAAGCAGCACCAACTGGTTCTCACACTCTCTGTCATCACTGGCAGTCTAAGCAAAGGAAGGAATAAATCAGCCATACAAAAAAAATCAGTAACACTTTACAATAAGGTTCATTAGTTAACATTAGTAAATGCATTAACTAACATGAGCTAACAATGAGCAATGCATTAGTTACAGTGTTAATTAATCTTTGTTAATGTTAGTTATGACAAATACAGCTGTTCATTGTGGATTCATGTTAGTTCACAGTGCATTAACTAATACAACCTTTGATTTTAATAACGTATTAGTAAATGTTGGAATTAACATTAACTATGCTGAAGAAGTATTGTTCATTCTTAGTACATGTTAACTAAAGTAGTTAACTAATGTTAACTAATGAACCTTTTAGTAAAGTGTTACCAAAAAATCTTAGTCTTCAAGGACATGAGCATTCCCAAGCACTTCTTACTTTAAGGATCTCCAAGACTTCATCCGCTTTCTTCTGAGAAACTATGGCATCGTTGTAGAAGCGGCTGAGCTGTCGCTGAAGCCAGAAGGCATCGATGTCTCGTGGGTGAAGATCTTTCTTTTTGGTCATCATTACGTCACCCGTGTTGCCCAGCTATGGAGAAGAGAGCATGTTAGGCTGATTGTTAACTCTATGTACATGTTTTGACCCACTGCTCTATGATGTGACTTACATTAGCAGTCAGAGTGCTGGTTTCATCTGCCTCCTCACCCTCACTGTCATCAGAGCCTTCATCTCGAACCTCTCCATACTGATCCTCATCGCCCTCCTGCAGTTGAACAAAATGCACTTTTAATGTCACACCGAGAGCCAAAAAAACACAATCTGACCACAAACAACTAGCATGTAGAAGCTCACCTCCTCATCTGATTCGAATTGCACATTGACTCCATAGGTTTCATCAATGTTGTCATCTGCAAAAAGAGAAAGATGAAAAGTGAACAGGCTTGAACATCAAGAATTTGGACTCATGTTGGACTAAAAATATTTACCCATATTCTGAAGCTCTTTGTCTCCGCCATAGTCGGAGATCTTCTTGCCCAGGTTCACCAGGACATGGTAGCGTGTGTCATCCGTAGGCCCCAGCAACTGTTCCACCTCCCTCCTCCTCTCTTTGTCTCTCATCTTGTCATTCTTCAGCACGGCCAACACCTCGTCTGCAGCTCCACACAGGATATCCCTCGGCTTAGTGGAGAGAAAGAGCAGCAATTTATGATCTGGTACATTAACCCAAAACCCACTGTTCACATCTATTCATATTAAGATAATTAAATTTTAAATAATTTAATTGATATTTTTAAAAAGGCTTTTTTTTCCTGCGATGGCAAGGAAAAGGCCTTTAATCCATTCTTCAACATCACATGATCTATCATACTGATTTTATTGCCTCTAATTTCAAATAGTTACAACTATTTATTTTTTTTGTTGTTTAAAGCCAATTTGCCCTGTAATAGAGCAGATAAACAACAAATAAATTTGCTAAAAGAAAAACATCATCATCCAGCAGTTTGGAATCGGCCATCATGATCAGGGCATCCCTACATAGCATGAAAATAACTATTAGAAAGAATGTTAATAACAGTGCAGAAGCACCCCTACTAGATCACAGCAATTACATTTGAAATAAATGCTCACAGCATATGTAAACAGAGTCTTACCTGATCTCCAAGGGCAGCCTGAATGAAGCTGAGAAGGATTTCATATGTTTCTCTGGTCTCTTTGGTCTTGGGCTTGTACACGATGCCCACCATCTCATCAATCCCCTCAGACAGTAGTGTGAAGCCCTTCATCTTGTTGATGTCATGCCTGTCCTCGTCTCTCTTTCTCCTCCTGCATCACACAACGAAGAATATTTGTTTAAAAGACTTTCACACAGTGAATGCAAGAATGAAACACCCTGAGTTTCTGATCAGACTGACTTGGATCTCTTCTCCTCCTGCAACTGAGGTTTGGTTCTCTGGCTCCTGTCTCCCATCTTTGTCCCATCCAGTTTGCCGACCAGAGACAGCACCTCTCCGGTGGGCTCATCTCTGCGGGTACGGTCGATCAGAGATCTGTCCGCTTGCAACACCAAGTTAGAGTTCTGAGAAGGAAACAAACACTCACGATCAGCTCAATGACTATGTATCAAATCCTAGCCAGCTGCATTTGTAAACATCACAAGCACGCGCTTATATGTTCTGCTGAAATACTTCTAAGTCAAAACTACATTAAACATTTACTACTAATACTATGCGGACCAAAAATAAAAATCTAAGGTCATTGGCCAATCTTGACTATCTAAGATCTAAGGAAAAAAATACAATCTAAAGGTCATTAGGTTTTAAAACTCAGCCAGTGTTCAAGCTCGCGCACACCAAAACAAACAGCAGTAGCGAGCTAAATAATGAAATTTAGCTACGAAGCATGTCAAAGTAGTTAATAGGGATATCAAAAATGATATACTTACGGCTTTGTATTCATACTGCAAACTACGCGCAGTAACATCCGCCATGACTTCTTATTACTGTAAATGCGCTCCAAATGAAAATCTTCTTTATCAACCAGCACACCCGGTGCTAGCGGAGAGACAGACGACTAAATTACACAGCACTCATGTACGTCTCTAGTTACGGAAAAACACAAATAAAAAAAACTTGATTTGCACACGACAATAACAAAACACTTTGAAAAGTTGAGTCTTTTTTCTTTATATTCGTAGGTGCACAATACGTCTGAAACACGCACGACAGTTTCAAAACGCAGTTTGGTCCAACTTCCGCTTCCGGGGTCACTCGGAGTGTAGTAGGTGAAAAATGCTGCCTCTTCTGGATGGAAAGGAACTTTTTTTTTTTTTTTTTTTTTTCAAAAAAAAAAACAGAAGCTCAAATAGAAATTGGAGGGTACATTGGAGGGCCTATCAGATCTTACATCATATAAAACTTTAAATTCTACAAATTTTTTATGAGATGGTTTTATACTATTTTTATTTCAAACAATTGCATTCAATGAGTCATAAAATATTTTGAGATCTTCACAGAATCAATCAATTAGCAAACACTGTTACACACCTGCAGGTGATAGGTGCACGGGGACAAAGACTATATAAGTAGGTCAACAAATCTACAACAACAACAACAACAAAAACACTATCCAGCACACTATCCGTACTTGAGTATCAAAATTGTATCTGCAATGTTTTGGTCTCATGACCTATCAAAATTTTGATGCTCATTTGCAAGTATGGATAGTATGCAGGAATTCCTTGATTTTTATTTTTCTTGATCTTTACAGTAAAACTTGATGCAGTCTACATGAAACTTTCCAAGAAGACCTACCGGTATTACCTTTAATGTTACTATAGCCTATTACAGTCCTCTGTTTTGATTATTTTGTAAAATGTATCAAAAACATCTTAAATTCCTGCTTCCAAAAGTCTTCAGAGTAATTACAAAATAAATGTGTGAGAGTTTCAGATTCAAAATTACAAAAAGAACATTGTGGTGAGATGTCTTAAACTTATTGAGAAAAACATTACATGTATATGCAGTATGGTATGAAAAAGTGTGCACAGATTTCAAAAAGACTTTACTTTTGTAAATGCACTTGTGAAAATGTTAATAAATAGGGTTAGGGTTCTATTTTAATGTGTTAAGCAAATCAAATGGAATATATCAGACTGCAAGTTCTTATTCATTGAAATGCATTGTACCTAAACCATTTGAAAGTTTGTTCAGCAATCACTCTTAACAAAATATAGATACATAAGTTATAATCTATACAGTATAACAGCCATTATTGGGGTTCCTGTCTTTATTTATTTGAGATTTTAACAGGGAAAGAGAAGTGAATGTCCACAGATTGAATACTGTTGTAATAATGTACGTCTTCTTGTCAAATGTAATAAACCTTGTTTTGTTTGATAGGATTTCAAGGAAAGATTTCGAATAATTTTCAGCAATCTCCATTTTAGACACTAACTCTCATAGACATATGTCTAAGGATTTGTTATTTTATTAAAAACAGGTCTCTCATAGTTTAGGATGACAAGACAGCATAATTAATGTTAAAAACTGTAGTTTATTTACAGGTGGAAATTAGCATGCACATGTCAGCAGGAATTATGATTTATTTCAAATGTCATGCAAGTTTATATATTTAAAAAATAAACAATTGCCTTACAGTATAAATTGTCATTTTCCAAAAAATGCTAAAAGTTGAAACATAATTTTAGCCCAACTTAATATTTTTCTTTAAAAAAAATATATATGTAAGGCCCCAAGTAAACCTACATAAACATTTTCATACTACATATATCTCACACTTTTTACATAAAAAAAAAAAAAATCACAGAGATGTGCAAACATGCACAATCATTCATTTACTATGTACAGTACATATGATGGGACAAGTTGAAACAATAATGGTACAACATTTTTTTTATCAAGAGTTTAAGTATTTACATGGAGTAAATGGTTTAGCATCACACATTAGACCAAAGGCAGTATAACGTAATAGAAGAGTGCCATAATAGCAGCACTGATGAGACCAGAAATTGGCACGGTCACAAACCAAGCGATAAAGATATTCCGGAAAAGATGCCAATCAACGGCCTTCCTGGAGCGGAGCCAGCCAACTGACACCACTGATCCAACCTACCCATGCACACACAAACAAAGAAGATAATTAAATTGGACTTTTAATACTATGAATTACAATAGGGATTCATCTAGTAAGCAACTCACCTTGCAATGAGTAGTGCTGACTGGGAGTCCAATGTTGGAAGCGACAACCACAGTTACAGCAGAGGCGAGCTCAATGCTAAACCCACTGCGAGACAGACATGATGATTATAATAAGCACTATAAGCATCTTTACACACAGCACAGAACCGTTTAAATGGGAACAACTACTGTGGCATTGTCAAAATGTCATAACACTAAAGACAAGACAAATTTTCTTTGCAGTTTTGGACGAGGGAATTTCCACGAGACAAGGAGTGTTGTTAAACTGTTTGTTTGCACTGCAAAGTCAATAGAGATAAGAAAGTGGGAACCAGCTCTAAAGCCCTATGAGAACCACAGAGATAAAAACAGAACTATAAAGTGTGATCCCACAAATAAGCTCTTATCATCAGTTTCTTCTCAGTGGAGGTATGAAGCTTGTTACCTGGAGGGAGTGATGGGAGTCAGGTCTTTGCCCATGGTTTGTATGACCCTCCGACCCCAAATCCAGAGTCCTGCACAGATACCCACTCCACCATACAGGAGCAACCAAACTGGTGTAGGAGCACTGGATGCTACAGAAGCGGTGTCATATATCAACCAGAGAGCAACAAGGGGGCCAATCGCATTACTGTAGGAGAGGAATGATGAGTTATGTTATCATTTAGAGGTTAACACTGTGCTCATTATATAACAATGTCAGAAACCAGGATAGAAATGCATTAAATACATTACTGTTCAAAAGTTTAGGGTCCATACATTTATAAAAATGTTTTTGAAGGTCTCTTATTCTCAATCTCACCAAATGCTGCAAGTCTTTAATCGTGATTAATTGCATCCAAAATAAAAGTTTGTGTTTACATAATATATGTGGGTGCAATGTGTATAATTATTTTCTATATATATATATATATATAAATGCACCCACATGCATGTATATTTAAGAAAAAAATAATTATTTATAAATAAAATATTTATATTTATATATAATATAGATTATATATAAATCTATATACAGTATAAATATTTCTTAAATATATACAAGTATATGTGTGTATTTATATATATAAAATAATTATACACAGTGCACCGACATATATATATATATATATATATATATATTAGGGCAAATGATTGTGTTATATATATATATATATATATATATATATATATATATATATATATATATATATATATATATATATGTATATATGTTACTGACCCCAAACTTTTAAACAGCAGTGTATTAAAATGCTTTTGAAATGCTTTAATTTCTAATTTCTTCATTTTCAGCTCATTTCTTCTATTTTGACATTTACTTTACCAGCATCTAATGCTCATTAAAAGTTTGTTTTTACTAATAATTTCATGTAATCTTTAAACAAATCCCAAATGAATATCCAGTTTTATACTGTACGTTTTAATGTTGTGATACCTGAATTCAAAATCAGATGTGGACAAAATATGAAAAAAGTTTATTGTGCATCTCATACCTCACATCATTTCCCCCATGTGCAAATGATCCAAAGCAGGCGGTGAGAATCTGCAGGAACTGGAAGAGCATGGACACCTCTGGCCTGTCAATTTCTAGCTCATCTATTTCCTCTTCCAGCGAGTCACTTCTGACGATCTCATCTCCCAGCTCCAGAACTTCATCTCCTGCAGGAACTTCTCCATCAGCCACTGCTGTACAGTAGCTGTTGTAGCTGTCGTACCGGGAGCGCCTTTTCTCTCCATCCAGTCCAGTCCGGCTTCCCTCGCCCTCCTTCAATGACCCGTGTATTCCATAGATGGCCATGGTGTAAGAAGTATAACTGTTGTTACGGCGGATAGGTTTTTCTCCGGGCTCTCCCATGCATTCGCCAACCTTGGCCAGGTGAAGTTTGTGCAATAGATCCTTGTAGATTCCAGAATCTTTGTGTACGGTGTGAAACTGGCTTCCGTTCAAGTCTGGGACAGCAATTCCAGCACTGCCATTTAAAGCTAGAATGGATGACAGAAAATTGCAGAATAAAGAATGAGTAATATAGTCAAAAGAGAGAAACTTAAAGCTTAATCAGTTCTTAATTACAATTAATTTAGTGTGTTTATCATTTTAAGAGGCTGACCATGAGTGCAGTCCAAATCTTTGGTGTCAAAATCTTTGTTGTCCAAGTCAGTTTCCGCTGATCCTCCGATGTCAAAGGCCACTTTGTTGCTGTCAGCTGGGGGTGTCTGTGGAACAGGAGAGTAGCTTTGAGGTGGGGCGGGATGGTCCACAAGGCCATTTGAGGATGGCTTCTTCTCAATCAGTTGTGTCCCACTAGTGTTGGCAATATTCTGACCTGAAAAGGTGAAAACAATTACGGAAATAATTATATTAAGAGGAAGGATCCAAATGCATACAGTCATTGAGGCAGTTTATTAGAAACATTCAAAAAGATATTTAATTTCATCATGTTTCCATGGGATTCGGGAAAAGGTAATTGGAAAATAAGAAATAAAGTCACACTGTGAGACATCACAAGTTACAATTGCAAGAAATAAAGTTGCAGTTGTGATATGAAGTATACTACCGTTCAAAAGTTTTACAATGTTTGAATGTTTTTGAAAGAATGTGCACCAAGGCTGCATTTATTTGCAGAAAACAACAGTAAAAACTGTAATATTATGTAAATATAGACAATTAAATAAAATATAACAATATAAGCCTATACATATAACGATATAGCGTAAATCTAACAATTTAAAATAACTGTTTCTATTTTAATATATCTTAAAATGCAATTTATTTCTGAGATAGCAACGTTGATTTTTCAGAAGCCATTCATATTAAAATTCTATTATTTTTTTCAATGTTAAAAATGATAAAGTTTAAAAGAACAGCATTTCTTTTAAATATATTTTATATGTGCTATTTTCTGTATATTCTTTTTTATTGTTACTTTTGATCAATTTAATGCACACTTGTTGAATAAACATTTTAATTTCTTTAAAAAATCTTTAAGGACTGTTTCTACGACACTGCAAAAACCTTCTAAGAATTTTATACTTTAAGTAGCCTGTTTAAAATGAATACTGACAATGGTCATAAAATTGTAGACATGATAATAAAAATATTCACTTTTGATCTTCTTCTTTAACCGTGGACACACAATGAACCAGACCACCAGAGCAGTAAGCATGGCACAGCCCAGTGAGATCAGCAGAGTGCCCCACCATGGTATCCTATCGAATCCCAACACTGCAGAATAAAGAAAAGAAAGAGATGAAAACCTAATATGTTTTTGTGTTAAACAGTGGAACATGTTCTACACTTTCAAACTGAAAATCATCAAGAATCCTCTAAGTCTCACATTCCTCTTGAAAAGACCTTGGGTTTCTTCTAAATTAGCAAATTAGCAAATTAGCATTAGCATAGCTTCACATTCTTATTAATAGCAAAACTATGTGGATAAGTCAACATGAAATAAAAATAATCTTTTAAAATGTGTATGTGTGTGGGGGGATGTGCATAAGTGAAATAAAGACATCTTTCTTGTTTTCTAAATAATGATAGCACGTTTTTCCTTCAGAATTACTGTAAGTTTGTTGTGCGTGTTGACAAAACATTACAGTGAGATAAGCGAACGGTTATACAATTTCTGTCTCAAATCAGGTTGACATAGACGACTTTCCAGTGAAAGTGTCTTTTTTATCATTGTAACTTACGGCTTATTTTTCAGTTCCTCTGAATGAGAACCAGTATCAAACAGGGTCATGTGCATGGCCCAGTAGATAACCAGGAAGAGGGCGGCCCTGTGGCATGCTGATTAGTACACAGACTCTAAGACAACAGTTGGTTCACATCAGCCTTTTTTTAGTTTCAGTACATCATGATACCCCTGACGTTTGCTTAATAGTACAGATTGTACTGTAGGTAGTGTATGCATACATGTGACCATGACCTCAGCATGTTGTATATGTGTTTGTATGTTCAAATCATCATATCATATCAAAGTACATTCTTAGTGACAATTTGGGAACAAAATGTTCCTCAAAAGGCTAAATCTGACATAACCCCTTTTAGTGACATTTGGAAACTCAATCAATGAATTAAAAAAAAATCCATAAATAAAGCGAAGTAATATATTTCCTTTTAAATATATATATATATATATATATATATATATTTATTTTTTCAAAAAAAAAAATATATATATATATATTAATCAAATTATATATATATAATTTATAATTTATTTACAAATTATATATAAAATAAGAGAGAGAGAGAGAGAGAGAGAGAGAGAGAGAGAGAGAGAGAGAGAGAGAGAGAGAGAGAGAGAGAGAGAGAGAGAGCAGAAAATAGCTTACTTGGAGCTCCGGTAAACATGATGGAGAATAGATTGATTCCCATTGTAATGGCATAGAAAACTGGTAATGCTCTTAAACCATTGGGCACTGGATCCTCCTAGAGCACATGGATATATTGCTGTTTAGCACGTGGTAAAAAAAGTATGTTCTTTCTTTATTGACAACAACAAGAGATTACGTAAAATACCAAAACAGACATGGGCACATTATGTAACAGGTGAGCTCAGATTTGCTTTTTACCTTATTCAAGATGAACTTGCGGACAAAGTAGAAGAGAATGGCAGACATTATGCCGGAGAGAAGAGGTGAAAGAAACCAAGAGGCAACTGGAACACATATATCAATGCTTTACAAATATACATAATTCCACATCCAAACATCGATGCTATTCTCTGTTATCTAAAAATTGTATGGCCCAAGATTTCTCAGGGCTGCATGCCGAGTATCAACAAACACCCAGTCAGTCACAAGGGGTAATGGCATGTGACCACGTTTCCTGTCTGTATAGTCCAAAATGTTCTGTTCCATAAATAACTATTTGGGTCATGTGAAAAGAATAATAAAACTCAGAAATTTGCATTAAATCATGTTGGGGTGGACTTACAGCTTACTATTTTTGGGGTCACATGGGAAAATATTCTCTTTTCATTAACTGACTCATTATTTAGGGAAAATCATGTAATCTGACTAAGCATGTTTATGCAAAATCTCAAAATACAAAATGTCACGTACCGATGCGAAGCAGTTCGAGCCATTTGACCCCTTGATGACCTCTAGCAACCATGGAAAAGCCTATTGTAGCACCCACAATGCAGTGTGTTCCAGAGATGGGGAGTTTCAAGAACGAAGCCATGAGCTGCCAAACAGCAGATCCTGTAAGAGTGCAAAAAACAAACATAAGCTTGTGACGTGACCAACACAAGTCATGGCAATATGAGAAACTTCCACCTAGGTGATATGCTCGCAATTTACTGGATTCAGCTGTTTCGCATTCTCCTGTGTAACATACTATGATGGACATTTTTTGAGGGTGTTAAAATATGTATTGGCTTTGAGTGAAAGAATAAGCAATGGAAGTCAATGGGGTCCAAAATAACATTGGACCCCATTGACTTTCATTTCATTCACAAATATCTTCTTTTACATTCCACAACAGAACTTAAGTTATACAGGTTCAGAAAGACATGAGGGTGAGGAAAATGATGACAGATTTTTTTTTTTTTTTACATACTCACCAAACATGGCGCTGATGGAGCCAGCCATCAGCACAGCCTCTGAGCCGTTGTACATGTGAACATCGATGATACCCGAACGGATGGTCTCACTGACCTTGGCCCCTAAAAGGATGGCACCCACTGTCTCAAAGATGGTGGCTAGGACGCAGGCCTGGCGCAGGGTCACGACCCCAGATCCCACTGCTGTACCGAAGGAGTTGGCCACATCGTTGGCACCCACAGAGAACGCCAGGATAAAAGCGATGATGAAGCCCAGCACCAGCAGCCAGAGAAAATTAGACATGTCTGTCTGTGTGGCCGCCGTTAGCGTGGTAACAGTTGCAAGGGATGCTAGTGTAGTGGATTCCATTGCGGGAGAGTAAATGCACTATTGGCCTATTGTGAATCAAGCTGGGTCAGATTATTGAGGTATTTCTTCTTAATAAATAAATAAATATCCAAAGCAATAAAGGAGACGAGCTAAAAATCAGTCTACACCCGGTCTATCTCCACAAATAAAAAGTAGCAAGGGGTAAAAAGCAACTGTTAGCTACATATACTAATATCAGTCAGGGCTTTGCATTGGCTTTGAGTGGCTACACAGACAGAGACATCCATTGTGGACTAGATCTTAGTAGTGATCGACAGTACATTCTGGAAAAGAAAGAGCCATTTGGATGATTTAGAGACTTTAAGACCTGACTGTTAAAAAGCTCAACACAGAAACACACAATTAAAGTAAACCACACTGCTTTTTATGCCTTTAGATATTTTTGGCAGGATTGGATTTGTGGGTGCATAACTGTATAGGCTAAGCCAAATAAGCAATGGCTACAAATGTTTAAAAAATTTGACAATGAAACTTTGGCATATGGTGTATAAAATAATGCCACATTTCAGCTCAGACTATAATAATTATGTCTGTTTAAAAGCAATGCAACGCACACTATGCTATACCGATAAGAATTACATTCACATTTGCAGCAATATCTTTCTATGTAGTTAGATATAGCTATATAGTTTTGTTATAGTTTTATTATAGTTCTACCTGGGTTGGTTAACCAACAAAGACCCACATAGCTGGGGTGACAAAGGAATGGAGATTTTAATGCATTTAATTATTTATTAGCATTTTTTATACTCTTTTTTTTGTCTGTTAGCATAGCATATTATTTATCCACCATAAAATAATGCTGTTTTTTGATTAAAAAAAAAACAACAACTTTGAGGGACATTAAGATCTACTGTGTGCCTGTAAGTAGTCAAGTAAGGAATTTTCAAAACAAAGTGCCATATTCATTAGGAAAAAAGAGGCTTAATAATGCTTCATTAAGCGTGCTATTTGATTATGAGCCTGAAAATACTTTTGATATTTTGATGTCAAGTTTTTATGTAAAAAAGACTGTAAGTGCCTTCAGATATCAGAGGATTTAGAGAGACTCAGAACACTTTATAAAGACTTAAGCACATGCTTCAGAACTAGATGAATGACTTACTTATTCTATGAGAACAGGTGTTTGATTTGACTTTGTACAGAAGACCTGCATGCATACTAAACTATTATGTTTTTCCCTGACCACACAAGAATACATGTAGGCTACATGAATCATCAGAATTTGTTAACTTTCTAATTTTGTGTCAAGTATCAAGTCTGGGTGATAATAAATACAGATAGCTGTGAAAAGACAATTGATGTAAGAGTCTCATGACATTGAGCAGTTCACTGAGTTACTGTTAAGGACATGTATTAAATTACTAACCAAAATAACTAAAAACATATTAGCTTTGCCATGGAGTTCAAAAACACTGTTGAATATAATGCTGAATTTTTTTAACCCTTAACATATACTCTCAGATGTAACCTAAAAGTAACTAAACGGTACTCACCAAATGAGTTGAATGACTTCTGCTTGATCGGCTGTGTTATCAATAAACAATAAATTCAGTTTCTGTGTAAAACACAGGTAAATATGACCCTGAAACCTTTGTTAGCCTTTAATTCCACGACTCAACTAACTGTAGCTCAGCCTGGCCTGTTATATATAATTACTAGAGAAGGAGGGGAGAGTGAAGAAAACCACACCTCCAGAAGATCATGAGACTGTGAGTTCTGTGAAAGCCAAAGACTTTTAATGTTTAGCCAGAGGTTTGCACCAAATAACCAATTATACGTAATATTTCGTCACGTATGCGCAAACACATTCTTTTATGTGTTTTCACTATATGAAACACGACCATAATTGTGTATAATATTGAAGCAATTGTCTGTGAAAAAAAATGTTACATAACTTTGTTTTACAAGAGCTCATTTACAGACTTCTCATAATGGCAGGTCTGGAAAGACAAAGTTTTTTACAAAATAATAACTCTTCATTTCGATGGTCCACTAATTATATTCTACATTCTACTAATAAGCAACTTTGCAACTAGATGTCAACTAACTCTCATTAGAGTATGAGTAGAATAAGTTGACATGTAGTTGTAAAGATACAAGAATGTCTGTTGAGGGACCATCAAAACAAAGAGTAAGCAGATATTAAGCAGTCAGAGCTATAGTTAGTGTAAAATTTACTTTTAGCTAGTAGAATGTCTAATGTGGACCAGCAAAATAAAATATACGCTTTAGAAGCATTTAGAGGGCCAAAAAATAACGGTAACGCTTCCTTTTACAGTACAGTACTTACAGAGTGTACTTATACTAGAAAGTACTGGCTAATAAGTACATGGAACTGTAGGTTTAGGGGTAGGTTCAGGGTTAGTACTAGTTATTACCCAGTAATTGTAGTTACTAAAATAAGTACATAGTATTTACATAGGTAACTGGACTGTAAAAGGAAGCGTTACCAAAATAACTTAGCAATAATTATGTAAAATTATATTGTTATTGTATATTTTACACTTAGGCCTACTTATTATTATTAACAGGCTCTCGTTTATTTGGACAAATTGCTTAGATAATGGAAAACAGCTTTAAACTCAGAACAGTATACATCTTTATACACTTACCTATCTCTAATCATTTATTAGTTCACAATACTTATGAACATGTCTTTTTCCGTTATCGGTGACTAATGAACATCCATTTTTTTCCATGTATTACAAACACACATCCATGACCGTCAGCAACTCTGCCAGGACCGAAATGCTACGATGGGCACTGGACTGCTGACAACTTACTTTTGTGTAATTATTTACCATTTGAAAGTGATGGATGGAATGAATGATATGGAAAATGCCTTCTCAGCTCAAAAAAGAAAAGAGATATTTTTGGATCAAACTTTGAACCCCATTTGCCTGTATTGAGGGCCTGTCAACATATAATGTCATGGAGATTATTTCCATGTCATTAGCAACTTCTAGGAGGCATTTATCTTCATTGCAGTTTTTAATATTGGATATTGTCTCTTTTCAAACAGAATGTCAATGTGACAAAACAGGTAAAAAAAGATCCCGGTGATGCATCTTAATTAAAATATGACTTACAATAGCTCTGTTGTGGATGTTTGAGTGCAGATATTGCAGATATATGATTAACCTAAAACTAAGGATAGCATTTCTGCCGCTAGAATGATTCAAGATGAGTATACTGTAGAAAGTATCTTTACATATAACAGAGCTGAATATCAGGAAGGAAAACCGCTGTTTGAATGTTTGGGGTATAGTAAAAAAAAAAAAAAAAACAGGAATAATGGTGAAATATCATTACAATTTTAAACAACTGTTTTCTATTTTAATATTTTTTTAAAATGTAATTTATTCCTGTGATGGCAAAAGCTGAATTTTTATCATTACTCCAGTTTACAGTGTGACATGATCCTTCAGAAATCATTCTAATATGCTGAAAACATTGATATTTCTCCTTCTTCTTCTTATTATTATTATTAAAACATTTATGAAACATTTCCTATTATTATCAAAATATCAAAAGTTGAAAACAGCTGTGGAGCCTAATATTTATGTTTTTAATACTGAACAAAAAAACATATTTGCTCTCTCTCTCTCTCTCTCTCTCTCTCTCTCTCTCTCTCTCTCTCTCTCTCTCTCTCTCTCTCTCTCTCTCTCTCTCTCTCTCTCTCTCTCTCTCTCTCTCTCTCTCTCTCTCTATATATATATATATATATATATATATATATATATATATATATATATATATATATATATATATATATATGAAGAGTTCAGATGCAAAAGCCTATAAGCGCCATTTGAAATTTTCTTCTAAAATGCTCATTTTTATCAAGCTTGTATATTTAAGTTCAGTAATTTCACTTAAATGGCAATGAAGATTACCTATTAATTGTCATTTAAGTGAAATTACTGAACTTAAATATACAAGCTTGATAAAAATGGTCATTTTAGAAGAAAATTTCAAATGGCATTTAGAGGCTTTTGCATCTGAACTCTTCATATATATATATATATAGGCTACTTAATTATATAAATATAACATTTTTATGCAATATGTTTTATATATATATATATACATATATATACAATATATGTAAACATAATACAATATATTATGATTATTTGATTGCAATATAACAGTCTTTATAACAGTCATCCCTGCAATAAAAAACATTCTTCTTCCTTTTTTTTTTTTTTTTACTGAACCCAATTATTCTGAACAGTACTGTATGAATATGGATATAAGCATTATGTTTTCATGTGCATGTTGGTTCAATCACGGGGGAGTGAGGAATTTTCCCTACAGGATTTTTTGCTTCCACACAAACCCTGACCTCAGTCGTGACCACAGGCAGCTCCATGTGAAATACAGAAGAAGGATCTGGATCAAGGCCAGACCAAAATTAAATAAGCCCATAGTTGTATGTATTTGTCTGAAATGGCAGGTTTTTCACTTTTCTTTGTAATTTAGAGACTGACAGATGTTGCTTAACATTAGTCTTGTGAAATCAGCCTTGAGTTGACTATATTTTGAACTTAGGCCCACTCATACAAAGCAGTTTTCAATCATAATATTTGCCTCTAGTTTTACAAAACAGATAACCTGCTCATTTAACTCACTAAAATGAAAAAAAAAAAAAAGGCACACAGTGGCAGCTCTGTTTTCTCCCTAACCGCTTGCATTAACCTGCATTTAAACTCGAAGTGTAGGAAAACAGGAAAGGAATCTTCAGACTAAATAGTTGGGTTTTGCCATGTGTCTCACCCACATGTGTCTGCAGGCTGCTCAGCCGTTCCACTAATAGGTTAGCACACTGACGCAGAGAAGGAAGACGCTAAAATAAGCTGTTTTCTTCCTGCATGGCCAGTTGAACGCTCTGAACTCTGACATCTCTGAAGCCCATGTCTGCTTTGCACCACACTAGGCTACATAAATCCCAACACAGGTATTTTTTTAATCATAAAATAGATATGTGTCACTACATGTGAATGTGCCACTACATAACACAGTGCTTGCTTAGTGTACAGCTCAAATGTACAGCTCAGTGAGGAGTAATGATAGAATGCTGTGTGCTTTGAACCCTATACCAAAACTTGGCGATAACTTTCAATTAAAGGTAGAGAATATTTTTTCATAAACACTTTTTTAAAATTCTGGACTTTTTTCACATCCTGACAGCAATAAATAATAGAAGGGTTCTACGTGTTAAAACATATACATATGTCGTCAGTGGAAGTCTCATGTCTGTGCATCCCTGAATGCAATGAAATGATATCTTACCTGCTTATTCCCACTCTGCACACCTTGCTCTTGCAGGCATCACACGTCATCAGCGCGTTCCCTAAAGACTATGAAGAGTTAACAGAACAGACAGTCACCGAGCACCACAAACAAACAGCAGTCACCTTTAAGTTCCTCATGAACAAAATACGATTTTATGCTGAATTCACGTCATGTCATAACCGTGAAGGCAACCTTTCTACAGCGGATTTTACGTCTTTCACTGTCTCAGACTCTGATTTATGCGTTTCTATGTCAATCAATACCAACGAAATTAACAGCTAACGTTATCAGGTGGTAGGCTAAGAGCTCTGTAACTTTTTTTTTTACATTCATTATTATTGTAATGCAGAGGTGGAAATTAAATACCCAGGGTTGGGGAGTAGGCTAACGGAATACGTAACGTTAATAAAACTTTAACAATGCAGTTAAACTAAATGTACGAACTTGAAGCAAACTTTGTACAAAGCTGAAATAACCGCAACATTAGAAACAAAGGTGAAATATAAGATTGTGAATTATCTGTCAATCGGAAGGTCGTTGGTATAGCAACATGGGCTCTTTCGATAGAAGGAAAAAAGTTAACCCCAACCCACTTTTACTTTTTACTGATACTTTTTATTCCTCATTTCTTTGATTAGATCTCGCACCCTTCGGTGCTTTTGCCTTAAAACTTTCAAATGATTAACTTAGGCGGACTTTTCACAATTAGTTACTTGAAACAATCGCTCTTAGCAACAGGGATAGGATGTTTGCTTATAGCATAGGGTCAAACCACAGTCTATGGGTCAAAAGAGATCACTAACGTTATATAGGCTACAAACACACACAGTCGTGTTTGAAATAACTTGCTTCAGTGGTCCCATGTTGCTTCTTAACACAGTGAGACAGAAAAAAATGAATTATTTATAGTCCAGTCTTTTTATGAAAAAAGGTTGAACAAATCGAAACCGAAGCAAACTTAACTGAGTAGGCTAAGGAAAAAAAGAATCCCATTAGGGGAAAGTTTCGGAAAAAAACCCAAATAGCCAATTCATTCTTTTCTCATGTGAATAGAGTGAAATTTGTAACCTTTACCACCACGACAATTCGTCAAGACAAACAAAAAAATGTATTACAAGTTTTAAAAATTGTTTGTTAACATGATGGGCAAACGGTGCATAATCTAATTACATATAATTGCATAAATACCACAGTAGATCTAAACATTGGGTAGACAGGTAAAAAATATCTTTTTGAATCTTGTTGACATAACAGTAAAACACTTAATGTTAAGGTCTGAATTGAACCCATTAAGGCTACACATGAGCATTATTATAGATGCAATAAGAAGTACTTTAGAAACCAGCCTTTATTAATTATTATTGCAGAGATGGGGTTTGGGCTGGGTCCGCGGGACACGGGTAAGGAAAATGCAGAAAACAAAAGGTAGGTAAAATACAAAGTGGCTGGATCAAACAATCAATTGAATCCATGTAGCCTACGAGAAACAAAATGAAATCGTGCTTACCTGAGTTTAGTGACAGTTGAGTGGACCTTGAATGACTGAATCTCTGCCCCTTATGGTGACATTTGTTTGCCTCTAATCTTTTACTGTCAACAAGATTCAACAAGACATTTTCACCTGCATGGCTATACCCAATGTTTAGATGTGTTGTGTTATTTGTGCAAATTAGCACATACGTAATTCGATTATGCACTGTTTGCCCATGTTAAGAAACATTAGAAACTAATAAAAACTAAATGCAACGCTAATCACTAAACTAATCACTGTTGTGTGTTATGTGCTTTGAAACATGAGGTAATTTAATGTCATCAAAATTATTTAAATTTCATTCAAATGTCATTTAAATCATCAATAATCATTAGATCACTTTACATCCTGGTCGAGACCTACTTAAGCCTAAGTCCTAATATGTAGGCTAATATGACATCCCTTTATATTTTTATTATGTGCAAGGAAAAACACAATGCAAAGTGATAAGTCTGTTGTACAGGAGGTTTGAATGTGACTCATGAAGCCTTATTATTATTGACACAATGCAACGGCCCAAAACGACATAGATAGACTGACTGAACAAATCACCACACCCAAAATAACCACCAATTACATGCAATTTTACAAAGCCTGCTACTGTAATTATAGAGATCATGTTTACAATGGGTAGCTAAAACCGAATGAGAAATGTTAAATATCACGTGAAAGGGTAAATACGAGATTATTTGAAATACTTTCTGCCTCTACTGAAAACATCACTTATGAAATAACACAGATAATAACATGTGAACAGTTGTGGGAGACCTGAACTGTAAACACAAAGAGAAGAACTCTTTGGCGTCTATCTAAATCAATCTCTGCATTACAGGGTACAATGACAGTTTACCCTGAGCACTGCAAGGTTTTGTTTATTTATGTACTTTGTGCTGTTTAGTTTAATTGCTCGGTCTTTTTACATTTCACAATGACAACTAAATAGATGGTGTTAGTTGTTTTTTTATTTATATATATATATATATATATATATATATATATATATATATATATATATATATATATATATATATTAATGAACCAAGTATTAATAACAGCAATAAAGACATTTATAAACCTGTTTAGAAGACATGGACACAAAAATAGAAAAAAGACTGAAAGCCATGTCAAGAATAACTATCACATAAAAAAGACTGCAAATGTATAAAACTCAAAGTATAAATGTGAAATTTTCAGACATATCAATCAAAACCTTTTGAAAAATATAAATAACATTTTTAATGTCAACATCCTGGTAATGCTTTTAGTCTATCGCTGCCTCATGTATTCATGTCAATCCACGTTCTTTATCTACTTACCATTCCAATCTCCTTTCGCTCTCTTTTGTGAAGCATTTTATTGTTTTTTACTGCAACATCCAACTTTCTGGTTCTTGCTTCCTCCGGTGACACGGCAAACTCAAATCTGAAATGAAGAGTTTACTAATGTTTGAAGAGTTTAAAATGAAGAGTTTACTAATGTTTACCTGTCATCCCAAAAAAGCAGCCACCTCATTGGTCTAGCCGGAAGCACGTGATGATTCTTCCGCGAAGCCTCATCACTGATGATCAAAATATGACTACGCAAGGAAAGAACTATTGCCGACTTTAAACAGTAATAAAAAATAAACTGCAGGATTACAAATGGAGAACTTTTATTTTCTCGTCCAGAAACACTAGATAATTTTATTACAACTAAAACAATTTAGTGCCCCATATATGGGAACGGGATTAAACGTAAAACGTCTTCACCTTATGGCCTAGAAGAAGAAGAAGTGTTCATTCTGTCATCACCAGCAGAGGGCATCAGAACAGCGTTTACTATGAAGTATTAACGGAACTTACCCGTGATTGTGCTGACCGAAGAGTTTGACTCCTAGGAAAAAAAAGTTTAGTTTTTACTTAATGTCAAAGTAGCCATTCGGGTAAGTCGGTTGTGATATTGAATACTCACATGATGAACTGAAGCGTCTGATGACGGAAGACTCACAATGATTTTCACAGTATTTTGACCAATCTTGAGCTCATGCCTTTTAGGCCATAAGGTGAAGACGTTTTACGTTTAATCCCGTTCCCATATATGGGGCACTAAATTGTTTTAGTTGTAATAAAATTATCTAGTGTTTCTGGACGAGAAAATAAAAGTTCTCCATTTGTAATCCTGCAGTTTATTTTTTATTACTGTTTAAAGTCGGCAATAGTTCTTTCCTTGCGTAGTCATATTTTGATCATCAGTGATGAGGCTTCGCGGAAGAATCATCACGTGCTTCCGGCTAGACCAATGAGGTGGCTGCTTTTTTGGGATGACAGGTAAACATTAGCCCTCAAAGGTCTAAGGGGGTGTAAGCCCACCTGGCACTATGTTGATATTTTGGCTTCTGGAACGGTCAATTTTCATAGCAGTGTAAAGAGACACATATTTTTGGATTCTACAGATTCTCAGCTACAATTTGGATGCATTGACAATTCACTTTTTGATACAATTATGTGTGTTATAATTTGATATTTCACCAAAAAACACAAAAATAGAAATTAATTTTTTTTGTTTTTATTATATAAAAATATGAAAAATAAATGAATAAGGGATTTTACAACAAATATTTATTCCTAAAATACTTTTGAACACCTGCAAAAAAACTGGGTGAAAAAATATAAAGAAACAAAACAAATATTTACATTTTTGTAACTGTAGTCATACTTTTTTTGAGAAAAACAAAGAAATGAGAATATAATGGGAAACAAATGTTCTTTGGACAGGAAATGTGTCATGTCTAAATTTACAAAATATACAAAACCACCACTAGATGGCACTGTGGACTGCATTTGAAAGACTTGAAATATTGACATTTCAATATTTGATGTTTGATTGTAAAAAAATGTTCTTCCAATAGTGACTTACTGCTGGGAGCTTTAGAACTCCCATGTACAAAACCAAGCCAATGAATTTGAACATCTCTGCAGGGTTGATGGTGGTTCACTTCAAACTTTTCCCAGCAGCAATGTTTCTCTCTGCCAGCTTGCTTGTGTTGGCACACAATGTCCTGATTGAATCAGCACTAAAAAAAGTGCTTGAAAAGTCCTATGGGGCTTTGCTCTACGGATGTGTCCAATTGCACTCCAGGTTCCAGTCCGGGGCAAAACCTGTGTGGACACATCACATCAGATCATGTTCGGTCTCCAATCCTTATTCCAACTGGTCGGGTGGTGCTGGACATCTGACAGGTGAAAGTGACAAAATTATTTCTGGAGCTTTTATCAGTATAGGCACACAGTAAATAAAATGTATGAAACAACTTTCCATGTAAACAAAATAGTATCATGCCTTAGACAAGGCATACTGCACTATTATTTCTAAAAAAAAGCTACAAAAAAATAAAAAAGTTTCCCTAAAAATCATTATAATATAATGCAGAGTAAATACAATGTCTAAAGCAAACCCCCTCCCATATAGACAAATAGTACAGGCCTTAGATAACTCTGCGTCATTATTTATGAAAAACTAAAATAACATTTTCCTAACACATTTCCTAAACATTTCAATAAAATAGACAAGCAAAGTAAACGAAATAGCTTATAAATAAAGATGGATTACATGTTTACAGGCGCACATGTTTGATTACGCACCTGGCGTATGATTGCGTTGGTTGCGCCAAAGCGCACATGGTTTGCGCCACACGCACATGGTTTGCGCCACACCCACATTTATTGTTTGATTACAGATCCATTATTTCTGAAAAGCTATAATACAATAACCTGACTAAACACTATACAATATATATTAGACAATAAATCTATCATTCATACTTACTCCTCAGATGGATCGAGTCAGTGGACTACTTGATCTTCTTCCTCCTCCCAATCAAGCCGCTCTGGGTCGGATCAGATCCGATTTCTTTCTCATTACTGTCGGCAAAAAGCATTTCAGCAACTTGCTCGGCAGAGAATCTCCGTTGTGGCAGGTTTTCTTTGAAAATAATCCTGGAAAGCGCAAATAAGCTGTGTGTTTTTATATATTGTTTTAATAAAAATATAATGTGCACAAAAATATCATATGTGACATCACATGACCCATATGGCACTGTCAGAGAGTTTATTCACCCATAACAAATATGTATAGGCTACACATAAAACATGATATCAGAGTTTTTAAAATTAAACATGTTAAAAGAGAAAAAATACATCACGGTTGTTTAAACCAATGAGCATTAAGCTGTGTCGTCAGCAAGTCGTTTCCCATCATGCTTTTGATCAGCGCAGTCGGCGGAGAGCAACTGCGCGCGACTGCAGAATCCGACAGGTGCGCCTTGCGCTCGCGAGAGTTTTTTGACATACGTCGGCATGACATCAGAGCCAGACGGTGCACTCTCGGACACATTTCTAACCGGCATGCATCTCGCGCTGATCACCGGTGATCGATTCTGAGCAGATTTTGCTAATCTCAAACAAGCCTATTAATAGATAATTAATCGACTTTGGAGGTAATATGTCTGCGCCCCTGTTATCATTGTCGAGTAGTGAAGACGAGGAAATTTCACACAGACCTCCTTCAAAAGTCCGTAAAAAGCATTTTAAACAATGTTATATGCATCTTACGGCCATAAAGAAAGAGGAAATAAAGGATTTTACACGCACACGGTGGGATACATTGGATAAGGTCCTTCAACTATAGCCCTCACTATTGACAGTATATAAAGATGTAACTCATTCATGCACGTTTGGTTTGTGTGTGTATTTTGAAGTTTTCCATGATGGAGGCGATGAGGACTCGAATGCACAGCATTCATGCTCAGATGCTGAGAAAGACGCACCTCTATAAGGAAAACACTGAGAGCTGAGAACACTTGGAAGAAAGTCACCAACAAGAAAGGAAGAATGGTTGGAAAGTCACATTAGAAAACAGAAGCAGTCGAACCACTAACGCCGTGCTAAGTGAGCTGAACTAAGTTCCAAGTCACAGTTTAGCTCGTAGCATGGCGTTCGTGGGTCGACTGGTCGAGACTGTTTTCCAAAGATGGCTCCGGGATGGTACTGTCTTTATAAAGTATCTTATTATTAAACTGTCTGTACACTTACAAAGTTCTCAGTGCTTCAGTTTGTATATAGGGACCCTCATAAGCTACCGTGTTAGAGTGGGGCTATTTTGAGCATTGTTAGTGGTATTAACTAATGATTTCTTTTTACTTATTATATGCCAACATATACTAGCATTATAAGCTAAACAGTTTTTAGAGATAAAAGTCTTTACACTCGATTATCATGAAAACAAATCCCAGAGAACAGTCGACTCGGTACCAATGTGTTATCACACCCAAGGTTCATTTTGCGCAGGAGTTCTCCTTTAATACTGTCAATATGATGGCAATGTAACCACACACAGAGCCTCACAGATACATGCACACAAACAAGGGCTAACCATACTCACAAACACAAATACACAAGCCTTAACTGTGATTTTATCATATTATAAATATTATTTTATATTAATATTATATTTATTTTATTGTTAAACTATGATATTAGTTATTGATGTATTTTAAATGTCTACTTATTACTAGGCTTATTATAAATGTACATTGAAGTTTTTAAATGTATATAATAATACTTGAACTGAATGTTTTGGATACCACCATTAAATTAATGTTTTTAATATTATTTTACTGACTCAGAGTTCCCTCTCTTGGCACTGGGGATGTAAAATACCCCAACTATTGTTTTTATGGGAGAAAAAAATGTCTGTCTACTGGCGTCGAGTAAGCCTATCTTTGGATAACTCTGTCTGTTTTTTAGGTAATAACGAGTGAAAATAGTTAGGTTAGATACATTTGAGTAGGCCTGTTTTGTTAAAAATCGAAAGCTGTAATGCTTAGGTGCAGAAGGAACCCCGTGAGCCACAAAGGTAAGTTTGCGTGCAGATTAGGCTCATTTCCGCCTATTAGACAGCCTAGTCAGCTCGTTTTTTGGTGTGTATTGCATCACTTATAGCTCATAAACGTTTAAAATAGAGTTTAGGAAGATATATGTAACCACAACTATAAGCTTTGATTAGCTCTTAAAACCTTGTCTCGTCAAAAGGCTCAACGCGACCGCGGACTAAATGAACACTGCTGGCAGCAGTAATGGGCTCTATGCACAACTGCACTACTTCCTGAACTTCAGCCAGCTCCTTGTTTCCTGTCTATCATTATTGGACAATTTGATTAATTCAGGTGTGCTTGACCTCAGTAGTCACGGCAACAATAATCAAACACACCTGAATTAATCAATGTGTCCAATAATGACAGACAGGAAACAAGAAGCTGGCTGAAGTTCAGGAAGTAGTGGAGCTGTGCATAGAGCCCAATGACAGCGAGTCTCGTATCTCCCTGCTCCCAAGTCATAAACATCGTATCTCCGATTAAACATAATTTTGGGGAAATGTTGTGTTAATGTTGGTACACAACACTATATAACAGCAATATAAGGTATAATACCAACTTTAACGATACAATGTTTAATAACTCAAAAAATATGCAGTTTTGTTTATTTCCTGAAAAATGATGGTTTTGGAGATACGAGGATTCCGCCCGACGGCGACGATATGTTCTTTTACCTTGACATCTTGTTAACATGAATCTGGAGACACTCAATTAAGAAAGACCGAAACAGCCAGTATTGCCTAGACATCATTTAACTACGAAGACAATAACAGTGAAAAGAACAGTGGGCAGATTTTTTCCCGCACATAAACAAGTCCATTTTAACAATAGTTTACACAGGTTTGCAATCATAATCCAAGAACATATTAGTGCTTACCTGAGGCAAATCAACCAAGTTCCCTGTCTCTGCTGGACTGCTGCCAATACCACTGGACAGACCATTTTGCAAGATGTAAACAACACTGTTCCAGAAGCACTTCCTGTTTCAGTTTTTTAACACTACATAAAAGCTGAGACCAACAGAACATATAAAACTGAATCAAAAAGTTAAACAAACACCTTTAAGATGTTTTCTTTACATGTGAAATAAAGAAAACAGTTACTGAAACAGGAAGTGTTTCTGGACCAGTGTTGTTTATATCTTGCTATATGGTCTACAACAAATCTATTCAGAATGCTTTTCAAACATGGACCCTCTGAATGTAGTAGCTAATATATTTACACAGCAGAAGGACTGACATCATAAAAACATTTAAAATTATTTATGAAAAAACTAATTGGCTCATATCTTTTCATGTTCATATTTTTTCTCATATGAAGGATAACCCTGCAATTTAAAACATCTGTTTAGCTCTCATACATTAAAGCGAGCTACTAGAAGCTACTTATCGGAACATTCTCAAATGTTAGCTAACGTTGTGGCAAGGTTCTCTCAAAGTTATGAGTTTTCTAGTAACATTAATAAAATATTTGTTTAAAGTTATCTGGTCTTTAATAATCTCAAAAAGTTAGCTCAAAAACATTTTTTTATACATAATTTTATATTACGTTTTTACCTAAAAAGTTTAGCTTGCAGTTCGACTAAAGTTTTTAAAATTTTTAGAGAACATGTCTTAACCTTTCCAAAATGTTTGCAAAATGATAAAATGGAATGTTCCCTTAACATTTGCATGACAAAGAAAAAAACTGTTAAAATATACGCATATATACAGTATATGATGATGGAGATGGGAGGAAAATTGCTTTTGCTTGTCCTTCTTTTGCACAAACTTATTCTTTGTGAGTGAACGCAATGCTTTTCTTGGCGAAGGCAAAACATTTTTGAGAGAATGCAAGCATTAACAAAATTTTTTCTCCCATACCCTTAAATAGGGCAGCCATTTTTGGTGTCACTCGTTATTGAGTGCATTCATTTAATCCCATAATGCACTGCAATTTTGAGCGTAGGCTACAACACGTCTATGGCTGAGTATGAAATCGCCCCCTAAACCCTCAATCACTATTCCCTATACGTTAGTCCACTACAGTTCACTTGAAGGAGTGAATGAAAAGAAGTGATTGAATTCGGACAGCCGTTGAATACATCGAAAGTTCGGAATGTAAATCGGCTGTACACTTGTTATTGCGGTGCAATTTGGGAATGAATGAATGAATGAATGAATGAATGAATGAAGTGCACTCCATAACATCCACTATGGTTTCAGACATCATAAATAGGCCAGGGCATTATTTGAGGGGGCATTTTCAGATTTAGCCTATGATACATCAACCCTCTAAACCCTAGCCTCATGTGACGTGAGCAAATCAGGTAACACGGTCTAAAACGCCACTCTGTTTATGAGCTTGCCCATTGATCTGTTTCTGTCCTGCAGAAACCTAGACTAAAATGAATTTCTACTGCGTCTCCCCAGAAGATGGCGCCCACAGCTGAATCTACCATCCATTCATTTTCCAAACCGCTGGTCCAATGTTGCTACAGTGAAAATTTCTTCTGCTGAACACAAAGGAAGACATTTTGAAGAACGATTGGAACTAAACAGTTGTTTGGCACTATTGATTTCCATAGTAGAAAAAAAAATGCTATGGATGCAATCGTTCTTCAAAATATTCCTTTGTGTTCAGCAGAAGAAAAAACTCATACCGGTTTGCAACAATTTGAGGGTGAGTAAATGATGACAGAATTTTCATTTTTTTAAGTGGAGTATCCCTTTAATTCATATGGAGATAAATATGATTGATAGATGATTTATGGGTAATCTATGTTCAAAGTTTTTATCCAGGGTCCAGTTGTAAAAGATCTGGATCAGAATGATGTGGATTTGGAAATCCCATGTTTTGCTAAACAGGATCAGGTAATCCATCTTATTTTTGTGCCGGTTTTTTAAAGCAAAATTGGATTGGATCACCCTGATCCAGATACACACTTTTTCAGATGACCAAATATGGATTACTAGTGCTCTGTGGAGCCCCTAAAGGGACATTGTGATGGAAAAAAATGTGAGATGAGAAAAAAAAAAAGAAAAGCTTAAAGGGGCGCTATGCAGGAATCCCATTTTTGTCAAAAAGCGACCCCTAGAGTCGCTGTGGAGTTCTTGAATTTAACATTACTGTCGTAAATACCACTCACGCAGAGCGGCTCTCCATTTTTGATCCAATCCGATCAGAACACTTTTGAAAAACTGGGCCTTGGTTTCTGCTCTCTAAACTTGAAGTCTTTGTACTCTCTTTCAAATCACATTAAGTAATAAACAGAATTCCTTAGGTCTCACTTATTGAAAATATTTAGCGAATTAGCAAAAAGGATGAACAAGCAAAGGGTGAATTTCCACAGATTTGTTTTTGTTTCTTACAATATTTCCTCATTAGATTCTCAAAATAACTAACAGCATGATAGTGATTATTTCCATGGGAAAAGAAAAAAAAAACCCAAGAACTGTTACAGTTAAACCTGATTCAACATGCAAATAAACCCCCTAAAAGTAGTTCACAAGAAACATGTTGTCTATCAGTACATCTCTCCTCATGTTTTCCTTCATCTGTCGCTTCTTCGTCCACCCATTCCCTCCCTCCATTCCCTTGCCAAACAGGATCGGTAGGATCACTCAAAGCAATTTTCTCAGTAGTGAGGAATGTCTGCATGTTTGTGTGTGCATATGTTGTGTGTGTGTGACCCAAAAGACTTGCTGTGGCCTGTATGGTAAGGCTTTTCCCCCATGACTAAAGCCTCGGCTTGTGCTGCCCTGACTTAAGTGCCTTTAGGGAAGAAAATGAAAAGAGTGATGCAAATACAAAAAAAAATGACTAGTCCACCGTCCTCCCCTAATGTGAACAAATCGCACAGATGTTTTATAGCCTCCCTGTTAATGCAACCAAGCCTGAGGAGCAGGCAGAAGAGGTGCAGACAGTTGATGTGTCACAGACTGTGCTGGTGCTGACTTACCTGTCTGTCAGACATGTGAAGGTGGGAATGTGAAGGTTTGGTGGAATATCTTTTTGAACTGTAATCCCACGGAAGTGAGTCAGAAGCATGAACACTTAATTACTGGAATAATGCAGGGAGTGCTCCACAACACATAAAGGTCGAGTCTGCATTTATCAGAAGGTTTTGACTATGAAGCTTCTTTTCCAAAAGTAAATAAAAACAGTCAAGGACATGCTTGCATTGCCAAGTAAGTTTAGACAAGTAACTAGTCGAATAAGTAATTGCAAGTCCCCTGTATGTTAAGGTGTGTTCATTTATATTTCAGAGTTGCGAGTTTATATCTCGAATTCCGGACTTTATAATCATACTTCATTATTATTATTAGAAATTCATATACAAATAAAAAATCATATACATTTCGAAAAAAAGTGAGACATAAACCTGCAATTCTGGCTTATTTCTAGCAATTGTGAGTTTATATTTGTACTGTCTGTCTACATAATATAAGGACACCCGTCCTTTGGATGAGACGTTAAACCGAGGTCCTAACTCTCTGTGGTCATTAAAAATCCAAGGATGTCCTTCGAAAAAGAGTAGGGGTGTAACCCCGGCATCCTGGCCAAATTTGCGGTGTTCATCGCCATAGTAACTTATGCAACACGGCTAACCTGGGGGCCGTACCATGATGATAGTGGAATAAACTCAGGGTTGTGGTTTTGTATAATTTTTAGTTTACAAAACAATGGAGAAACCATAATTACAGATACGATTTGGAATCAATAGATAAAGCTTTAAAAATGACTTCATGTGAGCTTACATGTTCTTTGATAAACAAGATTGTGTAACTTACATTTTAGACTGAATATTAACAAACGAAGCCTCAGAAGCACTGAACAACTCTAAATAAAGAATTAATAAGTGTGTTTGAATGAATCGGTTGCATGAATGATAAAATGACTCACTCATAAAAATAGTCACTTGTTGCCATCTACTGGCATATCGAAGTAACGTGCAGAAAGAGTCACTGAAAAATCCATATGTGACTAACAGTCTGTCTGGACCGAACAAACATGGACAGTTGGAGTGAAATAAATAGTGAAAAATCCCTACGTACTTGGACCCATTGTAAACATTCATGCAGTTTCATTCAGAATTTCACATGAAGATAATGAACATTACACAATTATGCACACCAAATTAAAACAGAAAAAAAATATATATAAATGAAAGTGTCGGGGGTAATAATATAAAATCAGAATATGGCTGCAATCGGGTATCAAATAAATTCTTTGTAAAGCTCACAAACTTTTAAAGTGTTAAAAGTTAGCGTATAATGTCTTCAGCTTTCTTATTCAAAGAATCTCTATACTGTCTATATGTACAGCCTTACTTCAGTCAACCAAACCATAAATGTTTTTTTTTAGACAACTTGCATTTAAAGGTTCCATCCAATTAGAGGACCCAAACTAACTTTGGTACACAAATATTTTTTGCATGGCAAAGGAAAATGTGAATTATATATATATATATATATACTTATATATATTGTTTGCTATTTTAATCTTGTAAAGGTTACCACCCTAGTCCTGAAATGAATATAATATGAAAGGCTATGACTGATGACGGGATCTGTTTCAACACATGCTTTGACATGGACAGGAGGGTGCGGCCTTTTTAAAAATCTGCTTCTCTGAAAACCTCCTGAAAACATTTGATCCATTTTAAATGCTGATTCAAACGTGATTATTGTAGAAGGATGATATTCTGACTTCAGAGCCTCCCACACAGACCCCCTTCCTTTGATTTCTAAGTACACTCCACGACAAGCCACAGTATGTGTAGCCTGAGGGATGGTGGTGCTCAATTACAGCAGAGCTGACCTGACATGCATTTTACAGAGTGAAATTGACTGCATAAATGCATGTTTAGACCTTCTACTGCAGAAAGACAATGGTCATGCCAGTGTTAAATATTAGCTTTATGCATTTATTTAAAAATGATTTGATCAATCTTCCTTTGGAGTCGAGTTATGCACAATATGAGGGAATACTTTCAACCATATGTGGGGCACAAAAAAAGAGGATTAATTCTCATTCACACCTTAACTCATGGCACACTTCATGAGATTAGGACACTGCTGATAATGAAATCACGCGAGTTATGACAATAATGTTTCACATTGTGTTTAGAAGTCTGCAATCAGAAGAAAAAATTTCAATACCGACTCAAAAATTTCACATTTTTCATCGAATAAATCAAACACTACATTCTCTGAGCTACTGTATCCGCATTAATTCTAACAATGGAATATCATCTTACTGCTTGTCAGCTATTCAGGTTTTTCAAGTTTCTATTTTTATTTATCCTATAGGAGCGACATCTGAGACACATTAGATGCTAAAATGAATCCTTAACAAAAATAAACAAATAAATAGCTCTTTTAGACAATGCTAATTATTCAAGGTTCCATGTGTTAAGAAAACTACATCAGTTAACATGAACTAACAATGAAAAATAGCATTTATTAATCTTAATTAATGTTATTTTAGATTTACTACATAATGTAAAAAAAAAACTGCTCATCTATTTAATGGATCACTCTAAAAAACGATTTGTTGGCTGAACAACCATTACTTATTATAAAAGTAATTAGATCAAACACAAAAAAATTAAGTATTCATAACTTTTCCAATATTTGAGTTCACGCAACATTCTTTACTTCAAAATGTGTGCATCACATTACGGTACATGTATTTTTAAGAATGTTGCATGAACTCAAATATTTAAGTACATATAACAAAGGTTTTCTTGTACATTTTAAGTAAAATTATTCCAAGTTGGGATTACTTAAAAAGTATGATGCAAAAATGGTGCATGTATATTTTAAGTAAATCCAACACATCATTTTTTATGAACTTAAATAGTAAACAATAATTATACTAAATAGTACATAATGTTAAACAACAATAAAACGTTAAATACTGTAACAAACAAATTGTTTTGTGTTATTTAAAGACAGTTAATACAATAACAAACTGACTATAGGACCTTATTGCAAAGCGTTTTCCATATTGCTAATCGTTTGTGCTCAGGTGGCATAACATTATGCAAATGTATGAAGCAATCAAATCAACGTAACATAATGTTAATAGTATTGTTAATCTTGCTGGTTATATTTTCTGCGGATCAACTCTGCTAGACAATGATGTCATCTATATGCTAACCTTTCATGTGACTTAAAGCTGCCTTGAGGTGTCCACATTCCAGAAGGACATCATGTTACTGCAAACACCTTGAGATCTGAGCCACTGAGCATGAGTCATTTTGTTCTCTGAGAAACACTAGACTCTCCCCTGTATGAGGCCAGTCAAGCCTGCAAAAGAGTGTGGAAGGCGGGGCTTTTGGCAACAGGACTTCTTTGAACTCGTTCAATGGCTTCTTACGGTACCTTTGTGCCAGAAAATCTTCATTCAAACCTGTTTCTCAGCTTCTTGAACCTGATCTTGTGATTGACAAGTTTTGCATCTGATCTAACTGGCAGTTGATGTATTTTTTTGTTAGCAGGTATGAAAAGTTGTTTTCCAACTCTTTCCTGTTTATCATAAACCATAAACCAAAAGAAGGTCAAATCTGTTTGTAGTTTAGCTGCTGCAGTAAGCTCATGTATAACTCGAATCTGGCCACTAAAATGATGACACTAGTGTTTTTATAATGTCCTGACTAATTGTACACTCCCATAACGATCATTTACATAAACAAATTTCACTCTATTGATTTCCGCTAGAAACGAATCAACTACTTTATGACCTTTGCATGTGTCCAAGCATTTTTGAGAAGACCTTAGACTGAATTTCAGTCTACTTTATTAACCTGTTGTTCCTGAACCTACAAAAGAAATATTCCAAGTAAAATGCACATGTTGATAACTTAAGAAAATAGTTTTTATGTTTGCAATTTTAAGGACTGTATTTTTGCTCATTTTGAAAATATTTAAAAATTTTATAATGGCAGTTTAACGATCATAAAGGGATTAAATTATGACAAGTGGCAGAGCAAGTTGTTACTAGAAGTTTGATGAAAGATTACAAAGACAAATATACTTTTCATAGGAATAACTTGCATACTGTTTAATTTGGGGCTGGTAAGATTTTTTAAGATTAAGACTTATGCTCACCAAAGCTGCATTTTTTGGGTCAGAAATACAGTGAAAGTGGTCATACTGTGAAATATTATTACACATTGTGTTTTATATCTTAATATATTTTAGTCTTTGTTCTAATATGCTGATTTGGTGCTCAAACACTATTCCTTATCGATGTTGAAAACAGTTGTGCTGGTTAATATTTTTGTGGATGCATTTATTCAAAAGTTCATTCTTTAATTCAAAAGAGAAGCATTTATTTGAAATACTGAACAGCATTTATTTTATAACTATGTAAAATTCAATGTGTCCTTGCTAAATTAAAGTATTAATTTCTTTAAAAACGTTGACCCCAATTCTGATCAATCATTCGCAACAAGAATTTTTTATATTTTTATAATTTTATATTTTTACAAATATAAGTAGTATAATATATAGGGGTGTAACCATATATCGCAATACAAAAATGCAACAATATGTATCGCTGATAGTGACAATATGTCGTGGATAGTCCCCGCAAAAAGATTTTCAGAGTTTTTGTGTTATTACTTAATTAAACTATATCATGTTGATTATAATGTATAATAATGCAATGTGGGAATATTTGTGTCCTAATATTGCCAAATGTCTGATGTTACCAGTAAAAAGTGACCGACATTATTTTAAATATATCTAGTGAATATATCAGTGAAAGCATGCAAGTATATTCATCTAAAATAATTCTGTATTTTCAGCTTCAGAATCATGAATATTGTTATTCTGGTGTCACCATTGTCCTTGGGTTACAAATCAATCAAATCAAATCAAATCTTTGATTTGATTTGATTTGACCATTGTCCTTGGGTTACAAGAACCAAGTCCAAGCCTATTCATTTAAACCCACAATCTAATATTAAATTTAGCATTTTAATCAACAATATATTTTTTTGGAGTATCGCAATAATATCATACCGTGAGTTAGTATCGTGATATGTATGGAATCGTGACGTGAGGGTATCGTTACACCCTTAATAATATAAGTAATTACATTTTTTATCATTAAAAAAATCTACAATGAATTCATTTTTAAAAAATGTGTTTATTACAAATATGTACAATAGTATAAAAGCTTGAAATTTACACAGGGACTGAAATGAACAGCAATAGCCCAAATAGAGATGCCAAAAAAGTTACCCACCTCTTTTCTCAAGCATTTGTTTCCTACTAAAACATGAAACTTTCTGACCTAGTAAGTTTTGGTCTGTTTTGCTCCACAAGATCTTGGAACACTGTCTAATATAAATATCCACATATTATAAGAAGAAAGCTTTCAACAGACAATGAAATGTTATACACAATAATCAGTGCAATCACAGTCAACAAATAAAAAACCAGTGGCACCCACAAAACCAATGACAAAGCCAACTCCAACAATGCTTAGCTACCATGAAATGATCCGAAAATGGTCAGACATCGAATATCTCCCTTTAAAAGACGATTTAACAATCCCTAATTTGCTCAGAGTGTTAACAGCCATTGCAACACAATTGAACAGTCTCCCTTTTGCTTTTTACAGCAGAAACACATGGGCCTACACATGCATTTTAAGTCCGTTTTGTCATATGTACATCTACATTTCTTTTTTTCTTCTTCATTTCTCAGACCATAAGTTGGGTGTGGTTGTGGAAGGACTGATTGAATCTTTGAGGGCCCTTTTGGGACTCTGGCAGTTGCCGGGTGAGTGGATGAAGGTCGGACTGCTGGGTGGAGATGAAGACGACGAGGAAGAGGATGAATGGCAGGAGGAGGATGAAGCTTTGAGCTGGAGCCATTTATCACCCAGCGCTTTGGCAAAGTGGTCATCCACAGACACGCTGATGGAGGCGGCTCTGTGATAGTTCATCCCGAGACTCCTCTGGAAATGCTCTTCAACGTGATCGTAACTGTGCTGGGTAACAACTGTAGAGAATAGTGGAGATACAATCAGATGATGATGCTCAAAAACTATTCATTCTGATGAAAAATATCTGCATGGGCATGTTAAAGGAAGCATGCCAAGTTTATTTGCATTTTACCAGTGGAGTGATCGCAGCAGTCTTTTTTGGTTGACCTTGTTGCAGAGGAAACGGAAGTGATGACAGATGGCCGCATCTGAAAAAAAGACAGCAAAGGTCCGTAAATCCTTGCAGTCACACAGGTTTTCACCCATCCATAACAGAGCTTTTAGAATAGCTAAATTGATGGGAAACTGAAAGGGAAAGATGGACCAAAGATATTGGTGGTTGGTGGTTCTACACTGTTTCTCCCTCAGCCCTAATGCCACTAGCAGGTCAACAACAGCACCGGTGTGTTGAGACTTGTTGACAACATTCCTCCACCCATTGCTCACATTTTCTCCCTGAATCCGGCTGGATTGCATATCTGAAACAGGCAGAGGCCTGTCCGCACTCTAAAGAGCCACTCTCTCAGGAACACAAAAGTGCTTTCCTGCGTTCTGTTGTGTCTCATAGACAGTGAGTGAGGATGAACAGACTGCGGTGAGCTCAGGATAGACTCTATGTAGATGGTATAATGCACTGAGGAGTCAGGGCTCAACAACAAGGGCCAGCGTGAAAGACACTCGGGCCAGTTGACGGAAATTGTCAATTGCCCAAATGGGCCAGTGCTGCATCTTCATGAAAGTTGAAGATTTGCGCATATTTTTTAAGCCATGCCAACTTAAAATTTAAGCGAAAGTAGACACGAAAGTACCCGCGTCTCTCAGTTCGCTACTCGCGAATGCCGCACATTTACTGTGTGCGAGCACTTTTTTCGTCTTCCTGAGCTTGAACGCACATATTCCCACAAAATCTTGTCGAGTATCATCGTAATCATAGTCGGTTATGTCTTAAGTAAACACGAACATGTGAGAAATGAAATGTGTAATGATTCGTGCAGCTCTTACAGTGACAGCAGCCTAATATTCCTGCTGCTGTCTGGATTTATATGTTAATCAAACAAAAGACGAAATAAAAAAACACTTACTGCTCTTGAATTAATAAAGGGTTAATCTATAGACAATAAACTGTGATATTTTACATTTGCTATTACTTATTTACTACTACTGTCCCTGAATATCCAGTTTAGACCTACATGAACAACCTGAATTTTTTATTTTATTAATTTTGTAAATGTTTGTTCTGTTTGTGCTACTGCTCATAATTTGATTATTTTTTTTTCTTATTTTATTACTGACTGATATTTAAAATGTATATGAATAAGGCTAGTAGTTTTGTTGTCATAAACTTATTTATTAAGGTTTCATGGATCAAATATAACTAAAACAATATGGGCCTATTTTATTTGACATATTTATTGCTTTTATTGGTTGATTTAATTATATTATATTATGTTTATGAGTTAAATATATTTTATTATTTCAAAATATGTTACAAAATGTGATATTGTTATTTATTTATAATAAATATGATCATTTTAGTGTTGTTTTATTAATAATAATAGCTAAACATTATATTTTGATATAAAACATGCCATAATCGTTTAACAGTAGTATTAATCACCTGTATTTGTTTGACTGGTGTGGCTTTGTTTTGGCTTTCTGCTTTCTCTGGTTCTGGGCGTGGTTTCTTGATTAGGGCTAGAGGCTCGTCCATGACTGGGGTGGAGTACACTGGGCTGGGGATCAGGTAAGTGGGGCTGGGCGTTGGGCTCCATGTGGATGTGGGGCTTTCAGGAATACTGAAGCCAGATGATCTGCGGGTACTGTTGGCCAGGCTGTTTCTAATGGCCCTCCCTCTTCTGAAACAGAAAGTTCAAAAATAAATGACAAAACTAACTCCTCTTCAGTCCCTCTCATTCTACTGGTTATTGCTTGCATGGTTCATTACCTCTCCTCAAGTGTCCGTCCTCTCTCCGAACTGATTTTGCGTTTCATTGGATGTGCAGGGCGCATCCGCACCCTGTCGCTCGTCATGTGGCGAAATCTGTCTTCACTTCTCAGATTGGGCTGTCCTGTGAAAAGACGAACACAGGCCCCGTGTGACTTCAGATATGATAAATGACATCGCTGCAGGGTGCTCACACGGTCATTGCCAGTCACCGATTCGCTTGCTTGTGAAAAGGTGTGGCAAACAAGTAAACAACTGACTCTTAATCCTTGGAATTGCATCACTGTGTGTGTATCTTAATTGTGGGAAAAAACGTTGTTGGGCCACCGTTAAATGTAAACTCCGTTAAGTGGCAGAGCAAGATCAACTGGCTCTGTGAGCATTACTGTAGAACTACCCAGCTGATTCACCACTAACGGTAAATGTCATTCAAATTTTGGAAAACATTCAAGCCAAAAAAAAAAAAAAAAACGACATCGGTGAACAAATTAATATCTTCTTGTTGTTCAAACTGCAAAACAGGCTTTGTAGGTTAAAGCATGTGGCTCACAGAATGTTTACCCAACATAACGATAGTAACAGACTAATCCAAACTGAAATACACATCACCATTCACATGCTAATATCATCAACAGGGTCATGCAAAGGTATGTCATTAAAGACAAAGAATCTGCAACATGCTATAACTGAAAATGGTTAAGAGCTCATTAAGAGCTCATAAAATGATAAGTTTTGCTGGGTTTAATTTTTTTTGTTAATTAAATGCTAAACTGTGAAACAACTTAAGACAATACTTTTCACTCGCAAAAACACTGAAAGTATGGAATGTATGCATGTATGCCTTTTTACATCCCCAGACAAAAAATAATAAAATAAAATAACAAAAATAAAATAAAATATAAAATGTATTAATTTTATATTATAAAACATAAATTATATTATAAATAATATAATTATAATAATAAAATAAACAATAAAATAAAACATTTTAATAGCATAATAAAATAAAATATTTTAAATTGGTCAATTTTTTGAAGTTTTTGAAGTCTTGTTTTTAACCAGGTTAAGTATACCTGCCAATGGCATTGTATGCAACATGCTAACATTGCCTCTGAACCAGCTTTTGACCATTGACATTGGCTTTCACAAAATCCTAGTTCAACTCCAGAATAAGGTTAGAGATTTTGTGCAACGTGACTTAAAGTTACTCTAATTAATGATTACCACAATCAGTTAAGACTTTATACTAAATACTTTAAGAATTAGGAAAAACAAGATCATGGGCAGTGGATATCAAATCAACCACATATTAGACCAGTCGGGACCTGTGTTGATTTGATTGGTGATTAACATCTGAGGTATTTTACCACTGCATGAATAGCGTTTAGGCACTATCAGACTTCAAGCGGATAACGTTTACTAAATGCTCAAATGGCTTGGATGATGAGGGGGCATTGTTGGCAGAACCCTCTTTCACTTCCACACACACTCAAAAAATCTCCTAAGCAGTGGACTGTGACATGGCAGGTTGACTTTGCATGACAGTGGATGGGGGATTGGGTGTAAACCACACCTTAAACCTTGACTGATGACTGATTTCTAGTGCCTCAGGGAGGGATATTTTTCTTGGGGAGATTAAAGACAAAATAACAGACCCACATCCTTTTTCTCATTTCTTTCATTTGCTGCCTAACACACATCAAACATGTCTTCTTCTCAGCTAACCTTCAAAATAACAGAGCATCATAATTTTTGCCAGTATTAAAGGGGATTTCCAGCCTCTTTTCTTATTTGAAACCTTCTGAAATGCATGTTTAATACATGTATATATTTAAATATGAATTGAATACATGAATGTATAATATCACCCAAAAATATACACTCTTAAAAAAAACAAAGGTACTTTTTTCCATTAAGAACATTTGACATCCATAGCCTTTCCATTATTTTTTATATATAATTTATATAATTTTACATATATAATATGGTCCTTTTTAAAGCTGTTCTCTTGGGAAACAGAAATGTGCTTCTATGGCATCACTCTGAACAAACCCTTTTGTAACCTTTATTTTTAAGAGTGCACATTAAAATGCCCAGACAGTTCAAGATAATAAATTCCAGTTGTACAGTACATTTTCTTTCTGATACTGATTACTTTTGTTTTAATGCAGATAACATGCAGATAACATGTGATTCTTAGTTTAAACTTGTATTAAGAGATAAAAATGTGATAATTACCCTCTAAGATGTAGACTTTGAAGCCACTGCTCATCCGGGTAATGTAGTGGAAATTAGTGACCGCCATTCCTTTCTCTTCAGTGTTTTCTCAGCCGTGCAATGCTCCTTAACGAGTTGAGATTTGAGCGCCAGAATCGTTCCTCTCTGAACTTTGAATTGTCACTGAGCTCGAGTGATCTGTGCTTTCCATGAACATGCCTCTCTGTCTTATTGGCTGGTTGAAGGCCAACCCTCTGCCTTTGTCTGCATGACCTGCCACCAGGTGCCTTATGGGAGGAGACAAACCAAAAGCTTTGAATTGCCTGCTGTCTATCACCCCCACCACACCATACCACCCCCAACATGGGCTAAAACTGAGCTGAAATCAAATTGCAAGTAAAAAGTAATCCAATTGTATTTTTAACATAATTTATGGTGAAAGAAGACAACAATATTGGTTGAAAAAAATTCTAAGCTGGCATGAGTGTTCAGATTTCATAAAGATGTGTAACACACAGATGTGGTTAAACTGAATTACTCCAGCAGACAGACAGGCCGCTCAAAATAAAAGAATCAGGTTGTAATTTGGTCTGATCTACCCTCCTCTCCATGTATCAACACGCCAGTGCAGCCGGGTAGAGAGATGAATGGTTTCCTTGTTTCACCATCATCACTGTTCTTGAGAAACACATTTCCTGCTGTTATAAACCTAAAACTGATACTATGTGCAAACAAGCTACTTTATTCGACTACGTTTACATATAGAAATTGGCAGAAAATTATTAATTTAAGAAAAATATATTATAAATATATAGTATAATATATTTATAATATATAATATCATATATATTTATAATATATAATATATTTATAATATAAATATATTATATTATAATATACAATATGCAATTAAACCTCATTAAAAAGTCAGAGCTCACCAAGAACGCAAGCAAATATTCCTACAATTTTGTATTTTAATATAGTCTATTTTAAAATAGTAGTATTTATTTATTAATATTATGAAAACATTTATTTCTGAATAGCTGAATTTTCAACATCATTACTTCAGTCTTCATTGCCACATGATATGCTGATTTGGTGCCCAAGAAACAATTTTTTTTTTTATTGTTATGTCGAAAACAGTTATGCTGCTTATTTATTTTGGAGAGAGAAACTTGAAAACTTTTTTTCCAAGATTCTCTGATGAAAAAAAAGTTCAGAAGATAACCATTTATTTAAAAAAGAGATATTTTGTAACATTATAAATGTCTTTACTGTTACTTTTGATCAATTTGATGTATCCTTACTTGCTGAATAAAAGTATCCAATTAAAAAAAATAATAAAAACACTCACCAACCATTGATATATAACCATTTTGAATGCAGCAGCATGATGGTTTTTAAATGGTAATATACATTTTGCTATGAGATTTAGGTTTCAGGATTTTGGAAATATTTTAAAAGGTGTAACACAAGAGAAACAGAAACGTGAAATGAAAGCAAATGTGTGACACTGATCTTGTGAAATCAACTTTCTTAATTTTTTTTCTATGGCATTTTAAGATGCTCTTAGACTTTTGAACCCGACTGTAATTCCTTTTGGAACGTCACCATCCCTCTTTTCCTTCCCTGGATCTTTTTAGAATCCACAAACAAGTCTTGCTCTGTCTTTTGTTTCCTTTCTAGGAGTCAGCACCTGTCGACAGACCCCCCCTCCCTAATCTAAAATCTCACCCGACTGCATTTTTCAGAGTGTTTAGCCCACCTGAGCTGCAGTCATTCCACCATCTTGCCCATACATGCAGTTATGTTGTGAGATCCCAACCTTTATGCATTGGGATTTTTCTTTCCACAGATCTGTTTCTCCCATTTCTTTTTTGGCAGACAGACAAAGACTTCAGAGTGCTGAAGAGAGCTTTGTACAGCACAATCCTGCCTGAGCATGCTAAAACCACAAATGCTTACATACATGACTGAAACACACTCCCTCTGGACACACAGTTAACCCCATTTGCGTTACAAAAAAAACCATCATTGTGCAGCTGCTCTACATAAGGATAGCCTTTAAACATAACTGTTTTTTTTAATAAACAAGGTAAAACAGGTAAAGTTAGTACAGGTGATTTGCTTCCCATAAGAAACCCATTTAACAGCGCAATACTTTCTCAAAACTCTTACTCATATCCCATTTATTTTGTAACATTCTCTGTGATTGATTACCTCTCACAGTACCTGCAAATTAACACTGTAATGAACTACTGTAAATATTTACTGTACCTACCCCCTATCATTATTGGATTGCCATCTATTTTATAACCACTTTTCCCAGGATGCCACACACAGTGTTTATGCATCCATTCTCTACAGACCAGTGAGAAAAGTTTCTCACAATCATTCAAGTGTTGAATTTTCCAGTTTGGTTAAACAAGACTTGGTCTTGGTTGTGTATATTTATGAATATAGTAGTAGGCTAACAGTCAGACCAAGGTTATGCTTTGGCAATCTTTACACAGCACGATTTCTCTGTTGTCTCGTGGCGCATCACGTGGGAAGCAGCGACCTCTTGTGGTAGAAATACAACAACAATAAAATTAGCAAGAATTCCGGCATTCTGTCACCATGGGAACCAGGGAAAAAAACACTGAATTATTAATCCAGATGTATAAACAAAATATTGTTTCAGTTTTGCTTTTTTATGTTCCTTTGGAGACACTAACTAGTGTGTCTAATGCAGTAAAGAAGAAACGCCCACATAATACATAACGTAAACCTACACAGTCTTTGCAAATTAAGCATTGTTTCAACAAATAGTCAAATATTTGCAGTTTGATGGCTGTTTTCCATATGTATAGTTGTATAGGTGTAAATATCATCTGTTGTTTTGACTGTCTGGACCATTTACGACGTGTTGTTTATGAATACTTTTGCTCATTCATTAACGGAGCTTTGTGAAGGCGGATATAAGCTTCCTTTGTTAATGTAATGGCTCAGAATTAGGGTCAACACCACAAGTGACAATTCATGCCATGCATCCTGTGCACTGTATGGAGAGACTTGAGCAACTGGTTCCAGATAGAGGATAACAATATTTTCTCAAGGGAAAGGGACACCTTTTTTCCTGTAAAACAACCCTTTGTGAATCCACTAACAAGGGGAAGATAATGTAGTTTATTAATTGAGCATTAATGTATAGCATTACAGTTTGTGCTCATTTTGTGTTTTAGTGCTACTAGTTTAAGAAAATAATCCAAACACAATGCACATAGCCTACCAAATGTATAAGCTACAATGATATTAAAATAGTAAAAATGTAGACAACCATTCAATAGTTTGGGGTCATTAACATTTTTCTTTTTCAAAGGAACTAATACAATTTAATGCATCCATAGTTATTCAGCAAGGATGCATTAAACTGATCTAAAATATCTATATTTCAAATAAATGCTGTTCTTTACAAATTGCTTTAAAATACGAAGCACCACAACTACTTCCAATAGTGATAAAGAAATGCATATAGATCTTTAGGTATTAAAAGAAACAATGAAGAATCGAGAATGACTATTAGAAGAAAAGATGAGAATTAAATGGTTTAAATATTTTAAAAGATGTTCCCTCTATTCATTTGTTAGTCTAGGCCTAGTTTGGATTAGGCCATAATGTGTGGGGGGAAAAAACTAACTTTCCTTCACTGCAGACATTGAGCTACAACAACATCAGATGGTAAGGCAAGGTAAGGGATGGTAAGGGAAGAGCAACAACATCAGATGGTAAGGCGAAAGAGGAATGATAGACTGCAGTCGTCCTGTAAAGCTCTGGTGTAAATAGCTCTCGTAAAGTCACATCTCAGATTGCATTGTGCGCCTGAAGGTGTGTGGTGCTGTCCACACCTCCATTTTGTGCTAATGGGTGTAACTGATTCACCACTCAAGTAAAGCATGTAAACAATGCTTTGTTTATTGAAAGGGTCAGTCTGTCTATGTGAGGTCCTATTTCATTATCAGTCAGACATGGTCATAGAAAACAAAGGTTATGATTAAGAACCTGGAAGAGCAACAACATCTATGAATGTGAAATGGTTGAAATGGAGGGAATTTAAAATGGAGTACAGACACCTTTTAGAATCATATGAATACAAAGGCAGTGAATATGTTGTTAATGTATTGTGTTGCAACGGGTGGAGACTGTAAACATTATGTTTCTCAATTTGAATGTCAGTCTACAAACTGACTGTATTTCAGTAACTTTTGAGTCAATCCAATTATTTACACAAATTAATATTTGCGCTGGAAGTGATATTGCATGACATGTTTTTACATTGCTTTAAACAAAATAAGTTAAGCAATTTCAACAGTTTTATGTTATACAAGATCCAACTAATTCAACTAAGTCAGTTTAATGTAATTAGATTGAAATGACTTAAACATTCAAGTTGATTGTAAATGTAGGCAGAATGATGTAAACTTTTTTTTTATTTTTACAGATATCAGTTTCATTTATTTTTTTCATAAATTTAAGCTCTGACATGCATGGCCAAAATTAGATAAAAAATTATATATATATATATATATATATATATATATATATATATATATATATATATATATATATTAGAGTTTTGCTCTTTCAATGTCAATGTTTAGTTTTTCGTTCACTTAATTTCACTTGGTGCATGTTTCTAGTTTGTTAAATAAATGAGAAAGGAAATATATAATCATTTTTTGTAACTTTTTACTTTTAAGTCATGATGAAACAACAGATCTTTTCTCACTTATATTAACTTTAATCCAAGTGTAATAGATAATCACAAAAGAAAAAAAAAGTAGGGAATTGGTTCTGTCCATCAGTTAATGATTGGCTGAAGGAAGATCTGAGCTGGCAATTGTAAGAAAGTTTATGCAGACCGTGAATGGAGAATTCGGCATACGCCCCCAAAAATCGAGTTCTGACTTTTTGATTAAAAATTACGAGGTCAAAAAAGTTAATAAACAAAAAATGAAACAATAAGATCTAAAACATGCCAGTATGTGTTGTTAATATATTGTGTTGCAAAAAACATTTCTCCATTTGAAAGTCAGTCTATTTGTCAAACAGACTGTAAAATAGATTATAATTTAATTTCATACCCCCTTTAAAGTACGTGACAATACAGAATTGACTTTCAAAATGAAATATTCCCAGGAGAAAAAAGTGTGACAACTACCTCCGATCTCTCTTAACAGCAACATTAAGAACATATAGATTCACTGTCCGTGGTACTGAAATCAGATACAGGAAGGAGGATTTCCTCAAGAACTGTCCAGAGTACTGAAAACCCATCCTTGCTTTTCAAAGATGAAAATTGCATTTTGAAAGTCTACAATTAAATAAATAAAAATAATCATCATAATATGCAAAACTATATACAATTATAATACCAAGTTGGCATCAGGATCAGAAATTAACCAGGTTAAGAGCAAAAATGCAACAAAAAGTGACAAAAATACCTAAAATGTTTACAGAGTAAAAACAAAACTGAATTCTTCAGTTTTTATATAACCTTTTGTCTTCTATTCCAAGTGTCCCTTAAAATCAATTTTAAAATGCAAAAATGTGCCCTTGATTTAAAAAAAGATCATTTCTGACACTCCACCATCATTCTATAACTACATTATAAGCAAATTAATTTTTGTAATATATTCAAGACGAACGGTCCTATAATTAATAGTCAATTGTCTGAGGTTGTTCTTACTTGCAACACCCTTTAATGTTAATGTACAAGGACAGTCCTGAGGGACAACATGGTTTAGGTGTGTTGCTCAAGGGCACCATGGTGACAGCTCACCTGCAGAGTTTGAGCCTACATCCTTTTTGTTACAAGCTGTTAAATCGCTTGGCAGCATCACTCACTGCCAATGATGTCCAGTGGAAGTCTCTCTCTTCTTTAAAATGAACACAAGCACATGCCAAACTCGTCTTTCCTTCCCATTCATCATACGCATCTAAACAATTACATCCTGGACCTGTCCCGTGCGTAAAGAACGTGCGCAACGGGAGAAACCGGTGATGGGTCTGAAAAATCGACGAGGGGAAAACACTGGGCGGATTACAAGGATTGGATGGCACGAGTGATGCAATCCATGCATCTTCCGAAGCCCCAACCGGTTCACAGAGAATCTGGCCGGAGATTTTGCCTCACCGAGTTTCATATGACAATTACTACCTTCACCGAGCGAGCACACTTTGAACAAGTGCCTCTTCGTTAGGATTGTTTTTTTCTCCACGCCCGTGGATTAGGATCCCAACATCATCAACATAAATGGAAGGAGCTTGATATCGTAATGCCAAGTGTTGAACAAGCTTCTCAGTGATGTAAGTCAACCAAACACAATGATTACGAGCATTTATTTATGCATATTTAATAGTGAGCTCAATAAAGCGTTGATTTGATATCTTTCATTTGTTGCAGTGCTGCTCTGCATGCGTGAAGCACGACCTTTGCTTTGAGGTGCAGCCAGAAGAATTGCGTATCGACTCGTTTTTGCGTCTCGTTTTAAACTGAAACACTCGGTTGCATCCTAGATATCAGATAGTTAATCGGTTTGCCATTCGTCTGGGATTTTTTTCTTTTTTTTTTTTTTCTTTTTTTGCCGTGCAGAACCTACAGGGAGGTAATTTACCGCCGGATACCTTTTCATATTCAACATGAATTACCTGCGACGTCGACTTTCGGACAGTAATTTCATGTCCAACTTGCCTAATGGCTACATGGGCGATCTACAGCGGCCAGATCCGCCGCAGCAAAGCCCAGCCCCGGAGGTCTCGCCCGTCTCTCAAGAGAGGCGTCAATCCACCAGCCAGTCTACGGGCGCCGGCTTCTTTTCCTCCATTTCTAACGCCGTCAAACAGACCACCGCCGCCGCGGCCGCCACCTTTAACGAGGCCACCGAGAGAGGAATCGGCTCGAGCAACGCCAAGATCCTCCTGGTCATTGATGACCAGCAGACAGACTGGTAAGGTCCTAAGGAAATCACAGCGTTTTGAATACGACGTAGGCTAATGGCTTGGAGTGAATGGTCTGAACAGATTATTTGAGAGTATCAGAGGTGATTGTTTCATACTCGCACACCTGAGGTGTAGCTCTTGCTAATACAGGCCAAAAGGAGTCACTATCCAAATGTCGTGACTCATTAGTCTACGGGCCTTTCTGGCACGCGCGGCCGTATTGTTGTGGGTGTGCCCGCGCGTGCGTTTGTGCGCATTACACTATTCAGCCTGGGACAGTTAATGGAGAAGCAGTGAGATTACATTAGCTGTTCTGTCCAGATTAAAAGGTCCTGTGTTGTTGGGTTTCAGAGTAGACTGGCTCTGCTTGTGAAAAAGTAATGTTGTCACAAAGTCTTTGAAAATGACAAGGTGACTGAGGCACTTTTGGAGGTATCACAAATTAAGACCATTTGGAGAACTTCTAGGAACTCTTGTTGCCAGGGTGGATCAAATGTCTTGTACTCAAGGAAGGAACTAAATATATTTTCAAGAAATATATATGTCAAGCGCCACCCTATCTTTTATAATGAGGTTAATGGATTACCAGGCTTTGGGGCTCTTGTAAGAACTTATGGGTTCCTCAGAGAACTGTCCTTTTCAAGCATGGTTGGAGGTTCTCGAGAGATTTCTTCTCGTATGGCGATCTAAGGAATCTCATGGTGCTTGATGTGTCATTACAATTTTAATGTGTGTGATATTTCTCTCCGTTTTCCTGAGAGGGCTGGTGACACATTTACTAGAATAAAAAAACATAATCAAAAACTTAATTTCATATGCATTTTGGAAACAACATTACCATCCATCATCTATCTATTTATTTATTTAGTGACCAAAAACCCAAACTGCATGGAATATATGAACACAGGGTAATTAGTTGGTAACACTTTATGGTAAGGGTACATGAATTATCATGAATTCATGTATAAATTAATGCATGAATTATGCATTCATTCATGTATCAATATCTCATGAATCATCAGGAACTAACACAAGTTCAACGTTTTTCATTCCTGAATTCATGAATGAACAACACCTTGAATAAAACATTAACTAAGATACACATATCATCATGAATTATGATTTATCATGCATGATCATGATGTTTTCTTATGCCACCATTAATAGCACACTGTTCATCAGTATTTCAAAGGACCTAGTCACCACTTTTATTGAGGGGCCACACACATGATGAAGTCATTGATAGATAATGCTTAGTTAATGATGACTTCTGTATTTGATTAACAGAATTTGTGTGCTATGAGCTGTGATTGGTCTATTATGGTGTTTGTCCAATACAGTAGTCATCATTAACCAAGCATTATCTATTAATGACTTCATCATGTGGCCCCTTAACTAAACTGGTGACTAGGTCACTGACCAAGACAAAGAGCAAAGAAAACATCATGATCATGCATAATAAATCATTATTCATGATGATGTGTGCATCTTAGTTAATGTTTTAATTAAGGCATTGTTCATTCATGAAGTCATGAATGAAATATATTGAACTTGTGTTAGTTCTTGATGACAATTCATGAGATATTAATGCATGAATGAATGCACAATTCATGGATTAATTTATACATGAATTCATGATAATTCATGTACCCTTACCGTAAAGTGTTACCATTTATTTTATGTGATCACTACTATTCTTAAATTGTATATCTCTGTGTATAAACATAGAGGCTTTACAGGATAATAATGTGTTTTTTTTAGGTTAAAAAAGTATAATAGTAGCATATAAATTTAGAAATATTATGACAGTTTGAGACGCATAGCATAAAAACACAGTTTCAGACATTGAAACGAAACTCCTCTCCCCTTCTCAAAGAATTCATGCTTCAAACATGTTTGAAATACATAATTTTCACACCATTTCACTGTTGCATAATCCAGTTTGGATACAGTTTAAGTGTTTTTGTTAACTATGACTCTCAAGAGTATATGTTCTTTCTTTTTTGATCTTTCTTCCTACAGGGCAAAGGTGTTCAGAGGGAAGAAGGTTCATGGAGAATTTGACATCAAAGTAGAACAGGTAGGAAGTTTTATTTTTTATTCTTCCAAACTACCAGGGCAGTACAACTCAACAATGTGCTTGTGTAATGAATTAGATGTTGCCAAAACACATTAACTGGCTAAAGATTGTTGTCATCAATCTGAGAGGAAATTTCATTACAGGGTCTTTGTCATTTTTTCAGTGTCATTTGTTTGTGTTTTTGATATGGGAAATTTATCAAAACTGTCCCTAGAAATGAAATGCAAGATCCAATCTATTCTTGAGGAGGATAAAAGAAAATGAATCTGTTCTGTCAATGAATAATATCCTTTTAAATAATTAGTCATGGACGAGACATATTTTGGTAGCAGGTTTACAATAAACAAAAAGTAATTTCTTCCAGAAGAAACATTTGTATTGAACAACTGCTTGCATTTATGCTATGGAGTTATATATGTAATACTGTTAATTATTTATGTAAGACTTGGGCGACACACTTGAACGCCTGACCGAAACACAAAACAATTCGACACGATACAAAGCGAAAACACTATTTTTTTTTAACAATTCCACATTTAAGAAAAAGACATTTTAACGATGTCAGTCAAAAATCTTGTGGTACAAGGAAATATGCATGCTATTCTCTAAAAATCCCTTTTTTGTTGTTTTAAAATAACCACACTGGTAACCAATCACAGGCCTCAGGTGCTGTTTTAGTGTATACTTTGACAACAGCACTTTATTGACCACATTGATCCATTTTTGTTCCATTTGGTGATTTCCATTGATTTTCAAGGCTGAATTCTCAGAGGTCAATCTGGTGGCTCACGCAACGGGAAGCTATAGCGTGGACATTGAGGCCATTCGCAATGGCAACAAAATCACAAAGTAGGTTTCAGATTTGTTTAAAGCTCTTCCAGAAAGTTTTCTTTATTGCACTGATAAACCATGTAATTAAGAGGGTTTTACTTTGTCTAATTAAGTTTGCATTCAAATATATATAAATTATGTATAAGAACAATTAATGTATGTTATGAATACTTAGAGCAGCAGTCAAGATGATTAATTGAAGAAACTACATTTACTATACATTCTACGGTACTATATATATATACTGTATATATATATATATATATATATAGACACTATACAGATAGATAGATGATAGACAGATCACAGGATTGGACTCATAATAATTAATTACCAACATTTCTGTGGTCATTTAGGTGTTTCAAGCCAGATTTTGTGATGGTGCGACAGCATGCTTTCAGCATGGCCAAGAATGGCGACCACAGGAATATTGTGATTGGACTTCAGTATGCTGGTCTGCCCAGTGTCAATTCCCTTCACTCTGTCTACAACTTCTGTGACAAACCATGGGTGGTGAGCACTTCACACATCAGTCCAAACTACTCAGCCAATTAAGGATGTTCTTATAAATCCAAAAATTGGAAATATTCATGTATTTGAACATGTTACCATTCATGAGAAAATTAAACATGAAACAGAGTAGTGTTTTCCAGCCCTGAAAAAATATTAAAATAAATAAAACCTTTAAAGCCCAGGACTTTAAAGTAATTTGTCTTGAGTTGATGCTCTGCTCCAAAAAGTTAAATTGGCTTTATACTGCTTTTGTATTGTCAGAAACATATAAATTGTTTTCTTTAGTTTGTTATTTATGAATTGGGTCAAGCTGGTTCACAAATCAGATTGAATAACTCATATTGCAAATTGGCCTGAATCAGATCGATTTTTAACAAAGTTAATTTGACAACTAAAAGTTCATGCAAAAATCCTCACAATTTTACTAATGAATGACATTAATTATTGCTGCATAATATTTGTCTTTATGTGTATGCATGTATGTCTGTGTGCGGGTCGCCATGCATCTATCAGTTCGCTCAGTTGTCCAGATTGTACAAGCAGTTGGGTCCAGAGGAGTTCCCACTGATTGACCAGGTTTATTACCCCAACCACAAGGAGATGGTGAGTGTTTAACCATCTGTCCCTGTCCCTTCTCTACAGTAAACCCTGATCTATAGGGCTCTAGACATCCCACCGGACCCAGTACAAAGCTCCCATCTGTGTCAGTGACAGCGGTGCCTGGATGCAGTAAATAGTAAAATATGAAGGGCTCATGCATATTCAGTGCCCTAGTTCAGCATTGCTCCACCCAACGTAGCTCTGTCTAGACTGGAAATTTTATAAATCTCAGACTAGTACAATTGTGTGGTACATCATGGTTCTTATAGGCATAGTTCAGGGTTTAAAAGAAGAGGGAGGCTTGCTGCAGTGCCACCACCTTCTCCTATTCCTGCACTGCAGGCATCTTTACACATAAATGATCCCAGACACACACTCTGCCAGAATGTTTTCCTCTCTCGCCGGTCTTTATCTAAGATAATGCACAGCAGACTTAGACATCATTTTGTGGGCTTATTTTGTGCCTGAGCAGGAAGATGCTCTTGCATTTCTCCAACTGCAGCAATATAAAAAAGATGCCTATCAAGCAGCACTGAGACTGCAAATACAACATGTACATGAACAAGTAAACCAACTTGATTTTGGTGTTGTTTTCTCCTAAAGTATTCAGTAGGATAATATCAGATATCAGCCCAGTATTGTGTATTAACATTTGCAATAAGAACATGGTTGAGTAACGGTATGGGTAGGATTCTATAAATTCTTATGGTCACCATTATTTGTTATATATATATACTGTGTGTGTATATACATATATATATATATATATATATATATATATATATATATATATATATATATATATATATATATATACTACATTATTATATATGTATATATGTAAGGCATTTTGATCAATTTAATGCATTCTTGAAGAATAAAAGTATTGTTTCTTAAAAAATATCTTGTTGTCTTAAATCATCTCATCATTAGATCACTACACCTGGCTTTCCCGTGGTAGTGAAGATGGGTCATGCTCACTCTGGTATGGGAAAGGTATGACCGAAACCCTTTTCTAGACATTCCTGCCAAATGCTTTTTTTTTTTTGAAAATATGATTTCAAAAGATAAATTTAATTCATTACATTGTATTTATACTACTTGTATCTATATGATTGTATGGCCTGTTTGGTCTTTTTATGGTTATGGCAGTATCAGTGCAATTCAAATTCTCTGTCCAGGTCAAAGTGGACAATCAATATGATTTTCAAGACATTGCTAGTGTTGTGGCTTTGACAAAGACATATGCCACATCTGAACCTTTTATCGACGCCAAGTATGACATCCGAATCCAGAAAATCGGTGACAATTACAAGGCATACATGTAAGAGATTACAACTACATTATTGTTCTTAACGGCATGATATAATCTATGGTTTTAGTATTATCTTAGGAACTGATTTTGAAACAGTTTGCTGTTGTTTTATTGAACAGGAGGACATCTATATCTGGCAATTGGAAGACCAACACAGGATCAGCCATGTTAGAGCAGGTGGCCATGTCTGACAGGTACGCAAGTCTTAAAGGATGTTCTTTCTGCCATGATACAAGACATATTATACAGCACCAATAACATGACATCAGATAACCTTATTAGATGTTTGGTTGTCTAAAAATGACATATTTTGCTTAATTTAACATATTATGTATTATGCATATGCTAATAGTTTTTCAGCTGCCTCCGTAGACAGCATTATGAGACATTTTCATTCAACATGGCGGATGATTCAGTGGAAATGTTGAACATAAAATAATAAACTCATGATTTAATTATCAATCAATTGTACGTCGGTGTCTCCTGTGCTTTTCACACTAGTTGCTTCCTTAAATGTTGTTCCAAATAAGCCACTACTGATTTTCCATTTCAGTTAGGATACAGTAAGCAGCTATCTATGTATACAGCAAGACAACTCAATAAGATTTGGAATAGAATTGTATTATTATTAGGCTAAATGATAAATAAAAAAAATAATAAGAACAAAAAAAGCTCTTTGTTTGCTCCATGTATCACGATTCTTATAATATGAGAAGAATATGTTAATATTCATCCTTACACGTTAGTTTGGTTCAGCCGTGTTTAATTATCATCATTGTGTATGTTCTCCCTGGTCACTCAGGCTATGTTAACACGGAAACGATTCTGAAAAGAAAACGCAAAAGTGGCATTGCGTTATCACTTTTTATTCTGCGTTTACCAAGATTTTTTGGTGGGAAATCCGTGTGCAGTTTCGTTTGCTATAAGAGGTTTTTAATCAAAACAGTCGATGATACCAAGTCAAATATTAATGTCTTGCCCTGCAGTAATCCTGAATCCCTTGTTTACTCTGGGCAGTGTGTTGTCAGTGGGTGGATGCTTTAAGTGGAATGCACAAGGTCATCATTTGCACTTTTTCCTCTGTAGGTATCGTATGTGGGTGGACGTATGCTCTGAGGTTTTCGGGGGTCTTGATATATGCGCTGTAGAAGCATTGCATGGTAAAGATGGTCGAGATTACATCATAGAGGTGATAACATCTACAAAAACAGGCAGCTTTCAAAATAACTATGAAATATCCTTAATGCCTCAGGCAAATGATTTGTGTGTGTGTATTTGTGTCTATCAGGTGGTGGGCTGCTCAATGCCTCTCATAGGAGACCAGCAGGATGAGGACCGGGCTCTGATGGCTGATCTTGTTGTGGCTAAAATGAACCAGACTATGCTACACACTTCATCTCCCACTCCAGTCCGTTCTCAGGTTAACACACTTCCAAACATACTCATATATTCTCAACCCAGACTCTTTGAAAAAAAAAAAAAAAGATTTCTGCAAAGTATTCTGAATTCTGGTTCATGACACCCTCAAAGTGAAATGACCAGTGAGTGGTGCTAAAAGCGAGTTGAACGTGAATCTGGTAACATTGGTTGTTGTACGTAATGTGGCAATTTGGAAATGAAACATCCGGTGAGCGAAGCTAAAAGTTATTGTTTTAATGCATTTGACAGTAACGTTGCACCTATTTGAACCCTACCATAAACCTAACCCATTGTCTTTAAAGCAAATATGAGAAAAAAAGTATGATATTTTAGCTTGCTTCAACAAGTCTTTCAGCTCTTTTATCATAACTATTTATCGTGGCTGTACTAGTTCAGCTACTGAGCAAGTTTACTACTTCAGAAAAGCCATACATATGGAGCTGGTTATGTGATGAAATCATCAAATTAGTTTACAAATAATGCACTATAGTAAAAGCATTTTTTGTCATAAAATATTGTGCAAGGTACTGTGAGAAAATAAGCATTATTAATGAATAATCATGCCCCTGTTCATTTGAGGGAAACGGAATAATTTTTTTTTTCATGTGAAAATTTATTCTCATGTGAGATTTTGAAAAATCTCTGCTCTATGCAAAAAATCAAAGACTAAATTCTTATGATTTGCACCATGAGAATGTGGTTGCTATTAGAATATTGCTATTACCTGATGGACCTAACGTATATGGCATATGGACCTAAAAAATGCATACAAAAGCTGTAATTTTTGGTTATGCAGCAAAAAGCAGTGCTATTCTGCTGAATAATACATTTAAATGGTTTAGTTTCCACACACCAGTCATTATTATTGTCAATTTAGATTGCAGTGCAGAGGCTGCTTTTCTCCATTCCCCAAAGCCGTGATTATAATGATTCATAGTCACACAGATGGGAGAGAATAAGAGTGAGAAATGCTTTTAATGCATAAGCAAGGGACTCAAACAACATCTCTCATCACTGCTCTGCATCAAATCACTTGGTTTAATTCCCTCCACGTTTGTGCTAAACTGATTGCCTGAAGATTAATGACTGCATGTTTTGTCTACATCAGCCATTAATTAATTTTTTCGAGAATGATGTTCAGCAAATTTTGACATTACAGCTGTATAGGTCTTATTTGTGACGGAACATTCACTTGCTCTCAAAAATAAAAGTGGCTAAACGTGTTCTTAAAAATACTAAAACTTGCAGTGAAAACTCATGGAGGCCAGCGTTCTGTTTCTGTATGTTTTGAATGGTAATATCTGATATACTCTATATCCCTCCCTATGTCTGTTTTATATTCTAGGGCCCGGCTGTTTCACCTCAACCCGTCTCTCAATCGAATGTGCCACAGTCACAACAGCGCCCTCCTCCACAGGGTAAGGGATTACAATATTGCAATAATGAAGCCAACCTCACAGGGATAGTTTACCAAGAATGAAAATTCAGTCATGATTCACTTACCTTTGTGTCGATCCTAACCTGTTTTCATTCTTGCGTTTAACATATAAGGAGAAATCCTAAAGAGAATGTTTATGCTGCAGTCTTACATAAAATAAAAATGGATTTTTGCTTCAAAAATTCTAACTAACCCACTGATGTCATATGGACTACTTTGATGATGTCTTTATTTCCTTTCTAGACAAGGACAGTATAGCGTACATACATTTTCAAAAGAGGGACAGAAAGCTCTCAGACTAAATCTAAAATATCTTAAATTGTGTTCCGAAGATGAACGGAGGTCTTACAGGCTTGGGAGGCATTAATAACATAATTTTTATTTTTGGGTGAACTAACCCTATATCTGTATATTTTAATAGTTGTCTGCCACTTCCAATTTTTTTACCTGTCGAAAACAGAAAAACTCCAAACTGGTATTTTTCTAATTCATTATCATAATCACAGACACATGGGTTTGTAGCACAAAAAGTATTATTGTTTACTGCATTTTAGTGGCTAATAACTCAGAAGTCTCAAATATTGAAAACTAATGAATCAGAAGTCACAAATGTTGAAAACTTTTGTGCTGCTTAATAGTTTGAGGAAACCATGTTAAATCTTTACAAAATTCCTTGCTGTATAGAAAGTCTAAAAGAACAGCATTCATTTGAAACAGAAATCTTTTGTAACATTAAAAATGTCTTGAATCGGAAGACTCGCACATTTAAATAAAATGTATGCTCATTTCCGTATGGCAAAATAAGGTGGATATTCCATCCGTGTTTGCTCTGTAAAAATTTGGGTAACGCTTCCTTTTACAGTCCAGTTACCCATGTAAATACTATGTACTTAGTTTAGTAACTACAATTGCGGGGTAATAACTTGTACTAACCCTAAACCTACCCCTTAACCTACCCCTGTTCCATGTACTTACCTTATGTTAGCAGTACTTTCTAGGTAAGTACACTGTAAGTACTGTACTGTAAAAGGAAGCATTACCAAAATTTGCTCTGTTTTTAGGAGGTCCACAACAAGCAGCTGTTAGCGCTACTCCTGCCCGTCAAGGAGCCCCACCGCAGCAGCGGCCCTCTCCTCAGGGCCAGCCCCCTGCCCAAACCCAGTCTGTGACCAGCCCTAATGCTCAGAACCCCCCTGCTCAACAAACCCGGCCCAATCAGCCCCCATTGCGACAAGCCAGTCAAGGGTCTGCAGGTCAGCAGAGGCCCGCACAGGGTCCCGCCCAACGTAGCTCGGGTGGCTCTCCTCAGTCACAAAGGCCCCAGCCAGGCGGTCCCCAACAGCAGCCGCAGAGGCCTCAAACTGGTGGCCAGGGTCCCAAGCCAGCTGGTCAGCCCCAACAGAGGCCACAGCAGCCAAGACAAGGCCAGCCAACCAGGCAGCCAACCCAAGGTGGGCCGCAGCCAACCCAGGATGCCCCACAAACAGCTCCGCAACAGGGCGGTCTTCGCCCCCCTACCACTCAGCAACCACGGCCTGCTTCACAGGGCCAGGGAGGCCCAGGAGGCACACGACCTCCATTGCAGCAGAAACCCCAACCTCCACAGAAACCAAGTCCTGATCACCCTGCCCTGAGTGGATCTCCGCAGCTTAAGTAAGATGTTTTTTGTCCTCCGTCATATTTGCCTGAAGCTTGTATATTTAATTTGACTGGATGTGAAAGTTCATAAGAATATGGATACGTTTCTCCATTTATTGATGATGTTTCATCACTCATGCAAGTGACTACACCAGATGGTGGCCATTCTCTTTTGCCACGTCATAAGATTCGCAAATCGCATGACAAGTTCATGGTACTGATGGCATGACTGACAATAAGGCCGTGTGTCCACCAAAGCGTTTTTCCATTTGCCTGGCGTATGTTTTCAATTGTTTTCATTGGGAGCGCTGCATTTTTTAAACGCCATGAGCGTAACGAGGCGCTGAGAGTTTTTTCACACTGAAGCGCCGAGCGCCCGGAGTTTTTTTACTGGTCGCCGAGAGTTGAAAATTGTTCAACTTTGGATAAAACGCAGCGCTCATCACTGTCACTTTTTACCCAGCCGTCCAATCACAGTGAAGGAGGGGCGGGACTAAACAACACTGACCAACTGTCACAACATTCAAACTGTGCTGCAGATATTCTGTATCATAGCAACGAAACGTCTCAACGGAAAAAATGCTGCGCTGCCAAAACGCTCTCAAGCGCCCAAAGCACGGCGTCTTCAGCAGAGCGTCTAGCGTTTTCAGCTGGCTAAAAACGCTTTGGTGGACACACGGCCTAACTGTTTGAATTAGGGTAAAGCAGTGGTTCTAAACCTTTTTGCCCCCCTCATTGTCTACTACAGCAATAAAAGACCCCCTCCGAAAAATGTTTTATAAAATTTCTACCCAATAAAATATTTTAAAGCTTGGCATTACTAGAGAAATATATATTCTTCGTAAAGATGCCCATGGGGCTTTACGAGATTACTAGGTCTAGAAATTACACTTTAAAAAAAGAAAGAAAATAGTAAATATCTTGATTGGGCATGAATGCAGAGTAGACTTGCAGATTTGATTTAGACTCGGAGGTCTCTATATCTATAATGACTGAACTATTCTTTTAAAAAACAAAATGACTCTGAGTCATTTGTTCATGAATTGCGCTACACTGGTGGCAGTGTATGAATGAACATATTCATTTTTAAAAAGCGGGGCCCAAACTATGTTAGAACACAGTGTCACCTACACGACAGGAAGCACTGTACAAGTAGATTTTCACACGGTATTCAAATGAAGTGTCCTATTATTAATTAGAAAACAATTATTTTTACACAACGATGTCACAGATCTACACTAGAATGTATCTGCTTATTGATTATATAAAGAGACTGGGTGGAGATTATTAATCTGATGGGCCCTTCTTTGACTTGCCAGCCATTTACAGTGCCATCATACCCCTTGTAGTTTTAACTACACACAACCTGAAGATTATTTATATAATTAGCTTTATTTATTTAGCCAAAGCTATTTAAAAAAAAAACAGTATATATTCCATATTTCAGCTATAATTGTATGGCTACTGTCAAGTTTGTAACTCAGATGAGCATTAAATGAATGGATAAACACATCCAAAAGCTTCTGAACAGATTTTGCAAAGCATACCATGATTACTTTAAATATTCAGATTTTGTTAATGGTGATGACAAAAATGAAAATGACATTTGACAATAACGATGAATGTGGCTTATACATATATTGGCAGATGCATAATTAAAACAATGGAGATACAGAAGTATGCACTCTAGATGATCTGGTATTTTGCATGCAAACAAAGATGGCTTCCTTCAGTCAAAACCATTCAAGCATTGATTGTGGAAATTGCATTTTTTTCTGACTGAAAATGTGCACTCTATCTATTTTCACTGTCAAGCAGTTGTCAATCTTATTCCCACTATTCCTCAATTAAGTTCTAAGGTGACTATACAATAGAGTGCCGAAGTTACGCAGTCACTCTGTAGGCCAAAACGCGGAAGTGAGTTAGCATTTTAGCACTACCAGCTCCCTCGCTCTAAAGTCTATGGGATTTTTGCTAAATCGCCTGAAATAAGGTCTGTGGTGAACAAAGCTTCTAAATATTTTCACGTTTTGATCTATGACATAAAACACACAGTTATAACCTCCTTGTGTTGTTTTAACCTTTATTGTTTCTGCTTTCCGCTTTCTGGATTAACTTGTAAAGATTATCTTGATAGACAAAACGTGTAAGACTCACAACTCTTTGTTAAACACAGATCTTATTTTTTGCAATTTTCCAAAAGTCTATGGGGAAAACGCATCTAGCTTTTCGATCGAGGGAACCCACGCGCCGCTAGCTTCCGAGTTGTCCTACAAAGTGACGTCATCACTTCGGCACTCTATATAATGCAGGTTCTTCCAAAATGTTATATTACTGAGATGCCTCTGCACCTGGTTCTTCATTTAGGAATAGTGGCCATAGATGCCATTTCCCATAAGTCCAAGGGCTGATGTACATTGCACTGGAGTCACGATTTCTTAAATGAATGACATAAAAGAAAGCACATGAATTTCATTCTCTCTCTTTCTCTCACAGCTTATTTTTTTTTTCTCTGCCATACCTCTATAAAACCATCTCCATGGGTTTGCTGCATGACTTTAATAGCCTCTTCCTCTCCTTTATTGCCACTTCTTCTCTTTGTAGCAAATCCCAGTCTCTTACCAATACATTCAACATTCCAGAAACGCCGGCCGCCCAGCACCAAAGTCCTAGTCAGGACGAAGCCAAGGCTGAGACCATCCGCAACCTTCGGAAATCCTTTGCAAGCCTCTTCTCCGTGGAATAAACACACAAACACACACACACGCACACATACACAGACAGTGAGAGGTTACACAGTCTTTCTGAAAAACACACAAACACAGACACTCTCGTCAAATACACACAGAAAGGACCAATTATAACGCACTTTGCGGTGCACATCACATCTGTGCACGTCAATTTGCAACGCGACGTCGACAAAACACTGCCTGCACTTCTAAAGATTGCAATGTGAAGTGAGATATCACAGCATTATTGCAGTTAAATCTTTTAACACAACTGAATTCTTTAGACACATTCCCAGTTTAAGACCAACTGATGGAGGAAGGTGTGAAAAAAACACACACACACACAAAGAAACACTTGCACACACACACCCTTTTACACTACCTACGCAGTGACTGGACCTCCACGTGCTGATACTCGTCTATTCATTCCAGTCTCCTATGAATAACTTATCACTGATAAGTAGATTCTTTTTGAAAATGAAACGTTTTGGTGGAAATTTTGTTGCAAAATCATCCACCACCACTACCACTCTCTCAGATATATTATATCTGAAACATGTCTACTACTGTAAGTGTCTAAAGCATGTTCTGTTTCAATAAGGGGCATCATTTAATGATTTTAACCCGTCCGCCACATTGTAATGTAACCGATTGGTTAATCGTTACGTAACATACACGCTTAAGCAGGATTTGGATTTTGCAATGATGTCCCCTTGTGATGTTGTTCAAATTTTGCACAGGCTTCCATCGTTGAAACGAACCCCCCTCCCACGGCTGTTAGCGCTACTTTGAAACTGCATGTCACTTAAGGAGAACGTAGTCGCACATGTGGGTGTTCTTGCTTTGTGTCGTGTCGTTGCACCTAGATGAGGTAGTTGTAGTGAAAATGACGTTTTATTTTCGTGAGCAAGCTGTCGCTGCTTTCCCTGCATCCCTCTTCCTGACAAAAAAAACCAAACACACACACACAATGGCACACCCTTCAATATGTTGAATATGCCTTAGATAGAAATAGGTAAAGAGATGGTTTGTGCAATCACATATGTCTCAGGGATGTCCTGAAGAGAAAGACACAATGACCTAGCGTCATTGATCAGGTCTTCCAACCCATTACTGTCGAGAGGTACTGATCGCGAAGGCCAGTAAAGGGAGGAATCTGTCGAATGTATTTGTTTGCTACATAAACATGTTTGCACACTAATACTGAAACACTTGAGAACATATGAGGTGAGTGAAAGCTCAGGAAGGTTTGTTGAATTAAAAGAAGGTATATTTTGCATGCCTGGATGGGTAAAGGAGAGCATGTAGGTGTTTGGAGCAGCTTGTTCATTACACTCGGGCCCTAGGAAAAACGCAAAGCCAAGGATGCCATCGGCAGCAAACTACTTCACAAAAAGATCAACTTTAGAGGAGATGCTCGTCACATGTTGGGTTTTTGACTAAAAACACATATAGTATGTCCCAGTGTGATCCCAGTTACACAATGTGGATCCTTAAACCAACTACTCCTGAAACTTCTTGCCATATCTGAGGAGTTTAGAGCTGAACTGGCAGTGTCTTCCACAAGTGAGGATAAAACATCCCAACAATGGTGTGTTTTAGGCAATATATTTAATCAAGGCCATTCCAGGAGTCCCGACCCATCCCGAAACCTCCCCTGCTTCCCGCTCACCAGCCTGTTGTGTATTCACAGTGATCCTTTTGTGACAAATGGTGCGTTAATGTGTATATATATATGTATAATGTAATGTTGTACCGTAAACTGTCTAAACCAAATAGAAGTGTTGTACAGGTCTTAAACTCAACAAACGATGCAAACATCCTGTATTTGATTTGATCCTCAAAAGTTGGTCGTTGTGGGTCTTGTGTATGACAGGATTTTACTTTAATCAGATGTGATTTAGGTTGTGCAATATCTCCACTGTTAACCAAACCTAACAGATGTGTGTTCTTTATTTCACCCATTGTGTGGCAATAGCAGTTGTTAAAAGCCATCTTCAGTGTGTCCTTTGATGAAATGAGTGTAAGTGGCTTGATTGGTTCACATATGTGGTAATCTAGATGGTCCACCATGATATTATTGTGGCTCAGGCGAACTTTCAGTGCTCTTTTGTGTGGTTCATGTTTTTACAAATTAGGATAGATATGTATATTATATGATGGCTTTACTGAATGTCTAATGAATAACTGTATTACTGATGCAATCAAGTTTGGAGGCAAAAGGAATTTCAGTAATTTATTTGAATGTTGCAGTACTTATGGAACCCATGCCTGCGGTTTGTACTTCACAATTTGGTTTTTGTTTTTTGGCATATTTGCATTTGTGTACTTTTGTTTTATATATATATACAGAGGAAATATCTCATATCAAGAAAAATGTGTCATCATTTCTAAATAGGTTTATCCTGTTCTGACTGTTTGAATTTTAGTGAATTTTATTGTCTGTTGATGCCTGCCAATTGTATAAAGAAAGGAAGATATAAAATTAAAGTCACAAATAAAGAACTATTAGTCTTAAGTCCTATTAAAATGAGAAATATTGTTAAAAATTGTGTAGTATTACACAAACAGATGCAACTTAGATGTGATCTTCAATGTAGCTTAATAATGGTGTCAAATTACTATGCTAAAATGTGCACATAATCAATAAAGTCTATCAAATGAACATGCATCCATTTCTCTGTCAACAGCCGTTTTGAATAATAATCATAAAGCAATAAGTATCGGAGACAGTTGATTTTAACCCTCTGGGCTTCTTCGGTCAAAAATGACCGAAATTGTTAACGTTTTGAAATATGATTTTTTTTGTGCTTCATCGGAGGGGTTGCAACTTGGTGACTTTTGTTGTATTACCTATGGGAACACACACAAAAAAAAAAAAAAAAAAAATCAAGGAGATGATTCTGATATGTTAAAGGGTCGCAAAAGTCACACTTCCTCCCGGTCAAAAATGACCGACCATAGGAAATGAATGGGAAATATGAAAAAATAGGAAAATTCAGAGAACCTTTCGGTGGTACAAACTATAGATCAGCCACTGTGCAGGAAAAAAGTGTACAACAATGAAGGGGTGACACTCTAAAACACCCATTCACAAACACACATGACTGGCAAGACTGCAACAGCAAATTTTTAGAATATGCTAAATAAAATCAATAAATGAAAAAAAAAACATCTGTCAGATGCGCGCACACACACACAGACACACATACTCAGATAGAGAGAGAAACTGTTTGCATTGTGTTCGCTTTATATATATATATATATATATAAGATAGAGAAATCATGTCCAAAAAAACAACAATTGAAATCAAAAGGCCTTTCTATGTAAGCTAGTAGCCTATAGGCCATTTATTCAACAATGTTCTTAAACAAAAACAATCATGCCAAAGGCAATTCATACACATTTCAAGACAAATTGTCAAGGATAAAATACACAAAAAAGCCACAGGCTTATTTCTATTGTGGTACTCTATATGCACAAAATGGAAGAACAGTTTGAGTGGGAGTAAAATCCAAAACAAACATCTCACACCTTAATTGGAAAGACATTTTTAACTTCTCTTAAAGGGGCCATGACATTACACACATTTCTATACTTTTTAAGTCACTGCGGTCTTCTCACTTGAATTTTTTTTTTGCCTGCAGCCTGCACTCAATTTTTATGTGAAATTTTGCATTTATTGGAATAAATAAATAAATTATAATAAGAAAAAAATAAATTATATTAATTCTATTGAAAAAATGGCTCTTGAAAATTATAGGCCTAATTAATGCAAAGTATCATACAAATCTTTACAAATTCTAAATAATAATAGAAAAATATTATTGAACAAAAATATATTTTATTGGTTTTCCTAGGGGGGAAAAAGTTACATTTTAAGGCTTCAGTCTTTTTTGACGGGGAGGAAGCGTGTAACTCCTAAAGGAAGCCCAGAGGGTTGAAGGGTAACATACAGCATAGAAAAAAGCATAGAGACATGTTGTTGGAGTTCCATTAAAGCAAAAGGCCTATAACAAGACACCAATGAGTGCAAATGACAAAGGCTATTTTGATAATGATAATATTAATGAATGGTATTTTTGATGAATGGCTTCCGCAGAGCAACACCAATCTTGAGACCCAGAAAAAAAATCTTTAGTGAAATATAATGGGGGGAAAACGTTTTCATTTTCAGTCAAATCCGTCCTATTCTCTGTGCGTAATGCTAATACTGACGTTAGCTAAAGATGCATATTTGGCATATTTCAGCAAGAAAGCAAGTAGTCTCTGACGGATTCGGTGAGTTGATTTTAGTGAAAGACTCATCAAACTTATTCAAAAAGATAACTTTGGTCGGAACTAGCTAATTTATTTGTTCGTGACATGAATTGGATTCACAGGTTGCTTAGGAGCCTATGTTTATTCCAAAACTAGGAAATTCTCGAAACACAAGAAGAGCTGAGGCAGTTTTTTGTCGGTCGTATTATAATTCTCGACTTTTTTAATCGATTCCAAAACTCCAAATACAGATTTCAGGTAGAATCATATCGTAATGTAGCCTACATCTGTGCACTAAACATGTGCAACAGAGGAAGTGAAGTAGGCCTCTCTATATACAATACAACACAACAATATATACATTCGATTTAACCAGCCCCATGTCAAGCTCGTGAAAGGATGAGAAACTTTTACTCACTACGACCACAGTGTGGCACAAGTCGGCAACATTTTTGAGCATCACTTGTGATCTATTTTAAAGCAGAGATCTGCTGTCTAATACACTGCACGACTAGGCTCATGCTATATTAATAAACAACAGATGATTAATTTTCATCTCTAATTTAATATTTTAATCAAACAGAATTAATTCACAGTCTGTTTTAGAGTGAAACGTGATTGTGCATCACTGAGGTTCAGTTCAGTTTGGTTGGTAGTTCTTGGACAATTTATTGTGTCATAAATGTCTGACTATACACAAAGAAGGGGGAGCTCTGCTTTTGTTGATGAATACATCTGTAGAACAGAGAAGCTTTTGCTGCATCACTCACTGTTGTCAAAGGCATGATGCAGCTACATTTATCAAGAGCCATTCTTGGTTTTGAAGCCATTTTTAGCCTTCTTTCCAACAAAGCTTTTACTCAGCAAGCTGCAACTTTTGTTTTCTTTTATACGATCTACTTATAATCAAGGCATTGACTGGGCCATTGTGGCGTACAATTATTTTTTATTGGTCTGTGACATTTGTTTATTCACATTGAACTAAAGCTCAATTTTTATTGCTGAAAGTCTCTTTATACGTCTAAGCACAAATCAAGCAGAGACATCTCTCCCATTTAGTGCCTGGATTACTCTGATACCAAACACCATTGTGGACGCAACTATCACATACTGTTCATGCTATCAGAATAATCTTCCGGCAAGGGAAATATTGATGTTATGCATAATTTGGAGTGATAAAAAGAAGATAAGAACATTTCAACTGTGTGATACTGTGTTTTTAACATGCAAGGCTTTACTAGATCCTGCAAACAGTGCTGCTAGCACATATGTGCTGTTGTCTCACAGGCACCATCTCCTTTGAAAATAGGAAGCTGGGCACCACAAGAGGACTGTCACACTCACTGCAGTGAGCTATGAGCTCATATAATTACATTCCTCAAAGGTCACGACCTTCTTTGACTACATCTTGAGACCATATCAGTTGTATCTGTTCTCATGTACTTCACTTAAAACAAATTACTTTCTCTCAAACTCCAATTAAAAGAATCTGATGTTTTAAACTCGCAACAGCAAGAAAGCAGCCCAGCTATTATAGCAAATCCCAAACAGCCGATAGTCTTGTTCAATTCTAAGCCTCATAAATGACAAGAAAAGTAACTGTGCTCTTGGAAGTGGGAGGCGGACCAGGTCGATTTTAATTAGAAGGCAGATCAATTTTTAGTTTTTGTTTCCCTTTCCATTTATCTGGACTATGAATTAAACCTTTTAAAAGGCATATTGCAGACTGTGTCCCTAAACGCCCTAAAAGCAAGAGGGAATGTAAATGGTATACTTGGACCTGAAGATTCTCAGCCTGACAGAGAGTGGTTCTCACAATTTCCAAATGCCCATCGCATATAAGGTATATTTCCAAAGTTTCTCTGCCATAATTATGATAAAGCTGCTTATAAATTTGCATGTCTCTAACCCCCTCAGGACTTACTTGCCCCGCTCTGTGTGAACCTCGAACCTCGGTAGATGGCATGGGAGGCGGACGCGCTAACAAGGATGTAGTCTGCAGTCTTTAGCATTAGTCGCTAGTGCGCCTCTTGAGATTCGGGGAGTGAGGTTTACACACAGCTCTTACTAGCTGCCTTTATATTTTTTTGTGTTAAAAACTACTATCAGAGCTCCTAATTAGACATGTTTATTGTAGTTTCATAGTATGCTAGAAATCTCACTGCTGTCTGCTCAGTCTATTTTCCTTGTTTTCTTCATATTTTTCCCATATTTTAAAAAAATGAAGCTTTTGCAGTTTTGTTGGTGCTAATTGAAAATGACTAGAAAATCTTACCAAAGCAAATTTCATTTGACTGGTTGCAGGGATGCCACATTAGAGAAAGTCTTGTGTCCAAAATGACCTTTAGTTATGGCTGTAGCAGAATTATTCCACTGACATTTAAAAATGTGCGCTTTTTAAACATATCAAACTCTCAGGCTCATGTGTTCATATTTATATTTAAAATGGACATCAATTACATGACTCAGTGATTACAGATTACATCTGCAGATTCTGCATTGTAGTCAATTATTCCATATTAAGAGACCATTGGTGTGTTCTCATCTAAGCACTGTGCAATATCTACTTCTGAACGCATTTATGTAACATGCCATATGTGACAGTCATTTATTCAGATTAGACTACTGGAGAAGATTTAAACCTGCCAATGAAAGAGGAGCAAGAGAGTTGGATACACTCATTTAGCACACCCTAACACAAATCTCCAATAGTCAAACCTTACAAAGTTGCATATTTGTGAAATTATAAAGCATTGTTAGTGTAAAAACGTTATGCCAATTATTTGTGCACATATTATAGTGTACTTTTTTGTTTCAATTTCTGATTTTGAGTAAGTTGTCTTAACATTTGCAAACATTGTGTGACTTTTAAACGTGTGGACCATATATGTAACAAACGTACTGCTCATATTGTCAATGTGGTTGCATGCAAGGAGAGTTGAGGCATGAATCTATCATGAATCAGCACAAATCAAAACCACTCTAAACCTCGGGAATACATAGCGAACCAAACTTTACATAGAGAAAAGACAAAAATCCAATAGCCTGACTTTGTCATACTCATATTCTAGTCAGAATGTGAGTCTGATACTGGTCCATAGTATGGAAGCAGGATTTGGCATTCTGATTCCCCTTTGAATCAGAATGAATTCTCAAATTATGTTGAAGCGAGAGCCATAAGAAAAGCTGTCTTGAACGACAGGTGTTTCATGTCCGACATATCGATCGGCTCAAACAGGGCACCTTTCATGGCTTCCAGAACCGTGGAATGGTCCCACATGCGGATTGAGGGAGGTCTGAGAGGATTTAACCTCTTAGCTCCTTTTAGGAAGCGGATGACCAGATCATTTTTATCAGAATCAGTGATATCAGCCCATCGAGCAATATCCATTGGACTAGGCCACGCCCACTTCGGCAGGAAGGTGGCACAGTGGGTGCGAAGCGCCCCCATTGGACTGTCACCAAAGGGCCTCTCTCGATAGGTTGCTGCAGTTGCCGCAGAACAGCCAATAGGCACGCGAGCCGCCTTGCCTATGTCTGCAAGCTGCCGCAACTTCTTTTACATTCATTCAAAATTAAGGGTCATTTTTTAATTCAGTATCTCGTCTAAAAGAGGTCTTCCCCTAGCATAAGATATTACGCAGTACGAGAAAACCTCTCGTAAGAGAAACTGTATTTAGATCCCTCTCTCCTGGATTTCTCAGTCTGCCTGCACATTATAGGTCAGTGCAGGGGTTCAAAGCGATTTATGCAACTCTCTATTACTTGCAGCATCATTACTTAGGTTCATAAATCCAGCTACTGCCAGCTAGCCTCATTTACCCTCCATGATGTAAAGTGTGTTAGAGTGTGTGTAGGAGATAAATGGAGATTCTCCTCTCCGACAGGCAGAGGGGTCTGACAGCATTTCCATAGATTTAAATGAACACAGAACTCTCTGTCAAGCTATAACCACCTTCTATTCTTCTCAAGTCCATAACATCAGTTTACTTGGTCTCCATGGAGAGCTGCCCTCAGCATGTCATTTCTCAGCCTTGGAAAAAACACTATCTACATTGCAATTTTTGGCTTTTGCGTAATTGAGGTAACCATGGATACTACAGCCTTTCCTCTTCAAAAAGTAGGAGATTTCAGTTTGGTTGTACATTGTCTGGATTTCATACATTCATTTGAATGTTTCTGAATCTTAAAGAGCATTTAGATGGTTGAGGAAAAGCTTAAGTGATGTTTAGCTTTCCCTTTACCATCTGCATTCCTGTTGATATTACCCAGCAAGCAAAAGCCTTCATTTCACTGTCTCTAGACCCAATATAGTTTGGCTATGAGTAAACCACTTCTAGCCAAAATAACCTTGAATTTGTTAACATGTTGTTTTTGCCAATATGACTTGCTTGATGTATGATATTCCATCATGCAATCAACGTCAACAAGAGGTTTAGTTTCATCTCTTTGACATGTTACATAATTGATGACTAGACTATTCTTGGGCTATGGTTTAGACATCTATATAGAATTTTCAGTGACAGCCTAAATTTTAGCCTTTGCCTCATGGTTGTGTTTGGACGGCTATACGCTGATGTCACGCAGCCACCATTTTGAATTGGCTCCGGTCTCAAGAAACAGGAAGTGTCACCTTTAATCACAGGAGAGTCGCGAATGCGATGGTTATGTTTAATGTAGAAATTAGTTATTCTAAATTGTACATACATTTCTTTCATGCTTTAGACTATATACAGTGAAATTCATTTAGAAATAAAATTATTTTTTTATATATAATTCAGAACGTAAAAAAAAGAAGCAGGAATGAACTATATACATATCCTATATTGGATATTAACATCCAATAGTGTAAATCGCGGCAGCTGCTTCAGGTTGGTAGCCCAAGGCATTGTTGTTTAGTGTCGCTTTCGATTTCAAAATGGCGGCTGCGTGAAATTAGCGTATTGGACGTCTTTTAAACGCAAAAATTGATTGCTGGGTAAATGCGAGATGCCTTAAGCAAATGACCAAGGGAAGGACTCTCACCATCACTGACATTTGGGTAAAAGGAAGGAATAGGAAGCACAAACCAGCCCTCTGTCCATGTGCCAAGTCACCCTGGCAAGATATTTCACCAGACATCACCATGAATTACCATGGACAGAGGTTGCTTTCATTAAACACTGCTGCATATTCTAAGTTTGAGGCTTCAGTAAGTCTTTATGCGTTTAGCAAAGGCTCACTGATAAACCAAATTTCCTGACAACAACAGAAAATGAGAGCTGCAAAGATCTTTCTGTTAATTTACTGAAAAAACTCAATGCATATCATTCTTCTTTGTGTTCAAACAGTGAATATATACATCTTACTTTAACTTGCTGGACAAAGGTTGCCCAGGAAAAAAAAAAGTGTAAAAACACATGCTAATGAAATGCTGCACAACTACATCCCCAGTGGGTCCCTTAATTTTAGCACAGTAACTAACCTTTTACTCAAACACATTCTGCTTTCTGTTGCCACACTCTAATGTACTTTCCCTGTTACTTCTCCTCCATAATGGTGCTGCAGCTATGGATAGAAAAAAGTATCAAATTTAAATAAAACATGTATATACCACATGCTGTTCTCATTCAGCACGAATAGTCAATTAGGTTATGTACAGTTGGGTTTTATAACATCATATTGGTGTACTATAATATAATCTCATATAAGACGTCATCCAGAAAACCATCAGCGGAGAAAAGGAGGAAACTTGACAGCTCTAGTCTTTTTACTACCTCCATGCACCTTGCTTTTACACAAGGTAGTCATTAGCAAATGCCCTTGTGATGTCTGCAAAAAGCAAGAACTCGTCTTAAAGAAACAGCTCGTCTTTTACCAAAATTACAACTAGAAATATATTGCATTATAATATATATAAAAACCAGAGATTATATAATGTCCATAACATGCTCACTAAACAATGCATGTGACATGTTGTTAAAGGGATACTCCACTTTTTTTTGGAATTTTTTTTGGCTCATTTTACCACTCCCCCAGAGTTAAACAGTTGAGTTTTACCATTTTCAAATCCATTTAGCTAATTTTCTGATATTTAGAAGAATATCAGTAACCAGATAGTTTCTGGTCTCATTGACTTCCATAATATACTATGGAAGTCAATGAGACCAGAAACTGTCTGGTTCCTGATATTCTTCTAAATATCAGAAAATCGGCTGAATGGATTCGAAAATGGTAAAACTCAACTGTTTAACTCTGGGGGAGTGGAAAAATGAGCCTATTACCAAAAAAAGTGGAGTATCCCTTTAATAACAAATGCATGTCACTTGAAAACGTTACTGAAATGTTAATGAACCTGTGGGAATTTATTTTAAAGTGTACTTCATAGTCAGATGAACAGATCAACAAGCTTGAACAAAATGACTCAGCATGTGGAGGATGAAAAAAATCAATATTTGCTAAAACCCCTCAAGGCATCACTTGCTGTTCTTCACTAGCAGTACATTATAATTCCAGATCATCTGGATCTTTCTAGCTGTGCTTTTGCTTGTACAACTGTAAGGTGATTAAGTGACTGCTTGTGACAGGTGCAAATGGCGGTAATTACTGTTCTTGTCAGAAGGATGGAGTTGCAGTCTGATTATTAAATTATATGGAATGTGGATCCTTTGTTATTAAATAATGTTAAGGTTGATCTAACGTGGGAGTAAAAGTGAATGAACACGACTTGCATACATATTTATCAGCAGGCTACATAAAATAGTGTAGTAATCAAATGACCCATTTATCAGGTTCAATAAGAGTCTACATTAAAAAAAAGTACATATCTTGATTATTATAACATTTAAAATAGAAGATATATAAAGGCATCGAAGAGGTTTAAATAATTTAATGAATGAATTGCATTTTTATTAATATATTTTTGATTGAAATACAGTAAATATACCCAGCGACCAAATTGGTCTGCCTCATTTGATATGTTTGAATGAATCATGCTACGTAAGATATCTTGATAACACACAAGGATTATGTATTAGTCAGTTAGGAGCTGTTTAAACAGCCGTAGACATTGGTTTGAACACTCTAATGGTGTAAACCTGATTGATCCTCTGTGCAGGCCTCTTACAAGAAAAGGATTTGCAGCCAGGACATTGATCTTCCTCTTCCTCCTAAGAGTCTCTGGAGCAGCTGAGACACCTGCTAGCATGCAGCTGATAGACAGCCTCTAATGCCTGCATGCTCCTTGGAAGGAGTTGCATTATTTTTACCTAGAAAGATCAAAGCCTGTAGCTGAGCTTCTCTCCATGGCTCTGTGGTGGTGCCCTGGGTCCTCACACCTTGTGCGTTGTGGGACCGACTCCTGTCATGCTGCATCATTTCAAACCCATATGGGAGCAGACAGATGGTGGGCAGGCTAAACCAATGGGAAGCTGGGTTGCCATACCAATAACAGCGATGACTTCCCACTAACAGAGAAGGACAGAGGCACATTAGCCTACAGTATGAACATTGTATTTTATTACTACATGTACAATGTGAAGAATATTGCTAAGAGTGCAACAGTCACCACCCACACAGAAGCCTTGCTTCAGTAAATATTCTTTACTTATTTTTTTTTTTAAAAATTCAGTAAGAGTTCCTGGCCTTAAACCAATACAACCAATTCCAAGATGAACACAATATTACAAACTTTCATTTGAGGCAAAAACCCCCCAAAACAAATAGTATTTGAAAAAGGCCAACAAACTAATTTATAAAGCATTGTGAATGACTTAGCCTAATTCAATTAATTGTACAGTATAAAACTACTGATGTATACCTGTAATCATTATAATAAACATACTTTCAGTTGTAAAATATTCATCATCAACATATTTTGTTCCTGAATGTGAATCAGTGTTTTCGAATTAAGTGAATGATTCAGTGGTTCACTCATAAAGATGGTCACGTGTTTCATCCCTGAATTACAGTAATTAATGGCTGCGTCCGAAATCGCATACTCTCTTGAGTACTTATTTTGAATAATAAGTAATTACACCACGGCCGCTAAAAAAGTATGTTGTAAATAGTGAGTATGTATAGTATGAAGGTAATCTGGATGTACTACACTATGTTGCTATCTTGTCATTACCATGTGACCTACCAGTGTCAGTTACGTTGCTTCACTGCCATTCAAAAATCATCTCCTGTGGCCTCATGGGATAGTAAAGTGTACACCGTATGCACACTTCAGAATCTCGCCGATAGTAATAGGTCATCTGGGTACTTTTCGGATATAGGCTCTTTAGTCACATACTGTTTTCTGTCAATATAGGGAAGTATGCAATTCCGCATGCAGCCAGTCACTTGTTTCATTCCTAAATGAATCAATGTTTTTGAATGAATGGGTAAAGGGAATCATTCCGTAACTCATGAAAAAAAAAACAGTCATTTGTCGCCACCTACTGGCAGAACAAACAAAGAGTATGTAATAGTTGAATGTACATATTTAACGCGCAAACATAGACAAGGCGTGATAAAACAAACAAAGCCCCACTCGACCAATCATATTGAAGGACCAGACTATCTATGGTATAACAAATAAATAAATAGTTTGAGAATGTGGGGAGATTCATTCAGTTACATCAATTGTGGGGATTTACAGAAGTTTTATTTTGCAATAATTTTTCTAATAGAAATGGTGACTTCAGGATTATGGGTAGTGAAGTTCTTCACCAGGAGAAATGTAGTTCTTCACCAGGTTCTTCATCTTCTAAGCATATATCATCGCTTAACAATCTATGTTATCGCTAAAAATCTGTTTTAGGCTACTATGGATCATCTTTAGGGATTTTTACTATATAAAAAAAGACTTGTTCAGTAGTATGTGCACAGTAAACCATTTGAACTAAACTGCTAACTGTCACAATAATGCTCTGGTTTGTATCTTTTTCAAGGACTTGGTTTGTTTATCTTCATTTACCTGGTCCCTTTGTTCTAGTTTCCCGCCAGTCATCTGTTTCCTGGACATTCATTACCAATCACACCTGTCTGTATTTTGTTTATCACCGCCTTTTTAAGTTCCTCAATTCCATTCATTTATTTTCTTGTATTGTTTGTCCACGCTGTCGTGTTTTGTTCGTTACCTTGGATCTGTTTTACCTTATTTAATAAAACTACTCCATTATTTTGAACCACCTCACTTATCTTCACCATCTGTTGACATTAACGTTACAGTAACAACACGGTCTCTGCCTTTTGCTTTGGATTATTTTGATTGCTTAAGAACACCACTTACCAGCCTGTGAAACACAGGCTTATTGCTTAAATCAACTATATCCTGATAAACTTGTCATATAGTCACCTTCAGAAGACTAAAAGCCTTCTCTGTGCCCTTTTCAGATTTCTTTCCGGCAATAAGATACGATGAACATGGCAGCCCTTAGCTCAGCAGTCTTGTCTCTGCTAATTCATTTCTCCTGTGCTTTCCTAAATGTACCTCTGCCGCACAGACACTCTCTTGTGATGGTGACACTGTAATGAGTTTGCTATCAGCAGGGCAGAACCATAAATTCAACCTAGACAGAGAGAGAGAGAGAGAGAGAGAGAGAGAGAGAGAGAGAGAGAGAGAGAGAGAGAGAGAGAGAGAGAGAGAGAGAGAGAGAGAGAAAGAGAAAGAGACAGAGTAGAAAGGTGTAGTTGTGCACTGATGCCACTAATCTTGCAAATCCTGGAAAATCCAGTGATTAGCTTTGTATTGTATCTGCCTGGTACCTTGTGACTTTGTTTCCTAAAATGACAGATAATCAGAACCTGTGTGATCTTACTCTTAGTTGTATCAATAGGCTGAAAACATTTTTAATTACGCCATCGTTCAAAGACAGCCTTTTTGCAGAAGATTCAAGGACAATCTGCGATGCTTACCGGACACAAAACACACATGGCAGTAAAATATGTAATACATATTAACTCCTACTAATTAATAGAAGATAAAAAAAATACACTTTTTAAATAAAATTGAGAAGGTTCACACAATTCCATTCATATATTATAAGGCAATTCTTTTATTTATTAGAAATGAACTGTTTCACCTTGAAAGAATATATGAATTCCATCAAAACAACTGATCATTTTTACTTCTGAAAAACATGTTCTACAATATTTTACAATTATGCTTTATCTTGAATATAGTTTTTTTGATGATAGATTAAGATTAAAATAACCAATTGACAGATTTTATACTGTTGCATTTTTTTAAAGTGCAACTGAGAGTGTATTTAATATAAATTCTTATCTTTCGACAACATTTCCTTCTGTTTCTCTCCTTAATTTGCATAATCAAAACTGAATACTGATGAGGCTGTCTTTTCATAGTATGACAAAAGGCAGAGAAAGATGCCTTGAGACATAGAATAAAAGCTGAGTCACACCTCAGCAAACAAGCGCTAGAGACCAGGAAGAAGATAACAAGAAAACCAAAGAATAAAATGTCAGCTGCCAGCAGAGTTTTGCACTGTAATGACACACTGAGAAAATGGTGCTTATCAAAAACATTGTTGCTCTTTTTCATCACATAGCATGAAGAAAATTCCAATAAGGAATCCAATTGCTTGAGTAAGATAGTTCACAAAATTACAAGCCTGTCAGTCACTTTAAAGTTGTAGGATGCGCACAAGCAAGATTTAAACCAATAAAAGTTTTACTCTTAGTGAGGGAAACAGGAATTACAGCTACAATACTGCTATTCAGCTGACTAACAAACCTGGTCTTGCATAGCTCAATAGACAAATATGTGCATTTTACTCATGATCCTATAGTGTCTTCATTCAGTGTGCCTTTTTTTGTCATCTTTGATTAAATAGCCCTCAACATCAGCCACCAATCACGCTAATGTGGAAATCAATAGCATACAGGTCTTGATCCCTTAAGCAGTACTTTGCTGCTATTGTGCACTTCCGTTTTCAGCTAATTGAATAAACGGAGCAGGAGCAACAGTGCAAATAAAGTTCCATTCTTAGAAAGAGGTTGGGTTGTCCAATAAAGTCAGTAATTTCGGAAAATTCAGTTCAGTTTTAAATATAATAAATGCATTATTACAGTAGTAGGCCTACATAAAGGGCAACTTGACTTTTGTTCTTTTATTTACATCACTAATTATCATTAAACATGAATTTCACATCTAAAATAATGTTATTAAATTATTTTTTTCCCAAATAAATATTAAACAGTTGCTTTATACCAACATTTGACAGAGTAAAACAATTATTACAAAATACATTTTTCAATGGTTGTAAATCAGGTGCACATTTGAACTTTGACCTTGGAGCCCAACCACAACTTTTTTGTGGCTTATTTTTTTTCTAAACTAACAAATATTCTATTAAACATTCTTTATATTATAAATTATAAGATAGATAGATAGATAGATAGATAGATAGATAGATAGATAGATAGATAGATAGATAGATAGATAGATAGATAGATAGATAGATAGATAGATAGATAGATAGATAGATAGATAGATAGATAGATAGATAGATAGATAGATAAATAAATAAAATCACCTGTTCTTTAAATGGATACTTAGTGGAGCCTATCAGCAAGATATGACACCTTCATAATTAAAATCATGTCTCTAAGCTGTGCCATCGCATATGTCTATCCAGCATGATTCGTGTGCATCACAAACACACACACAAGCGCGCGCGCAGGAAGGGTTCACGCGTGCACTCAACATTTCACGCATGCGCAGTCACTGCGCATCTGATCTCACACAAGAAACGCAACGCATGAGGGATGCGGTCACACCCCCTCGTCTCGTCTCAGTACGCCCCCGAAACCCGTGGGCACTGGGCAAACAACAATACTTAAGGAGTTTGCAGCCCACCCTACAGCATCTAATATGATATGGAGACTACGTAATCTCTAATAGATCATTCACTGATACACAAATCCATAGATTATCAGCACCTTCAGGATCTTAACTATGGATGAAGACGGTAAGATAAATGCGCACACTCCTAAAAGCTTAAAATACACTGGGAAAACAAAACTTGTGACTTTAGAAATTATTTTAGTAAGACTGATAGGTTGCAGTGGTTCTGCGTGGTGTGTTTTGCTCCTAAAGACATTAACGTTAGGTCATTTTACGAGAGATGCTCGATAGTGCGGGGCTCGTGCCGCAGCAATAAATGGGAACAAAGTGTGCTTGTGTGTTACATTTTGGTGCGATGTAAAGGTTTCATTTTCTAACTGCACTTTCGCTTTACTGTAAAACCACGACGTGTTAATCAGCTTCGTGAGATTCATTAACGATCCTTTAGATCAAAGGGAGGATGTGCATGTACGCTTTACGCTTTATGGCGACCTTGTAAATCAGGTTGCTTTGGAAATCAGTAGATTGTACATTGAGGACTTTGTGGTTTTGCTAGGTATCCAGGCGACGGAGTAAAGTATGTGTTTGAGTAGGGTTTAGGTGGGAGTAAGTTTAATACTTATCTGTGGATAAATGACACATTTAACAGTAGGAAATCTTGCCATAAAATACTTTTTGGAAGTTGACAAGTCCTGAGGTTTGACATGTTCTATTTAATCTAAAACTATTTCTAATGTAATAATTAGGCAACATACATTTTTATCATCTCATCTTAATTGAGAGGCAATATGGATTTTTTTTGTGCCTTAATACCATTAATTTGAAATTGTGAAGGTAGAGGAGTGATTGCTATGGTAAAACATAAAATAAATGACACTTTCCTTTGTGTCTTTACCCTAAAATCGAAAAACGTAATCATGATCAAAGATGTTTCAATGGATAATCAATTCAATATTATAAAAATTATACTCTACGTGAAATAAAAAAAGAGGGTCAGAGAGAGAAAGAGAAATCTTATCTTCTGTATCTTTTTTTCTTGGGCTCGGCTATATATATTTTTAACAGACCATAAATGCTGAAACCCATTAAAAGAGTTTATACTGCAGGATGGTATGTCACACCTGTTGTTCTGAATAAATGCAATGGCTTGGAGAAAACAAGATGAAAAAAAATATTGTGCAATATTATTATACCACTTGCACCACTTTTCTGCAATTCAGATATCCAAACTAGAGGCTAGAATTAAAAAATATGTTTTCCCATTAAGTTTTAGACAGTATAATTTCGGATGCATGAGTGCCTTAATTAAACGTTTAGGACAATCACCCCCTCAAGGGCTGAGTGGATTGTGTTGTTGTTCTTATTGATTTAACTTAAGTGTAATAAGCGTAATTCTTTAGCAATGCGTTTGTCTAAATCCATTCTGCTATGAGATGTTAAATGGTGGAGTGCCCCCAGGTGGTACACATCATAATATTAAAATAGCTGTAATATTTAATTTTTTATGTTTTATCTATAATGTGTTCTCATAAACTACTGAAAAATGCAATGCAGCTTTGATTGTAATAGCAGGGATCTAGTTTTGTAGTTCAGTTGAAGAGGAAAATAAATGTGCTATTTAATTGGAATATAAATGTTCTGTTCTGAAAAAAGACATTATGTTTGCAGTTGAAAAGAAAAGCTGAGAAAACAGAGAAACTGAAGTTTCCTATTGATTCTCTCATGACCTTAAACTAAAAAAAAAATTAGTTTGTAATTCATAGTGTAATCCTTTGGACTTTCAGTTCCACAAAAATTCCTTTGAGCTTTCTTGTTGGAAAAGAAATAAAAACTGCCTCCAAATCCACAGTCTCTACAGAATCATCCAGCTGGGCTGCTTGCTCTGAGATACTCAGATGCATCTTTCCCATTATCCATTGTGTCCAAATATAGCCTCCTTGCCTCATATCAGGCCAAAAAAAACCTACTCTGCTCATTTGAGGAATGGGTTGTGTATTTAAGGAGATAGGCCTCATGTGAGATTAACTGCTCCTGCTAACACTTTCTGCTGTCATGGTTTCTTGGAGTCAGACTGTAGCTTAAAGGAATTTTTCATTACTCACAATGTGTGTAACTGACTTGTTCATGACTGACTCACTCCAGATTCATTTGTAACTTAGCTGACGATCGTCATATTTCATGACCAGTTTTTTTCTCTCGAAATCCTGGTGAACTTTTCATGCCCTCTCCTGCAAATGTACGTATACATAATTTGTACTTCCTAAGCGTGGTTGTTTTCAAGAATGAATGAAGTGAAAGGAAGCTGTCTTGGTAGACTGTGATGGAAGTGTCAGAGACAGGTGGTGATGACAGTCAGATCTTAGTCACAGGTACTGGCTCTGCTGCTAGCCGTGAAAATGCCCGCTGATCAGCCACCTTGCATAAAGGAAGAAGGGAATTATTAACATCTACTTTGCCCAAGATGTATGTTTTTGTTTTTTAATGTTTTAATCAAGGGGTGGTGATGGCGCAGTGGATTAGACACATGACTTTGGTGTGAGAGACCCAGGTTGTGAGACACCAATGTGTCCCTGAGCAAGACACTTAACCCCTAGTTGCTCCAGAGGTGTGCGACCTCTGACATATATAGCAATTCTAAGTCGCTTTGGATTTAAGCATTAGCTAAATGAATAAAAATGTAAATGTAATCCAAAAGAAAAATGACAATGTCCCCAAAACTCTCTCTCATGCTTGCTCTATTTTTTTGTCCTCATTATATTTCTATTTGTGGAACTTTACTTTTAAATAACCGTCCTTCTAAATTAATGCTAAATGCTGGTTAGCTGACCAAAGGAAAATGTTTTTTTTATTATTCTCTGTGATTCAGTGTAATCTAATACTGTACACCGAGGTGGGTCAACGGGGGGTGATGCTGCAGCAATATTTAATTTAATTCTATATGATATGTGAACCTAATTTAAATGAACAGCCAATTCTCTCAGCTTTTATGTTACTTCTCCATCCTTTTGTGACCTACAATGTTAAGAGCAAAAGGAGAAGGACAGTGAGAGATGGTGCGCAGATATTAGCTCACCAAGAGGACATTTATACCTACGTCAGCTAGAATCAGAACCAGTGAAAATGGCAGCCCAAAGGAACCTGATTCGTAAGCGTTTACTATGAGTGACACTGTTTATAAATAGCTTTCAAAATGTGTGATTCAGCTCTCTTTAACAATTGGAGAGGTCCAGATAGCATTTTGTAGATATCATTTGATATATAAAACATTTTCATGGTACTGTGCTTTGGTTAAGTATTGTTAGTTCGAAAAGTGCATACACAAAATATGTTGCAGAGCCGAAATTAGGTCTGTTCCAGATTCATCCACTGAAAACAGTGAAGGTGTGCGTGTGTGTGTGTGTGTTTAGACTGCTCGTCGTTCCTTTCACAGCAGGATGAACAGATGGTTTTCAGGGATGGCTGAAAGGAGGTAGCCAGTATGTGGGGCTCCATAGACTACTGTCATTAAAAAAAATCCCTGAAAAGCTAAACATTGTAGGCTAAGTAACCTCAAATTTGGCCATTCTACTGTATCTCAAGATAAATAAGCAACCAAATACAATATCATATTGTAGGTAAACAAAATGTTATTCTTAACTGTAAGCCTAATACTGTGCTCAACTAGTGATGTAATTCAACCATTGGTAAGCATTCAGTGAAAAAAACAACCAACATCATTGTCACAAACAGAGAGGCAGGGTAACAAACTTCTGTTTTGAAATGCAAATATAATTGTAAATAAGACAAAAAAGATAGTCTCAAGAAAGCAAAGTACTGAAGAAAAGCAAAAAACAGAGCGATCATAAATATAGACCTGGTGCTCACTTGCATGGTCCTTGTGTTCCTAGGTGCAGCTGAAACTGCAGAATTGGACCAGAACTGGTCTTCTACATTCTAAATAAACATTGTGCTATATATCTACCATCTATGTGAAACTACCGTCTGACATTTACCAGTTTATATGCTCTCCTTTTTTAACCTTATTTTCACTCTATTCATTTTTATTTCCCCAAAGAGCAGTGGCACTATTATTAATGATGAGCAGGAGTAGAGCTGTTGCAGTAGGATGCGGAAAAACTGTATATGTTATTTTGCTGTTGTAAAAAAAAAGCAAGCAAGGAAAAGAGAGGACTGTTCTATCCACTGATTCAATCCCTCCATCTTTCTCCAATTTCCATTTAGTGTTGTTTTATTTGTTTAGCATTCTGCAATTTCTCTGAACAGTGTTTTATGCATGACATAGCATTGTAACAAAATAAACTACCATGTGTGTACATAGTAGTACATAACATTGATTCAGTGAATTGTGAAGCAAGATAATTTGTGAATGATTGCTTTTCAAAGTATTTTGCAAATCCAATGATCTCTCTTTAATGTTCTCTTAAATGCATTGTTCTTTTCTAGGCATATGTGGATCTTTTTCAGAGAGCTGATTTTAAATGGGATCCTTTATCCATACTATTCAGATATGCAAGTGGTCGATTTAAAGAAAATGTGTATCTAATAAGGCTGTTTTTGATTCTCTTTAGGAGACACCAACTGAGGGGAGAAATATCGGGGGCGCATTTAAGATGACACGTACGGATCCCCCTGACATATTAACATCATCTTTGTATCAAGACATAAAAATTGGCCCTAACTTTGGGCTCTCAAAGTACTCTGAATCTTCTAAGCAATGTGATTGCCAAATGGTTGGCCCACTGGATCAAAATTTCGAAACCATTAACAAAAGACATTGCCGTAGCTTTGACTTCATTGAGTCACTGGATGACCCAAAGGACTTTTCCTCATCCATGGAGTATCCTTACAGGTCTGATCAGCAAACAGTAAGTAAGGATACAGTCTGGAATGGCATTGGGCAGCAAGGACACTTACGTTTTTCCTCACCAGATCTATTCAACTCAAGACACTCCCAACAACAAATCAGCACAGACAAAAACAATGAGGCAGCAAGGACTAGTGTTCATGGTAAGCCTCGCTCAAAAAGTGCTCCCAGGGTTCGAGCCACCCTGACCCCTGTACCCATCACTGTCTCTCCAACTGCGACCATGAGGCGTCGATCACCAGTGGACCCCCAGAAGAGATCTGAAGGTTTGCCAAATCGAGAAGAATCTCATTCCAACCGGGCTTTAGTTAACGAAGTTCATCCAATCAAGTTACAACCCCACACACCCCTCTATGTTTCTGATTGTTTTGAGGAGAGAAGACAGGAGACACAAACTAACACTCCCCATGTAAGGTGCCGTGTTGATATTAAGCCAGATGTCTCAGTTCTCCAGCACACTGCACGGAAGATGCCTACTCACAGAAGTAATGTTCCCTGGCAGTTTTCCTCAACATCAGGGATCAGGAACGTCTCTTTTCCAAGTCAGACATCCACCTCTAGAACGCCTACTCCTAGTGAGTGTTACAACATGGAATATAGGCAAGCATATCAATATCCCAACAGCTTGTCCGGTTGTTACATTCAGTCTGGGGAGATCCCTTACAGAAGGACTTCTCCTAGAGACACAAGGGAGCACAGGACCTTGTCTAATCCTAACATCCCAACCAAGTTCTTCTACACGGACGATCCTTGCAGGTATCCAGTTCAACCACAGAGTAGGGCATATTATCAGGATGACCAGTACAGTATTAACAGCAGCAACAGCCAAAATCCCTCCGTCAGTAGTCAATATGTATTTGACCCAAGGACTCGTTGGGTTCATACTTTGCCTGTGCGTTCGTACTATGCAGATTCCCATCGTGAACCCTTGGATCCATTTTATGGTAGACCATATTCAGTGAGTGAGCCAGGGCCATACTTCATATCTACTCCTCAGAGTGAAACATACTTTCAGGAGGATCCAAGAGCATATGCTGTTCCTTCTGACCCCTCAAAGATGTTCTATACACGGCCTTGCCATTACCCAGCAGAAATAAACAATCCTATGAGAGCATATCATACGGAGGGACGGCGGCGGCCACGTTTGTCCCAGGTCTTTTCAGATGACTGGCACCGGTCAAGCATTGCTACATATTCCAGTCAGTATGCATCCTCACAGGCCACTCCTCAGCGAGTGCCGTCGATAAGCCCATGGTATCCCAATGACTTTACAGAGCCAACTCGTTTAGGAGCAGATGTCCGAAACTACTCAAAATCCTGGGACAACATTCTCATCCCTCATATGGACCGAGAACATGGTGTTTCACGAGGCAGGAGTTACGAGAACCTTCTCCATCACGGAAGACCAGGAGTTCCTTCGAATAATAACCAACAACCGGTTATTGTAAACCTTTCTAGTTCGCCAAGACGTTACGCTGCCTTGTCACTCTCTGAAAACTGTTTAGAAAAGTGTGCTGGTGACAGACAAAACAGTGCGAGGGGACAATGGTATGTAACCCCAGAAATTACAATAACTGACAATGACATCCGTGCTGCAAATAGCAACAAGAGAGATGGGGGAACAAACTGCTGGAATTCCCAAAATACAGTCCGATGTCAAACTGCAAACTTGCATAATTTACAGAGACCAGCAAACCCACCAGAATCCACAGAGAGGAAGAACAATAATTACTCCCTGCAGCAAAGCCTCGAACAGCTTGATGAGCTGCTAGCCGACCTAGTCATTGATTACAAACCTCAAAATAGCAGGAGACCAAGCAAGGATCTGATAGACCAACTCAAACAATTGATTCAAGATGACGAGACCAAAGAAGGGAAGAGGGACATGGATCAAGAGGATTCAGGACTTTTGAACACACTTTCAGACTCTTCAAAGACCAGCCCAGACACATTTAAAGACCCAGACAGTGGTTGTGAGGGTTTTCAGCGGAGTGTTGAAGACATCTCTTTGAACCCCATTGCAGGCGAGGATGACACTATGGTGTGCTCCAACAGGAAATGCTTACGCAAAGACAATACATTCAATGCTTGCTTGTACTTCAAGTCCTGTCACAGCTGTTATACCTACTACTGTTCCAGAAACTGTAGGCGAGAAGACTGGGACACGCATAAAGAGAGCTGCCTTTATGGCCGCATTAGTAGTGTTTGCAGGCATATACTAAAGCACTGTCGAGAGAACTCTGACATTCATAAGGCTTTTTCACGCATTGCTAGGGTAGGGTTTCTTTCCCGCGGGAGAGGAGTTCTGTTCCTGGGTTTTCCAAACCCTGGGTGTGCAGATAACTTTCTTCAAGTTGGTCTCGACAGCCTTACCATTTCTCCAACATATCTGTCCCTTCGAGAGTTAGACAGTTTCAAAGACAACCTTGGGCAATACTGCAAAGAATTGCAGAATGCAGGCAAGGAATATGACCCAGCTGAATGTTTCCTCCTGAATGTATCCATTGCTGTTGGAGACTTAGTGCCTAAACTTCCTTCACCCAAATTACAAACGCCAACAGTTCGCAAGTACGCCAAGGTCTCATTGGCCTCTTCAAGCCCGGATAAGAAAATCTTTAAGAAAGAATGTGAAATGGAGACTCTGATTCTCACCCCTCCTCCTGGGACATCTGACATCGACAAGGATGGCCAAGACGGCAGGAAAGCAAGAGAGATTTGTTTCATTAACATCCAAAGGGAGCTTCGTACAAGAGGTGTATTCCTTCGTCACGAGTTCCCACAAATATACAACCAGCTTTGTGAGTTTGTGGAGAGCAACAAAAGGTTCACCCCCACCACAATTTATCCCATTGATAAGAGAACCGGAAAGCAGTTTATGTGTATGATCATGGCAGCGTCTGAGCCAAGAATGCTTGATTGGGTTGGTGCACCACACCTTTTAGATGACATTATATAATCCTATGCATCCAGCATTATCAAGCTTTTACTGTATAAAATAAGACTTAAATTACTAATGTTTTAGATATGTATTTTAATAGGGAGACTATATTTACTGTTTCTGTATGGCACTAAAACCTATTGTTTATTCGAGATGCTAATGGGATAAAAAGCTAAGTATGTACAGTATTTATTAGAATATTTATGAGAATATATGTTTTGTCTTAAAATCTGTTTCTTTTCAGCAACTACTATATATTTCATTGGCCCAAACAGAATCAGAAGGCTTTTTTGTGTGCTTTTTCTGAGCTGATATTTGGGGCAAACTCATTCTGTAGAATGGATTTAAATCTGTTAAATTGAGCTGTGTGTGTGTACTCTTATAGGCTAAGCTAAGCTCAAATTAGCCAAAATATGTATTAAACACACACACAAGGGGTGGGGGAATGTGCAGAACTTCGTGAATGACAGCTGTTCCAATTCTGTAGAAATTGTTGAACCTTTTGTGGATTATGCTTGGGACTGCTTATGACTGTATTTCTTGTGCTAGTATGTTGCAGTGAGGATATAACAACTAGGATTCCATTGAAGAACCTATGGTGAAAGTCTCTATTTTTTCTCTTGCAATACAATAGTTTTTAAAAGTCATTGTCTTTAGCCCCTTGCAAGGATAAAAATGCACTTGCATGGAGACCGCATGCTGGCAAGGAAAATGCAAATTCACTTTAAATTTTGTGATGATTTGTAATTTCATTCACAGATAATGATCAATATGGCAGACAGACAGTCAAATAAACTGCTTGGAAGATTTCACTGTATTGTACATGGCAACTGCTTTCTGTATTGTATTTCTGGAATATTATATTTATTCACATGGTTAATTCAGCCGAAATTATTAACAACCTCTAACTTTACATGACAGGAAAACATTTGTCTTTGAGTTAATCCTCATATCCATTAAATAAAAATAAGACTTGCTTATTTTTTTGCTAATTTATTCATCTGACGCAAAAGATTATTAATCATATTCTGTTTTTAATTTGTCATGGTATTGTAAAATTCTGAAATCATGATTGTTATTTAAACAACCATTGAAATATTAACGTGTGAAAAAATATAAAGATGTATATAAAATATGCTATTCATATTTTAAATATTTATAATGACTGACAAAACCTAGATGCCTATATTTGAAATGTAAAATTTCAATAGAAAAATATAAAATTAGAAAAAGATTTAATCAATGGTGTATAACACCACCCAAGTAGGATTGTTAGATTTAGCACTTTAATAAACTGCTGAGGGGGGAAAAAAACATTTATAAACAGTCCATTTAGATAATGTAATCAACAGCATGCACACAACAAACCTTACAGTGATTAATAAATAGTCAGTGTTACAGTGTTTATTTCTGTTGCCATTTTTATACCATGCATTATTTATTTATTTACACTGCTCATTACCTGTTGTGTTCTGTTGATGAGTGCTGCTTTATTTATGTACTATGGCCAATAAATGCAACACCCAAAAGTACTAAATGTCTCATGCATTTGACTGATGACAATAATAATACATGACTAGTTCAGCCATGAAGCTCTATAAGCATTCTGATTGGTTTCTTCAATAAAATGTTCCCAGTCAATGGATTTCACATTACTATTTCCCTATATGACAACAAATCAACCAAACGAATGCACATCTTTGCACGCTGTGCACATTTTCATTCTAGCCCTCCATCTCCCCAGTACCACCTGCCTAGATCAGCTATACCGGGCTCTACCTCTCTCTAGCAGCATGTTTCATTTAATTTTATGGTTCGAGCATTTAGCAGAAGCAAGTGGTACTTGCTCTGCTGAAATAGCAGCAACCATAGCTCCATCAGCAGCAGTAGGTGCGTATAGATCTAGTCTACCAAGACCAAACCTACATTTTATTTACATTAATAAAATGTTTTAAAAACTATCCTGAGAGTTGTCATGACTGAAATATGATGATAATACAGGAATTGTGTATATTTTGTAGTTTTGGTAATTCAAGGACATGCTTGTAAGAAAACCTATAAAGACAATTATTATTTTTTGTAATAGCTATATCACAGTTCTTTTTCAATGATGAGATTTTTACTGATTTTGTTTAGGCTGACTGCAGCATTTACCAAGCATGGAAATAGTTCAAAGGTAGGCAATAAGCACAATCAAACGGCCTTTTAAAGGCATTTAAGTGAAACGTGTGTCATAACGTTTGTTCAAGTGTACACTAAAACTGTAGACTAGATCTAACAACTAGAAAAGTGTTATGGAATACATGGCGTGAAAATAATATACCAACAAATATTACTGCAGCGACATCTGCTGGTTATTACAGCTAAGCACATGAGAATAAGGCGTGCAAGATCCATTATAGACGTCGTTTTCAGCTAGTGACTCATTTTAGTGTATCGTGATAGTAGAAACACAACTCATGCACTAGTGAGTGGAAAAAGTACTGATAGCAGCAGAAATATTACAGTAAATGCGTGACTGAGAATGACTTGAAATGCATTTCTGTAAGGTTTACAAGCAGGCGTAGACCTGCATCAATAAGGAAGAAACACTATGTAGCCTATTTTACAATCAGTTTTACGATATTGATTTCAAGAGAAAAATAAGTAGATTGGTTATCAAATCTATATTTAAACTGACAGTTGTATTCCTTAAACTTACAGTATGAATTTTTTGGCCACCAGGGGTCGCTAATCTCTTACAATAACAAAGGCGTTTTATCAATGATGCAAAGCATTAAGCGGAATTATGGATCTTGCCGTCAAGCTGATGGATCTTTTATGGATGAGTGAATATACTGATGTTTAAACTTGTGTAACGCAGCGCTGTTTCACTTGCTCTAACAGTTTCACTATTACACTAAACGGCATTTGAGTGTATTGAATGTTGTTAGTTAACGTTAGGTGTTTGTTGGCTGTATGAGACTATTCTAGATTAACACTAGAGAATAACACCGACCATATTCTAACATTGCATCATGTTGAACTAAATAACACTGATTAGTTGTATGTAGCCTACGTTTGCTCACCTGTCTAATGAAACATGCGTCTCTATCGAGCTGAAGTTAGTCGCGGACTCGCGGATGTGGAGCTCTCGGCATTTCCAAAGATTTTGATATTTGTTCTAATCCTCTTTTTGTCCTAAAGTCTGCTTGCTATGGTCCAAAAAGTTTGAACAAAACAACAGCGAGTGCGTCCTGCTATTAATCCAGTTGTCCACGTCTGTCGCCTCGCCATCATACGAATGGGTCGCCATGATTACTGTGGCAGTACGAGCGGAAACCGGGGGGTAACGCGGATATGACGTCATAGACTGGCGACTCCTCACCCCTGCTGACACGCCCATAGGAGACGCCCCGTTTCCTTGGTTAAAATCACAATTTTCTCACGATTTACAAATATTTGGAAACATTAGGGATATTGTAAGTAATCAACTAAACAAAATATATAACATTCGCCCAGTGGTTTTTGGATATTTTACTGCAAAAACCCTACATTGTACCTTCATATTGTACCACCTGCACCCATGCATTTCCATTTCTACTTTTAATAAGCTATTCCTGCAAGCAAACAAAAACGTTTCTATTATTCCATTATCTAGAATTGAGCAGAACCATTTTAGACTTTATAAAATACGCATTCAGTATTTTTTTTCATGTGTCCATACCTAGGCTACATATTATGCACATACTTTCCACACCATGTTATACATTTCATGCATTTAGGCTTTTCTTGATTTTCTTCTCCCCCCAATTTTCGCCATATGGGCTGTTAAATGCCTTAAAGGGATAGAACTATCCCTTTAATCTATTGACATAATCCAATAAAAGTCCTGGTAGTACGGCAAGCAGGAATGCATATTGCGTTGTATATTTTAAATGAGTAAATCAGCATATTTCATTATGTAATATGCACTGTGTTGGAAAAAAGAAGAAACATTCCTGGATGCAGAGAGGTGGAGGCTCAGAACTGAGATGCTTGTTGCCGGGAAACAGGAAGCTGCGAGAACATCCAGGCAGGGTGATAAATGGAGGCTGCTGGGAAAGCATGTGAATGGTGAAATGATACGCCAGCCTTCAGGAAGAACTCCACATAAACGGGAATGCTTAAGCTTTATCTGTACAGTAACTGCTTTCCAGTGAAATTATTCGGCACAGCTGAAACTATTAATGTCCTTGAAACATGCTCACATGAGAACCATTCTCATGTATAATTCAAATAATGCCCTAGTTTGCAGAGTTGCACCACAGGACAGTTTTTTCACTAGATGGCACCACATTCCCATGTTTCATTCACCTTTCAAAACGGTCCACAGCATACTGTATTTTTGTATGTATGAGAAGGTGAGAGAGAGAACAGCATCATGTTGATGTTATCAACTTTTGTTATCAGCCCATATGCTGGTTCTCATTACCTCCAGTAGAGGGTGGTAGACAGACACTCTGGACATGAGTCAGAATGAGTCATAAATGACTCATCTGCTGTAAGGGGGAGATGAGCTGCTGTTGTCTTTGTGAGCACCACATGCCCAAACACATCCCAGCCCACATGATCACCAGGTGCTGTAAGCATGTCCAAAGCACAAGTCATCCCACAACTTTGGTGACAAAAGGATCATATCAGTGCTACAATACTCATTTACGAAGTCCTGGATTTTACACTGCCGTACTTACCATGCAAGATTATATCAAATATGCTTTGTCAGTCTTCAAGTTCTTTTAGTGAGGGGAACATATTTTGGTATTTCTACAGATGCAGAGGAAAATCTTACACTTGGTGCAACAAAACATGACAAGTAAGGCCAAAAAAATGTCTAGAACAGGGGACACTTTTTTTCTCTCTTTTTAAAGGAATAAACATATTAAAGAAATCTGCCACCCCATTTTTGAGCATATCTGAATTTAAATGGTTGTAATTCATTAATGCTTAGAAATACAGACACAAGGTTAAAGCAGACACCAAGCAGATTATTGCAGAAGTGAAAGCAAAAAAAAAAAAGTTGTAGAAGTTTAGTTTTAGCAAAAAGCAAATGTATAAACTGCTATTTTATACAAAATTTATATCTGAATTTTTTTAAATCATGTCTAAGTTGTGTTCCAAATTTGAAGTTGATATCACAAAAGTTGAGCTTGCTATGCTACAAAGTTTTAAAGCACCGTTTCCATGGTAAAGGAATGTCCAATCAAAAACAACAACAAACGTTTTGAGCGTCAAAGCTTTCAAACGAAACTTAATTTAAATAAAGATTACTAAAGTGATAGGGAAAATACCAGGACCAACCCGCTACACCATGCAGGACGCTGAAGAAACTAAGCTAAACTAATGCATTTTAAATATTTGCAGATGCTATATTTATGTTCACACACAATTTCTCTTAATTCTACGTCAGAAAAGGGCTCTGTTAATGTTTCAGGTTTTGTCACATTCAAACATACAATGCATTTCATTTAATCACGTAAATGATAAAGGCTTTTCCCCCATTCAAAACGGTAAAATTTGACAAAAACGACAATTGACAAATACAAAGTTCTGTGGTGAAACCAGATGGCGCAAGCTGATCACATCATTATCTACATAGCGCAGCTGATTGGTTGCTGTGGCATCAGCAGCCAATGAGCTACAGCTCAACATTCAAATACTTGGCATTGTTTGCTGTTATCAGTCTGCAAGACGCTTTCAGAGACCCTCCACCTCCCCCAGCTCCACCTGTATAGATCTGCGACGGGGTTCATTCATTTATGTTATATGTGCAGCAGCATGTCTTACATGCTCACACAGCAGCATGTCTGAGTATGTATTCACACTCGCTTTGCAAAGTAGCAGCAGCGCAGAAGATCTATTCCACCAAGACCAAATACATTAACACGCCACATACATTACAATGCCAATCGCTCTGAAAGTTATCATGGCATGAAATGTTTTTAAGAACCATTTGAAATCAATATAAATCACTTCTAATCTGGAAAGTGTAATACTTTTTTTTTCCTGCAGAACTACCATTAAATGACACATTTGTGCATGTAAGAGTGTCCTTTCATGAAGCCGCTATCCTTTCCAGCAATTCACATGCTTCCTCTTAATGTCTAAGTCAATAATTTCCTTCTCTGTGGCAGAGACAGCTTACATAAATTGTTGAAAATGTTGGGAGGTTGGGCTGATGTGGGCCAGTAATGCACAAATATACCAGTATATGCTTCTAAATATAAATGCAAATATGTTTTGGTTAGCACGGGAGTCTCTCACGCTTTGGCATTTTAATACTTTGTGGCATTTGCCTCCAACAGGGGTTTTGAAAGTAATGTTTGTGACTAAACAAAAATAAATATTAAGTTCAGCAAAAACATTTTATAGAATTAAGTAGATAAAAAAATAGACAAATCCCACACACTTCTCAAACTTGCATCGTTATGATTTCAATCCCCCTTTCTCGGGTGTTAGCTAATACAATTTCACTTTATATTGAACTTTTATCTGATGCACCATGATTCAGGTGCTATAAAGCACTATTATTTTCTATTTTGTAAGTCAAATAAGTAAAATGACTCTGAATTATGATTTTAATGGCTTTGCGATGGAGGCATCATAAATTCTCGAACTAGAACTATACATATTATAGGCTTAAATTGCAACTCTAAATTTTACACAGTGTGTGACTGGGCACTTTGTGTCTATATCCATCAATGACCTAAAAAGGTGTGCACTCCCCTGCTTTATATAGATTTTGTTCCGCTTGAGTCAATCAAAAGATGTCAGCTTGATCCCTGCTTGGTCAACAAGTTTTAGACATTTGAATCCCCTAAGATGGGTACTTTCCCCACCCTCCATCCTCCTGTGTAGGAGCAAGGATGACTCAGAGTCAACAACCACGTCGTCCTATGTTTACTGAATTTTGTTTAGAAGAGGACAGCGTTGTTGCTACGCCATATAGACTTCATCACTACAACCACAGTAATGCATTCAAACAAAATGCGATGCACATGACAGCTGCACGTTGCAACAATATTATTGTTCTTTTAAAACATCCGAATAGTCTGCTGACTGTCTGATGAGTCACCATGAAAGTGACAAAAGGAGTGCAGTGTGACTCCATGAAAACTGCGCATGGTAATTTGAGAATGAGTTCATCTGTGCGGTGTTGGGTTTTGTCACTATGGAGCTTGAAGCTTGTATTGTCCATCAAGAAATCTCATGATCAGTGGTAAACATCATTATATTAACAACTTACCTAATATAATAGTGGCAATGTCCTAAGGGAAGTATAACGTCATTTTGACAATCGCTGTCCAGTTCTGTGCATCTAAACAGCCGTAACCACCTATGAAACACATAAAGAATAAAAGCAGAATGTAAAAGCATATCATGTCCTTCCTGTTGTGCAGATACCCAAATTACTGAGTAAAGTAAAAATAAAAAGAACATACTTAGCACATAAAGACATTGTATTCAGAGAGAAAACATATTTTTAATGATCATAATTAAGGTCTACTTTTAAAAAAGTGTCAGATTTTAGTTTCTTGTTCCCATTCAGCTCGGAATATAAATTTGAACCGTGATATAAATAGATTTAAAGCCTCTTTCATGCTATTTTTATGAACATGAATACATGTTCCTGTATTCATGCCGCTAAGATCATTAGACCGGATCATGTGAATGCATTTATGTGCATATAGCAATTAGAAAATATCTAACAAGTGATAATGACTGCATTAAACTCGCTCTTGTATTGTGATTCCAAAACATGTCCTACGGCCATTTACAGTTACAGGCAAATGGGATGATAATGTCTGTACTTTTCCATTCCCTAATAGATATTGATTGCTGCATGCTTTTCCAAGCCATAGTGGATTCATTTCTCATCTCAGGGCCATTTCTGATCACAGTGAGAAACGAGAATTTAACAGGTTTGTATTTTCCTGGAAAACATACTATGTGGTATAGAAAGCTGCTTGATTTCAGCACACACAGGAAACCATGATGAAAAGGGGAACCCTGACACAGAAAAGACCCCTTCCTCAACAAACACTCACACCTATCTCTAACATACAATTAACATACATGTTCTTCTTTACAATGAAATTTAAACGTATTTCTAAAACATTATTATTTTATCTCATTCTGTGATCATAAAAAAAATCCTTCTAAATGTGTCTTCAGGCTTTTTTAGACATCTACAAGGTCAGGTTGGGCTAAAGGCTAATAGATGCATTTGCTCTTTATGACATGAGGTGTTCAAGGGGCAGATCGTCCAAATCCTTAGATCAACCCTAACTTAACCTCAACCTACTCATTAACCCTTCACAGACTTTGACCACTGATTTGTAACCTCTTAGGGCAGTTCAACATGTGCCATGTCATGAAGGGCCTATTAGCTGTTCTTGAAGAAGTCCATTCACAAGTACAGGTCATTAACAAGATGAAAGCACACTGTGCAACAATAACTGATTATTTCACATGTTCTCTGTGGAACAATTGTCCAATGCCGCTAGTGAACAGCACTATATATAGACAAACACAAGTGTGTTTTGTGATCCCTAAGATCGCTCAAACCATATTTGTGTTCCCAAAACCCATTGAAATGATTGATGTAAACACTAATCCATCCTGATGTGTCCTGGACAATGGTAAATAATACCTATAGAAAAATATGTTCTTCATTAGATGGAAGAACCTCCCATTCATGGAACCATTCTATTGCACAAAAGGTTCTTTATAGTGGAAAAAAAGTTCTTTAGATTATTAAAATGTTATTCATATGAAAAAATATGGTTCTTTTAAAGGGGTAGTAAAATGCCATTTTCACAAGATGTAAAATAAATCTCTGATGTCCTCAGTGTGTGTGTGTGTGTGTGTGTGTGAAGTTTTAGCAGAAAATACCCCACCGAAATTTTTATATAGCATGTTAAAGTTGTCACTTTTTGAGGGTTTGCAAAAACACACAGTTTTGTGCCTGACCCTTTAAATGCAAATGAGCTTCAGAAGAGGGCGGGGTTTCAAGAGCTCTGTGTGTTAGCAGCTGCGATTCCTTCACGCAGACATACTAAAATGACAGAAACTGTTCTCCCTTTAATGTTAAAATGGATATTTATGCTAATTGTGCTAACATGCTTTATTATTTAAACTAATTGTGAAAATGGTTGATTATAGCATTATATTTAGATCTATTGCATTACATTGAGACCTACAGCATTTATAGATCATGCCATGAAAGGTTGCAGTGATGAGGATGTAGCTGATAACAGACATGTTGAGCGCATGAATGCAGTGATCTCATCATTGCAACACGATTTCTGATCAGTTGGTGCAAGCTTGACTAACGTGACCTGCCAGAAGTGACGCTACGCTTGATGTTGTGGCATTACTGTCGAGTATATATTATAAAAGTCTGTTTGCAAAGCCTGCGCTGAAATTGCGACTGATTTACCGAAGAATCCACAGTAAAATGTACCGAATACAAATAAATTATGCTCAACTGAGACATTCATATTGTTGAAAATAAATAACCACATTCCTAGCATTTGAATCCTTTGGAAGGTAATGTTATTTTTAGTCCAGTGATCTGGATTTTCTTCTGCAGAGGCAATCTTTCACAGATAGGCACATTCCAACGACTTGTTCTCTGCATGGGCTTGGTTTTAATAAAAGCTGTTTTTGGAATAACAAGGAAGTTATCCTTTCTGAAACGTATAGGATATTCTTATAGTATTATCTCTTAGCCCAAGGAAAAGTTTATTTCTTAATTCAAGACTTCTTCAAAGTTTCCTTTTTTATTTTGTAAAATTTGTTAGGAATGATTCATCATTGCAATTTTTTTTTAAATGCGACCTTCAAAATATCATAACTCCATTTTTGATATTCTGTTGAAAATTAAAATTAGAAAGAATGTTTGAGATTGATGAAATCATTTTTTTGTAGTTTTTCAACAGGAAATTCCATACTAACATTGTACATAACATAGTATTGTGCATAAAGTTCATCAAAGAAGGAATGGGCCAAAGAGCGGTATTTCTGCAAAATTGAATCTCAAAACTTGAAATCTCTATACTCATCTCTTGATTACTCCAGCTATGATACAGCACTCCGTGTCATTACAATTGCTGCACTTACTCTTTGAACAAGGTAATATGATCAGGCCTTGTGCTTCTCTACTGCTAAGACATCTTACTCTGAGTCACCATGAAGTCCCGAAAGTACATTTTTCCCAGGTGCCGCCAACTGATCTGCTTTAGCATTTGTAAATGTCAGAGGGTGCTTGATGCACAATAGTATCTACAGCAGCTTGAGCATTTGACGAAAATAGGTGCACTGTAATGCACTTTGCAATGATACACCTAAACATCCCTCCAACTTCCACCAGTACAATGTTTTTATTAGTTTTCCCATAGCACAAAAAAAGAGTGTGCATGTCATGCAGAATACTTGACTCTCATACTGTACATGACCGTGGGTGGTGCTGTGGGTGGCAAACATTAACCATTAAAGTCTTACATATATACTGTCATGGCTGATGATTCACTAATGTGTAAAGGTTTTGGTTAGACCACACAGACTTGTGGTCTATATAATGAAAACAAATTTGTAGCTGGCATTTATTGACTTTAAATGTAACTAAAGAAGCTCCTGAGGAAACATCCCTGTTGCATTAAATTTATAAAATGTCAAATAAAACTAATTATTATACTAATTTCCTTTGTACCACACTCTAAACAATGCTGGGTTGTTTTAACCCAAAATTGGGTAAAATATGGACAAACCAAAATGTTAAAAATGTAATTTAAAATTTTAACCCAACTTCAACTTTCACTTTCAATTGTCCATATTTGACCCAAATATGGGTTGAAGCATTTTTTTAAGAGTGCACCTGCAAGTCACTTCTGGAACTTTAAGCAAAAAGCATTTTATTTTAATTATCACCAACAGTAATAACAAATGCTATTAGGCTATGAATAAAATGTATTCTTTGCATCTAATGGTCAGGGAAAGTGTATTTTTTTTTTTAGTTTAGCTAACTGTTTACAAATAAAGGCTTGGATGAAGGAAGGGGACTGAACTATTAAAAATGTCATTTTACATAAGGTGATTCTAAAGAAGGCTATTCTCACCAAGGCATTCATTTGATCAAAATGCAGTAAACCAATAAACAACTGTTTTCTTTTGTAAGGTATTTTATAATGTCATTTATTCCTGCAATGCACTTCCAGCATAATTTCTCTAGCCTTCAGTGTCACATTATTCTAACAAGCTGATTTGGTGCTCATGAAACATTTCCTATTATTATCAATGTTGAAAACAGTTGTGCTCCAGAGTATTTTTGTAATTTACTGTATTTGATCACTTTAATTCATGCTTGCTGAATAAAATCATTCAAATAAAATTATAATAATAAAAAAACCTGACCCCAAGATTGTGTCAAGAGTGGTTAAATATTATCTATCAGGCTGATGCGCTAAAGTTCAGCAAACTCTCTAATGTTTGTCCTTTAAATGTCACCTTATACAGAGTAGTTTGTGTTTACTAACATTTCTGTGGTGAGGTACTTTACTCAAATCTGGAACGATGCTGCATCTAATCGCTTTATTTTATGTAGATTCAAGCAGGGTTCTCTTTAAAAAGTGTTAAAAACAGAATACACACTACAAATAATCTGCTATTAAAAACAATATTGGGTCCCACTTTATATTAAGTGGCTTTACGTACTATGTACTTTCAATGAAACAAATAATTTGATACAATGGACTTATTGTGTACATACATGTTTTTACATTGTACTTATATTTTAAAAATACCAGCATATAATTACAGCTGTAACTAATTTATGTAATTACATCTGTAATTACACAGCTGACCCATCCCTTACACTTTAACCTACCCATACCACCACACCTGTCCCTAACCTTACCCAGATCACACCTCAATAGCAGCAAAAAGTGTTTTACAACACGACATGAGCACAAGTACATTGTACTTATTTTTCAATGTAAGTACATAGTACTTAAAGTCACTTAATATAAAGTGGGACTGAATATTGTAAACAAATAAAAGTGAGAAGTGTGTGCAGACAAAAAAAAAGTGCCCTTTGATGACTCACTAGAATCGGGACATACTATGACCTGTTTGCAGTGCTGCGATTGGTCACAGCAGAACTTTTCAAGGGAGTTTGTTGATCTCACTGCTATCTAGGCATCTACACTTAATGAAATGAAATCTTTGAGGAAAGGCCTTCTTTTTTTACTAAGTGGAGTCTTAGTAAAAGCCCTAGTTTGTAGTTTTACAACAACTTAATCCTCTTCCAATTTCACCCTCAACCTCCGTTTCATTGCGGCATGTATCCCTGTTAGTATTGAAAATTATGAAATTATGAAAAGTATTAGTTTTAGCAATAAAACATCTAACTTTTAGTTGTTTCAGTGTCAGTTTGCTAAATTAGCGCGACAGTTTCTTATACATTAAACCTGTCAACATTTAGAAATTAGCGTTATGTGCTTTTATCCTGACACTGATAGCATGAACAGCCTCCCGGAGTAATTTGAGGTTAAGTGCTATGTGGGATTAAATCAACCTGCAACTTGTGTATTAGCAGCCCAGATCCTTCGCTGTTACGCTTCCCTGTCCTCAACTTAACCTCAATGCATGCATGACCTGCAGCTCGTCGAAATGTAATCTAATTCTTTTATCACTTATCTGCAGCGTTTGGTACTTTATTGCTGAGCACTGAGTAGTTATTCAGATACAGCTCCATCTTGATTTATATCAGGGTTTGTGAGGTTTGTGGATATTGCTCATATATTGAAAGTAGTTCAGCTAACCTTGTGTATGTCAGCATCAATAGTGTGATATGACACAGCTTCAGCTGTGGCTGAAATTAGTCGGGTGTGCTTCCCCTTCAAACTCATCCAAACCACAGCAGCACCTCCAGCAGCCGAGCTGAACCGTGTCATATAGATCATGCAGAGCTTCCTCTCAGACTTGCAAAATACAGCTAAAGCTGCAAAACTGCAAAAAAGAGAATGGGAATCTTTGTGAAATACCAAATCTTTATTTGCTGTCATATGTATTATCACAGGCTTCACAGCCCTTTATTTTGCAATTCACGTGTTCTTATTGATTGCACCAGACAAACAAACACTTCTTTCTTCTCAGGAAATGTGCAGAAAAACAGGCAAGCTGCTTCTTAAAGGACGCTTTCCCTCAGGGCAGCTTATGAATGCCGACCATATGGTTGTTTCTCGCTTTGATGCTATAATAAACACCCTTGTGTGTATACTTAGGACATGAACAAATATTTCGGGCTGGAAAGTTCCTGCATTTGGAAACTGGACGAGCTAACAATAGAAATCACAAGCCAAAGATTTACTAAAAATAGTTCAGTCTGTCCTTTAAACAGATATAAGGGGACTAAAAATAGCCCCTTATCTCGTTACACTAAACCTGTTTATAACCTGCATGTGAAAAGGTAGTGATCAGAGTGGTAGGAAACTCCCATAATCCTCATCGGCCTTCACTGGTCCATTCCAGAACGCTACTGAACGTTGGACGTGACCAAAATACAGTTTACGTTTACTCAGTGTATTTTTAGAAATGGGACATCCCAGTGATACTAAGTGATTATGCTTTAAGTGGACAGTTGCTACATTTAATGATACTATGCTTTATTGAAAACGTGTTAACATGCAATTGAAAATTTCAATCAATGACATTACGCTTATTTGTGTGCTATCTATTCATTTATTCAAAACTACATAATTTATAAAAAATACACTAAAATGCAACTAGAATCTACCAACCCGATCTCACAAGAATTCGTACGAATTTTACGAGATGGCTAATTCGTAACAATTCATACGACCTCACTCGTACGAATTAGTACGTTTTTGGTAAATCGTACATATTTTAACGAATTGGCCAATTCGTATGAATTCGTACGAATGACCTACCCCTGACCCCGCCCCTAAACCTACCCATCACGTGCGTTTGGACAAATCATACGAATTGGTCGTGAGATAGCGTAGCAACTACATATTCTGTGATGACCATGATTTTCATTTCTGCTTAAAATTGAATTCTGTTTGAGAATTTCTGGGGTGCATAAAGTAAAATATTAGGTTGATCAAACTGTCCTTATATCATACTGAAGGAAAAAAAATGTTGAAAATCTTGAAATGAGAAGGAGTTTGAAATGTTATTAGTTATATTATGTCTTATTAAAAAATAATAATTAAACTTCTCCACTGCTTCTTAGTATTTGAAACACATTTGTGCGGCAAATTCAAGACATTTGGTCCAACCAACATGCAAAAACAGGAAATTATATCACAGATAGACCCATGTGTCAAAGTCAATAAGTCTAAAATATTAGATCATTTTCCCTTTTTATGACAAGGTAAGGTAAGTTCAGGTTGTGCACATGATTTCAAATAAAAAAGAGGGGTTACCTGGCAAATATACTTAAAAACATCTTTGAAAAAAATAAATAAAAATGGTTACGGCACAAAGAGAAAATTTTTTTGATCTAGATCAGATCTAGAGCACTACATTAATCTTCATTAATCGTACTACAATTGGCATAGCTCAAATAATTACCCTGCACAATGGCCTTTAAAATGAAACAACAGCTAATCAAAGGTGTTTGAAAGAATTTCTTACAGTAAAGTCAGGCTGAAATAGCTCAAGCTTGCATGACTTCATAATCTGCAGCTCACACAGTGATGAATTATAACAAATGTTTTCTTTCGAAGTCTTTGAGCCAATGACGAAGTCACCGAGAATGACTCAAGGCTCCAGAATAAAACCACGAAATATTCCAACCATTCCTGGAATGCCTATCGTGCTCCATGCTGCAGCTGCACAGCTGTGACGAGGGCATAATGCCCCTCACAAATGTCTTCCACTGGTTTATCAGGAGTAGACAGAGACAGCTGTGCTCATTAAAGAGTCATCTTTAAAATAATGCCCCAGAATTCCCCGTAGCCCCGTTTGTGTAAGTAAGTGTGCCTTTTGAGCACTTTAATCCTTTGAAATAGTAGACGTTTGATATCATCTTCTTGACGGGCAGTAGGAGTGTGTTTCTGTGGTCCAGGCAGTTGCTTCAATAAGGCAGTGACTAGCAGAGATGAGGCCTACACCTGTTCCCCCAGCCAAACCTTCAGCTCAGTTCAATAGATGACTAGCAACTGCAAGAGCTTACTTTGAAAACAATGATCCATGCTTTGGCACCTTCTCTGAGCATGTTAAAGGGTTAGTTCACCCAAAAATGAAAATTCTCATTCCAAACCTCTGTGTTTATTTGTTTTGCTGAACACAAAGGAAGATATTTGGAAGAATGTTTTAATCAAACAGATCTCATTCCCCATTGAGTAGGAATACTATGGTAGGAATACAAATAAACACATAGAGGTTTGGAACAATATGAGGGTGAGTAAAACACTTCAATGTAAAGTATTTCTATACAAACTGGCATGCTAAAATAGGCCAAGCTTCTCCTCAGGGACAAATAGTTTAGTTCTTTTTATCTGTTCTGTTCAGTTTGTGAAAAGAAGCTGATTAATTGCATACCTGTTTAAGAAAGCTACTTCCAAATTAGACAAATTAACCTGCTAATTTTATCATACAATTATGTGTATGTCTATTAAAAATAAAGTATTGACTATTTTTTTTTTAACATTTTATGCAACTGTGTATAAAAAAATTATCTAGGTCATCTCAATTATTTCAGTCATTTGTTTTTAGTGAAATTTTTCAGATAACTTTAGTGTTTTCTAATAAGAATCATCTTTTTGAGGTAATCTCTGAAAAGAAAGTCCCAAATGAGATCTCAACTGTACTTTTGTCTAATACTTCTAAGGTTTTTCACCAAAATGAAAAGATCCAAGTAATTTCACTGTTGCTACCCTGATAACCTTTTCCAAAATATGCAGCATGACAGAGCTTATATTGGCTGAATCCGAAATCACCCCCTCATTTACTATTCCTGTAGTCTACTAATACGGTTCACTGTGAATGAAGCGAATTCGGACAGCTGTTGAAAGTACATCAGCTGTTCACGCGTTATTGCGGTGCACTGTTTGATTGAATGAGTGCACTCAGTAACGTCCTATGCCATAGTGTTGCTAAAGAGAAATGTTCCTTTGTGAAATCTTAGAAAATTTAGATTTAAATTTACTTGCAATTGCTTTCCTGCAGCAAATATGCTGACAATTGCTTTTTAGACCACACCACACGTTTTTATAGTGCAACCTGGACGCAACACTGAGTGGTGGGATATATTTATTATGTTTTATGCATGCACAAGGTAATTAAAGCATTTTCAGACATTTCATCACCTGAATTAACCCTTCAATATGTGGTCACGATATCTTGTTTTTTTTTTGTCGGTTTTTCCCTGCATGACATGCTGTAGGTCACCAAAAAAATACTAAGCTACTAAATATGCTACATGTGTGCTTTTTATTCTAAAAAAGAGCAAAAGAAAAAAGGTGTAAACCCTGAAAATTTGTCTGCAAATTTATATATATAACTGTCATCTTAAAAAATTGTGAATTCTGTGAATGTGAATTCAAAGATGTGAATGTGAACATGAAAGACATTTCCTATTTCATCTCTTTGTTCACCGTCACCCTTCATTCTTAGTCTCTGCTCTTCATAACCTAGTCTTCTCAACATGTGGCAAGCACACTAGTGTTCCTAAAATTGGGACACTTCTTACACAGCATAATGTTGAAAGAGGTCATTGGTACCAGGTTATACATCACAGCGGCTATGCATTGACCCACTTACACAACCTATTCTACCTTTTCTGTCTGTTCTTTTGTTTTCTCAAGGGACACAACAAAAATGGGAACATCCTCTGATGAATGTGGCCACGTCACTTTTTCATGCTGTGTACAGCCTCAGTATCAACAAAACAATCTCTAACCTAAATTGTAAAATCCAAGTTGCCCATGGTTACTTCCAGGTATTTTTTGTGCTGTTTTGAGCTCTAGCGTGTGCATTTGGAACAGTTTACAGACATTTAGCTTAAATAAATCATAGAATTTATGTTTGTGTAACGGATACACCGATAATACAATTCTGAATTTAAGACGATTAATTTAAGATTAATTTAATTTAAGATTAATTTAAGAATTTAAGACTGAATTTAAGACCAATAAGACGATTATGGCCTAACTATTTTGTCTGAATAAACAAGTGCTTTTTAAAAAATGTTACGTGCTTACAAGTGAATCACAGCATTATTACAATGAACAGTGTGAAAAAATTATTCATTTTTAGATCAGTTCAACAAAAAAGAGATATTTTGAAATATCGAGTGGCATGATGCAACATGACAAAAGCAAATATAACCCATTATAATCAGTGATGCTGTCTACACTGGATGCAGTGCGTCACAACTAAAAATTTTATGCATCCCTGCAAAAAAAAAATATATATATATATATATATATATATATATATATATATATATATATATATATATATATATATTAGGGCTGTGCAAAAATTAATTGTGATTAATCGCATCCAAAATAAAAGTCTGTGTTTACATAATTTATTTGTGTGTGCAGTGTATAATTATTTTGTATATATAAATACATATGCATGCATGTATTTAAGAATTATTTGTGCTTAAATTCTATATATATATATATATATATATAAATACAAAATCTATATTATATAAATATATATATTTTATATATGAATAACACATTTTTTTAAATTTAAACATGCATGTGTGTGTATTTATATATACAAAATAATTATATACATATAATATATAATTTATATAATTTATATATAATTTTTGCACAGCCCTAATATATATATATATATACTATATGTATATATAAATGGTGATGCAGATCATTTAAAAATAAAAATGGTGGAATTGAGCATGCACAATTAAATATGCAATTATATCTAATGAATCAATGTTGCAAAGGACATGTAACCTCTGCAGCTTTGCAATATAAGGATACAAAGGAAATGAACTAACTTACAAATCTGTCTTCTTTGCAAAATCTTGGAAACTGTGGCCTAGTGACATGGATTGGCTTTTCATGCGCGCTGTCTGCACGTGTTTGCGAAAGAAAGAATGTGCAAGTCCATGTTCAGATCCTTTCAACAACTCGAAAGCACAGAGAAGTAGGCCATCCTACTTTTTTAATCTCATCTATGTGTTCAGAGAGAGAGAGAACATGGATGTTGAAACACATCCATGGACTTTCCTAATCCACTTACAATAAACTTTCACCTATTTCCATCATGCACACAGTATAGCACTGCACATTGTGCAAAAGTTACCTGCTTAAAGCTACACTGACTGACTAAAACGTTTTACTCGGTTTGCAACACGTTTTGGCAAATTTGTATGATCTCGACCAATTTGCTTTTTCCTAAAAATCATACATAAAAATCATAGTCAAGAATTTCCCAAAACATAAAATAGTCATGTGTTCTCATGAGAAAGGGATGTTGAAGCACAAGATGCCCTTTGGATCATCTCAATTTAAGACCTATCAATGCTTCAGAAGAAATAATGCATAATAATACAGTGCAAGAACAATGTGTTCCACAACAGAACATTTTCAGTGTTATTACTTGAGCATAAAAAATAAATTCACACCCAACATTGTTGAGCAGATTGAACCTCCCTTATAAGGCAACATCGACGTCATATGGATTTGCTACAAAATGCTTGCGTTTCTGAACAATATGTGTGACTGTGTCAACGGCATGTGATCGTTGCTCAGATGGCTTTGTCTAAAAATAAAGCAGAGCTGGCAAAAATATCCTCTGGGTATAAATACTCAGTCACCTACATTTGGCCTGCTTTGGATAATTCAGCTTACGTGACAAATTCCCCTTCGTCACTGTGAGTGTGCAGAGAGCTGTGTAGACGCTCTGTGCTGAAATCCTCAGCAAACACAAAAGTAGATTGCATATTTTTTCCCCCTGTTCTTTTCTTGGCATCAACCCCCTCTCTAAATGGACATCACATTGTTATTGATATTTGCATGCAAATAACCTGCAAAACAACTTCTCCGAACGGATGTGAAAAAGGCAATTCACAGGAAATTAGATTCTTGATTAATTCTTGAACAAATGATTTAGTTCAATGAATCTGCATATGACCCATCCATTATATTTATATCCAACCAGCAAGTTTAAAACACATTACAGGAGTTACTGATGAACTAACATTTGCAAAAGGTGGGAGTTCTTGTTTTTAAGCCAATTTAGAGCCATTAACACATTTGCACAATCCTTTTCTTTGTTTAGGTGGGACTTGTTAACCAAGGCTTCCTGGATTTGCAGCTCTAATGTACTCTAAATTACAACAAATGAATGTTAGGGCTATACTTAATTATCCCCATAACATGTGGGTGTTGCAGGAAGGGTGTTGTACATCTCTAAAATAGTCTAAAAAAATGCCAGCAAGGAAAGAGAAATTGAGTCTTTTTAGCATAGAAAAGTCCTGTAGTAGGCTGTAAATAAAAACTAAGTCAGACTGTCTATAACATAAAGAAGGAAGTGATATCAGTCGCTCCCCTCCCTTATCGGTTCATCAAGTTCCTTGGCGGTGTCCTCTCTGTCTTCTGTGGCTTGTTGAAACTTTAAAGAAAAATTGTTCTTTGGTCAATGCGTCAACCACTTCAAACAGACCAGGTGATACACGCTGTCTGAGTTCAGCTAAACGCATTAAACTCTCTCCCCCCTCACATCTGCCCTTTCACATCTCCTCCCACTCTGTGTCTATGCTGCTGAATGGCCTCAGGCCTCGAAACACTGCTTACACAGCAAACACACCGCAGACAACGGAGATACACCATACAGAAGAGACCCTGCCTGGAAATAGCAGGGTGTGAGACGGTGAGGGTAGCCAGACAGCTGTGGCACCAGAATGAGAGAAATAGAAAGAGAGAGAATACGGTGTAAAAGAACAAAGCTCTTCAACAAACCGAACAACTGCTTTAGCAATCCACAATCAAACTGAAAACACAACCATTGCTTAGCATTTTGTGATATTTGTCATTGCTGTTTGAATTGTCTGGCTTTATCAAATAAGACAGCATAACTAATTTTTTTAAATTTATTACTATTTTTTTTTAAATATTTTTTATATTATTTACTTATTAGAACACAGTTTAATGTGAATAGACAACTTTAAGTAAGACGTGCTTTTACGTTACGTCGCAATCCTGTCATTACATGGTCCATGGCATATTACGTGCTCGAATTAAAATTTCAACTTAACTTATATCTAATTTAAGGTGTGTCCCAATTTGCATACGTATGCTCTATTCAAGAGGTCACTTAAGCCTCTTTCACACAGCGCGTTGATCCCGGGAAATTGTCAGAACGCCTTCTGTGTGAACGCAAACACGACCCGGGATTGATACCGGCATCGATGCCGGGTTGGGCAGCTAGTAACATTGCCGGAATCAGTCTCGGAACGCGCGCTGTGTGAACAAAAGCCAGGATCAATGCCGTAAGGGGTGCGTCATAGTGATGACGCTCATGCCATCGTGCGACTCTGTTGGTTTTAGAAGGAAGTTTGTGTTCGTCATCAACAAAGAAAGGACGAACAAATGTCTGCAAACTGGAACAAAGCAGAGACCAGGAGCTCCTCAGTATCCGCGCTGAAGCTGAGATCGTTTACCAGCTTTGTGGAACGGTATGTGTGTGTACATGTTTTCGACGTGTACGTTACTTCGTACGATCCCTTTCCGGGATCTTTGCGGTTTGTGTGTGAACGCTCTCACAGATCCCGGCAAATCACTGGCAGTGTGAATGAACTGAAATAAAACAATCCCGGGACAAATGCTGGGTCACATTATCCGTGTATTTTCCGGATTTTCTGTGTGAAAGGGGCTTTCATTAACCAAAAACATGATGTATGTAACTGTCGTAGGCCAGTAAGAGCTTTGTGTGTAAACCTCACACCCCTGATCTCAAGAGACACACTAGTGAGTGATGCTAGAGGCTGCTGTCTTTAGCCTTCTTGTTAGAGGGTCCGCCTCTCACGTCGGAGACCACGGGCGGTTTGAGTCGTACTCTGAGCGGATCAGTAGAACCGGTTACATTTGGTGCCATGACCCGGATGGGAGTGTGGTTTAGAGGGGTGATTATAACTGTCGTAGGCCAGTAAGAGCTATGCGTGTAAACCTCACTCCACTGATTTCATGAGGCGCTCTAGCAACTAAATCTAGAGGTTGATGTCTTAAGCCTCTTTGATAGAGCCCATGGTTTGAATCCCATACGGAGCGGGTCACATGTGCAATGTTGGACACTTCATATACTCCACTGGCACAGCATTAATTATGTGGAGGGGGAGGGCCATCATACTCCGATGTTGAATGACAAAGTAACCTTATAATATTAACTACGTGGTTGAGTACATAATTAGTGTTTAATAGTGTATAGTGCATCATTTGGGTCGCAACTTTACTTTTTGTCACTCCAAGGCTGCACCCGAAATTGCATACTTCCTTACTATATAGTAGGCGAAATGTGACAAAAGAAGTATGTCCAAATTCACACTATTCATAAAAGTGTAGACTAAAAGTACCCGGATGGCCTACTTCTGGTGAGATTCTGTGTCCATTTACAATGGACACTATCCCATGAGGACATGGGAGAGGATTTGTGAATGACAGCGACACAACTGACACTGATAGGTCACGTCAATGACAACATGGCGAATGTAATACGTCCGGATTAAACACATTCATACTAACATACTTTTTTAGTGGTCTTGAAGTAATTACTTATTCAAAATAAGTACCTATAGTATTTGGATGCAGTCTCAATGTAGGTCAGTGCGTCCCAGAGACCACCAGAGTAGCCTTCTGTTTAAAACATCACGATCACCTTATCTAGGTCTAAAGAACAGGTGAAAGCACAGCTGCTCCCTCTATTTATCCTAGTGTGTGTTCATGTGTGTTCTGTAATCACTCTTGCCATTGAGTGTGTAAAGAGGGCACTGCTTTTATAGCTCTTTACAAAGAGACTGTGCATTTGTACAAACAGGAGTGAAATAAAACAGTTTTCAGCTCTCACTTGAATACAGTAAATATGAACCATGCCCCCTTTGCAGAGTTTTATGCATTTGTTTTGCACATCACTCAGAATATAGAACTAAATCCATAAAATGATGGGATCCCTTCATTCAAAGGTTCTAGATATGAAGCGCCTGACAGAACCCTTTAAGCTTAAATACAGAACCTTTTCTTCTCAGAGTGTGCAGTAGCAAGCTTGGGAAAGACTTTAAGTAGAGGCACTCTGATGTTGCAGTGATGTTTTTGGAGGAAGCGTATTCGATGTCAAGATTAGCAAATAGCTTTATCTGCTTTTTGATTTGGTGTAAGCTGTTAATCCCTTCACAGTTGTTTTCATTGAAAAGGATTAACTGCAATTTTAAAACCTCTGTTTCAATTGTTAACTTGTGTTGTGTTCGAGTACACCTGATTTGCAAAACCCTCGGAAAGAAGCAAGCTTTGTGTTGGGCCAACACCCTTGTTAATACATGGAAGTGATGGGAGAGGGATAAAAGCCCTGTGTTAACAGTTTCTTAGCCCATCCTAACAGTCAATAGTAAATCTAGCTCATGAAAGCCAGGTATGGTATTCCAGAACTAGTTCAAAGTGGTGATATTTCAGCCCGTTCTCATCCTTTAGCGTCATATAGGTGACGCTATATGACAAAACGGCCAAATATTACGCACATGGCACCCTTTATCGTGAATATAACACGTGAACCCAAGGCGTCATAAATCCTTTAGCGTGAATATGAGACTACCTTACCCTACCCCACACCTAAACCTAACCATCACAGTGTGTGTTATATTAACGTTAACGAGTGCCATGTGCGTAGTATTTGGCCATTTTCTCATATTTGGCCATTTTGTTGGATATTTCAACGCATTCTCATCCTTTTAGCGTCATATGTGACGCTATATGACAAAAAAGCCAAATACTACGCACAAGGCACCCGTTATCGTTAATATAACAGCGCGTGTAATATATAGCTAATATCACAGTGCGTGTTATATTAACGATAACGGGTGCCATGTGCGTAGTATTTGGCCATTTTGTCATATAGCTTTACCTATATGACGCTAAAGGATGAGAACGCGTTGGAATTAGCGTCATATGTGACGCTATATGACAAAATGGCCAAATACTACGCACATGGCACCCGTTATCATTAATATTACACGCGCTGTGATGGGTAGGTTTAGGTGTGGGGTAGGGTAGGGTAGTCTCATATTATGCTAAAGGATTTGTGACGCCTTGGGTTCACGTGTTATATTAACGATAAAGGGTGCCATGTGCGTAGTATTTTGCCGTTTTGTCATATACCAACAAGGATGAGAACGGGCTGGATATTTATTTGACACAGCAGACAGCATTAATAAGCAGCATGCTTGATTTGTATGATCAGTGGTGTTCAGCATTCTGACAGCTCCGTGCTGGAATTTAAGAGGGCCTCCGGTCCCCAGCTCGAGGATCGGAAAGCATTCCTCTCATGCCTCTTAACTGAGCAACACTGACGCTGGAACTGACCGGGTCAGGGGAATACCCCGTGGGCTTTACCAGTCTATCTGCCACCACAACTATTAACGTTGGCCGTGTGGGTTATAAAATCTAATTTTCAAAACTGGATCAAAGACAAAAATCTACAATGAATCAACTTTCTTCACCACAGCTGTTCAGATTTAATCCATTTTCTTTCAGAAAATTTGCCTTGCTAACTTCTACATATCAGTATTAATTTCTTTTCATTATTGCATGGTGTAATTTGTAATATTCATCTGCACATCAATCATGTAAACGGAAGATTTTACGTACGGGCATCGTAATTTGTTTACATCAGGGGATTTACTGCTCTCTTGTTTTGTCCACAGGCTGAACAACATATTCTGGGCAGCCTTTGCCACAACATGAACAGAGCTCCATTGTTCTTTGTCTTGAACTTTCAATCTAGAGGACTGAGGCTTTTAGTGTGCGTGACATTGATTTGAAATAGTCCAGGACTCACCAATAACGATGGCCCAATAGTCCAGCGCCAGCTGATGGAACAATATACATTTATACTACAATCCTTGTAGTACAGTATATCTACTACAAACATTCAAAAGTTTGGGGTCAGTAAGTTTAATATATCCACTGGACGCAAGTAGAGAACCAAAGTGCAGTATTTATTTAAACTAAACAAGATGAAATATAAAACAAAGCCAAGGCAAGGCATGGCATGAACGTGAAGACTTACACAACAGTGGTCACAGGAAACAATACTTGACAAAACATGGCAAACATGAAGGCTTCAATACACAAGAATAATAACAGGGGACACCTGTAAACAATGACAACAAGACACATCACATGACTTTCAACAGGGGATCACATGACATACATTGAACGTGACCAAGAGCCAATTTTGTGACAGTAATATTGGAATAATATATTAAAATAGAAAATACCATAGATGTAAAAATTGTGCTATTTTAAATTGTGATAAAATTTCATCGTATTTTACTGTATTTTTGATCAAATAAATGCAGCCTTGGTGAGCATTAGAGACTTCTTTCTAAAACAGTACAGTACAATACGTTGCTATCAATGATAATAAAAAATGAAATTTGGATCATTATTATTTATTAGTGGTCAGTGGAAAAGTTGGAAACTCTCATACTGCTTTGTTTTGCTATCATTTAAGTTTTATAAGATGACTGTGTTCACCATATGCTCTTTCGATATTAAATTTCCAGTGTTACAACAACACTGATCTGCTTCTAATGAGAGAAATAAAACATCACAGGAGACCAAACACTGTTTCCCTGAGGGTCTAGATCGTTCACAATTAACACACATCATCCATTTAATTACATATTAAGTTATACATCAATAATTCATGTTTTCATTCACCAACAAAGGCGAAACAAATCAGTTGCTGAATCAACAGTCCATTGCACAGAGCCAAACACAAAATTATTTCACATGGTTTGTCACTTGCTAACACAGATTTTTCTGAATCTTTTACCTAGAAAATTGATTTAGAGAGTGTAGGTAATTACTCTTTCAACAAATATCGGTAATTTTCTTGTAAAATGACAGTGGCATCATTATTATCAGTAAAATCCTTCTTACAATGTTTGCGTAAATATCTGGTAAGAATTAGTTTTATTGTGAGAAGATTTGTATATTGTTTATTAAATAGGTACACAATGGCATTATGTGATTTGATTCATTTCAGGGCATGTTTATTGTCTCCTGGGTTCGATAGAAGGGGGAGGGGGTGAAAGCTTTTGTCTTTGCGTTTTGTGTTTGTTAACCTTTCTAGATCGTAAATCATAATCCAGATGACAGATTTGTATCTGTTGATGCAGTGATTTGTGTGCTAATCTCCACAGCTGGAAGCTAAATCATCTACCTGGATGGGGCAGGGGACACAACCCCGTCAGAAAGAGAGAGAGAATCAAAACAGGCAAGTCCTACTTATGTTATTTAATTTGTGGCAGCTTGTGATCGCCAGCTTTATGGATGGCTGTCACTATAGGAGGATAGCTCAGGATTATGACAGATTCTCCTTGGCAACAACATAATGGGGATGCTTCATGCAAATAATCCTCATTGAATCCTTGAGGACGCTAATGGAGGCACGGAAAAAACATCTGAGGTCTTTCTGTTTTGTGTTTGAGTGTAGGGGGTCATCGCAGTATCTGTTTGTGAGATTAAAGTATAAATGCACGTGCACTTGCATCTCTGTGCGTTTCATAAACAATGTGGACTTCTTTAATCCAGTGGTTCACCCAGATTTTACAGATGTTACCCAAACACCCTACCAAGGTTTTTTTATTGTAAACTGCTAAAAGACCATTAATTGTCTATTTGTAAAATTATAAATATGACTTAAAGTAAGTTACTTGGTTGCCTTAAAGCTGCAGTCCGTAGCTTTTTTGGGTTAAAATGATCTAAAATATATATTTTTTTAGAAAATACATAACCAGCCAGTGTAAACTATCTGCTTGCCTTAGCTCGATTCAAAACGGTAAGCTTGTAATAATGTTGTTAATTCCAGTGGTACTGATTTCCGTGGGAAATTCGAGCATCTTTGCGTCATTATTATGTCACATCTGTAAGAAGTCTCGGCTAGAAGGCTGGTGAGGATGTTGGAGGTGGAGATTTCAGCCCGGTCCCATTCCAAGGCATCATTTAGGACGGTGACGCTTTTGAAATTGCGTCTACATCCGACGCACATGGCACCCTTTAGCGTCAATATGAAATGCAGATATGTATGGGCCAGAAGGCGCCTCCTAGTGGTCAACACTAACACTACCCCGGACCTAAACCTACCCATAACCGAAGCGTGTTATATTGAGGCGAAAGGGTGCCGTGTGCGCCGGATTTAGACGCAATTTCAAAAGCGTCACCTATATGACGCCCTGGGATGAGAATGCTTTGGAGATTTAAAGCCTTTTCTCACAGCAATTGATGTAATTAAAGATCAATTTGCGGATCCAGAACGGTTCAAACGATAATCACCAGTGACAACAGATTCACAAAATCATTGTCAAACAAATTCTGAAATCTGACACTCCAAGAACCACACACCAAATCAGCAAAAGCATACACTAATTCTCGGCCTTACTCGGTTTTCAATTTCATACAACACTTTTTGCAAACCACAACACACAACTCTCTATGTAACACACAAAAATCTAAGGGGAAGTACCTTGATTTTCTTTTTCAAACACAACCTATCGAAATGCCACAATAATTCACCAACTCCTCACGTGCAAACACTCATTGCTTTACTTATTGTAACATCAACCAATCATGGCTTTAGAATAGGTCTATAAATAGGCCTAACGTCAAGTTATAGGTTTTTCGGACTGTGTAATTCTGTTGTCACAACCACTAATGCTTACAGTAAAAAAAAAAAGAAAAAGAAAATAAGTTTGGTTTCATTATTGCTTCATGTTTTCAACATCTCTGCCAATTACTTTCAATCTTTTAAAGAAATATACATAGGAGCTCATGAAAGAAGAGCTTTAGGTTTTGAATAACTGTGTAAACATTCAAAAATATAATATTATGGCAAAGGTGTTTGCAACGTAAGACAAATATTTGCTTTTGAGATGTGTTTGTAATATTTTTTTAATGCAGTGCTTCATTTCGCAAGATATGAGGCATTTTGCATTTTTGTGTGTAATTCTTGGATTTGAGTGTAAAGTTTTGAAAAAAAAGCAGTTTGTTTGTAAGCAGTTTTATAAAAAATGGTAACACTTTACAATAAGGTTCATTAGTTAACATTAGTTAACTACATTAGTTAACATGAACTAATAATGAACAGCACTTACACGGCATTTATTAATCTTTGTAAACGTTAATTTTAATATTTACTAATACTTTATTAAAATCTTGTTAACATTAGTTAATGCGCTGTGAACTAACATGAACAAACAATGAACAACTTTATTATTATTAACTAACATCAACTAAGATTAACAAATACTGTAACAAATGTATTGCTCATGGTTAGTTCATGTTAGTTAATACATTAACTAATGTTAGGCCTAAATAATGAACCTTACTGTAAAGTGTTACCAAAAAAATAAAACGTTAAAAAAAAAAAAATAATAATAAGGGTTAATGGAAAGTCTCCACAATGGTATGAAAACAAATGTGAGTGTATGTTTCCATTTGAGGTGATAAGTGGCAATAGTGACGCAAATCTAATCAGGAAAATAGAATGCAAAAAAAAAACAAAAAAAAAACAAGTCATATTATTGAAAACATAAGTTACATTTTTTTAATGGCTTAAGCACATTTTTTGTAACTATTGGCTATTTTTCTACACACATAAGAAAACCCTTCACCAAATCAGCAAAACATTGTAATACTCTTGCAAAAACTATTAAACCTTGCTTAGCTCTTCAATCCTTCGTAAAATCCTTTGTAGCACAATGTAGGCTATGTCAGTTAAGTCAAATTTTTGTCATTGTTCTGTAAAAAGGATCCAAACTTTACAAACCAAAGGTGTTTATTTACACATATAAAAAAAAAAAAAAAATCAGTACATCGTGTCTTTCTGGGTCTGGCCATCACATCACATGCATGCAATGTCCTCAAGTCACTGCAGAAAATATCTTCTGGAATGCCATATCCAGGCCTGACATGATGCCTGATGCCTTTTGCAAACTCAGTGAGTGGTTTTGCCCTAAGTATTAATAGTTTTAGAAATTGTGTTATAAGAATCAAGGTTAGGGTTTAAGCATTCAGAAAAAAACGTAATAGCATGAATTATCCAAGCAAGTTATTCACACAGCTAAAGGGTTCCCTTTACATGATAGTGTATCTGTGTGTGGGCACATCTCCGTCACTGTTGGCTCGTTTTGCGTACATGAGAACAAGGTTATCCAAAATGCCTCTCATCTCCACACATAACAAAAACTGCACCCCCCGAATATGCGTCTACAGAAGAATTCCCAGTGGAGATTAAAAGGTCCACTCATTGCCCACTCTGCTTCGTAAATACTGACTTTTTACGTCAAGAGAGCCTGCAGCACAAACAGCAAAGACGCTATTTGGGCTTCTCAATGAATGAGGCATGAGGCTGAAACAGAGGGATATGTGTTCCATGGCCCTGTAGCAGATTCTTTCCTCTCTGACAAATGAGTGTTTGATTATGCTTTCTTGCTCTCGCACATACATACACTGTACACATAGTAGAACATTTCTCTTAATGAGACTTTTGTCTTGTTTTCTAGTAGAAAACATTATCACTAGCTAGTCATCACCTCCTCACTACCTTTCCCATCATCCTCTCTGGCCCTCAACTGCATGCACTTCCCAATCACAGAGAATACTAATGGCAGTCTGGATCTACAACCTGTGAATAAACACTTTTTCACTTACAACCTGTCTGACTCCTGTTCCATCTGTGACAATATTATGCAACGTTGCTTTAACTTAAATTTATCTTAGAATCATAATACAGAGTCCCTCAAGTGATATTTGCTGAAGAAACTCTGCACATATGAATGACAAGTTCCAAACTGGAAAACATTTTCCTTTTGTGATATTTGCAGAAAGAAATTTGAGACTGCAAACACAATTTGTTTAGATATATTTTACAAAATTAGAAGATATAAGTACTGATAAAGGCATTTAATTCATAGACTTATTGTGAAATACTAATTCACAAAGTTTGGTTCAAATTCCACTTAACATCCTGAAAAATGAGTCTTATAGAGTCTTTCTGGGTCTTACTGTACTCTATAAATTATAGAGAGTGGCGTTTTGTGAAATCTTTTAAACATGTTTTTTTATTGTTGAGCTGAATCTTTTTGGACTCCATGTAACTGAGTGAGAATCTAAAAGTAGATGCAATATCTACCGGCCTTGTAAAGAAGCCACTGTAATGTTTTTCTGTTCAAATTGCTTGCTGATAGAACATTAAAATCATAATTTGAGAAGTAAATTGGACATTTACATTATGAAACTCATTTTCCTTCCTAAAATAAAGACTGTGTTCCTTGCTGTCCTCTTTCTTTTTCCCATCAAGGTTCCAAAGAATAATGAGGTCCCATTACCAAGGTAATATATTTGAAGAGTTCAGATGCAAAAGCCTCTAAGTGCCATTTGAAATTTTCTTCTAAAATGATCATTTTTATCAAGCTTGTATATTTAAGTTCAGTAATTTCACTTAAATGACAATTAATAGGTAATCTTCATTGCCATTTAAGTGAAATTACTGAACTTAAATATACAAGCTTGTTAAAAATGATCATTTTAGAAGAAAATTTCAAATGGCATTTAGAGGCTTTTGCATCTGAACTCTTCATTTATTAAAATCTTGAAATAGATTGCTTTCCAATCTTGCAAAAACTTCTCTAACTCAACAGCAGATATAAATAAATAGCTTGATACATGATTTAACAATGGTGCATCAAACTCTCAAAAATGATTGTTCGGTCTACAAATGGAGCTTTAAAAAAAATCATAATTGATGGTGTGAGGTAATGCAGACTGTTAGAGGTATCGAGATATTTGTGTGGGAATGATTAGTTGATAATTGGGATGCGTCTTATTCATCGTGACTAAGGCACTCAGCTCTCAAATATAGGGAAAAAAAACACTAACAAAAAATAACTACATTTGAAGTTCATTTTATTCAGCATACATAAGTGAAGTTCAAGTATATTTATGTGTATTTACTATTTATGGAGTAAGTATACTTCTGTCAATGTATATACTCGTAAGTTTACTTTTTCAATACTACTTGGAACTAAATTGGACAACTTTTTAGTATAAAAGTATACAAGTATACTTCAAGTGTAACAGTAGTACACTGAGTACATACATACTTAGTTTACAACTAAGTTTCATTTGTACTGCAACTATCAATTAAACTTATATACTGATATTCTGTGCAGAACTGTTCAGTATGGGATGCAATTTTTGCCGTTTCCATTGTCAGAAGCTGTGAATGGTACTCTAATTCCAAAATGTACCGTACCACTTTTTTGGGACCCTTCTGTTGGGATACCTAGCACGCTGGTCTGGTAGCTAGACTGTAGCTAGACTCAGTGAATATTGATTAGTTTGACAGAGAAGCGCTTGTGCTACAGATGAAACACAATACAGTTTCTTCTTGTGACAAACAGCCACATGCCAAGAAGCAAGAACAAAATCTGATGTCTTCCATTGTTGTTTACTGTGTTGTTTTCTTCATGCGAGAATGATGTTGATTGCTACTTTCCAGCATACACCACACCTATCAAGTCCCGAATCGAACTGAACTGTCCTCTCCTGTCCTGTACTGCTCAGTAGAAAGGTATTCGTTTTCTAGTTAAATGCTTGTAGCACATTTTTTTACTTTATGAAAGTACTTTGAAGTATACTCTCAGTTAACTATTAGTTTTGCACTTACACTATCTTCCTATTTATGTAATACTTTTATACGTGAAATATACCTTAACTGTTCTTTAAGTAGATTTGAAGTAAATTCCTATGTACACTACTAGTGGACTACATAAAAATTTCATGTACTAGAGATCATATGGGTTTTCTTCAATCAATCAATCAATCAATCAATCAATCAATCAATCAATCAATCAATCAATAATATTTAGAAATAATGTACGTTTAAAAGACAGTATGTAAAAATATGTGGAAAAAAGTATATAATATGCTACTTAATCAAGAGAGTAAACACAACAACAAGCCTATAACTTAGTAACTACAATAGCCTATACTTAGAATAATACACTCTTAGAAGAAAAGGTTCTATCTAGAACCTTAAAAGGCTCTATAGCGCTATGTATTTGGAACCCCTAAAAGGTTCTATACACTCTTAAAAAAGGGTTCCACTGGGTTCTATATAGAACCCTTGGGGTTCCATACTTGGCCAATAGAACCTTTTACCAAAAAAAAATGGTTCTATATAGAACCATTTTGGAGTTCCATATATGAAGCGGGGTATGGAAACATTTCTGGTTCTAAATAGAACCATTTCTTCTAAGAAAATTATACTTTAAAGGATATGATCAAAAGATTGAGTACAAGTATAGGCCAGATATACTTAGACTTTTCTGTCAGTATAAGCCAGTATACTTAAGTGTAATTTTAAGTATATTATTGAGAAGTAAAACATAGACTGAAAGTTCTTATTTTTAGTTTAAAAGAAGTATACGAATAGCACACTTGAATAAACTTATTTTCTGTAAGGGGAGTATTAAAAGCCATGGATACTTCTGCAAGCCCATATGATGTAAAAAATAATGTAAGTATGTATAAAACTAGTTACAGGAGCTTATTTAAAACATTATTGTACTCTAGTTTGTACACTCATCCACCTGTGTAAAAGACTGGGCTGGTTATAGAGCATTTATTTTTAGGCATCATTAATTGCTTCTTCCTGTACCATCATTCTCCTCTAACTTTCTCAAGTGTAAACAACATGTGATGGATCATATTTCCGGCTCAATGAAGCGGCAGAGGACCCGCTCGGGAACTGCTGCCTGCACCACTTTTGTAACCCTGCTTATACAACGTGACTTCAGACGGCCATCAGGTCAGGAGAGCTCAAACTAGATTTAGTGCACCATTATAGGCGAATATAGTAGGACAATTGGTGAAGGGACACTTTGTTTTATTACTTTTATTATTATATTTTGTTATATAAAATGTTATTGAGGGGCTTAACCATTTGGGATCAATTTTTAGTTTCTTTAAAAGCCAGAGACAAATATCTCTCTTTACCTGTATTCATTGTTTTTTATGAAAAACTAAATTAATATCTTTACCCAGCAAGGGCACATTTACTTGATCAAAAGTGTCAGTAAATACATTCATAATGTTCCAAAAGATTTCTATAGTTTAAATAAATTTGAATTTTAGAAAATGCATATGGTTTCTGAAGGATCATGTGACACTATAAAGAGACTAAAAATACAAAAAAAAAAAATCAGCTTTGCCATCACAGGATTTTTTTTTTTTTAAATGTAATAGAAAACGGTTATTTTAATAATATTGCAATCAAAGTTTGGTAGCCATAATTTTGCCAACTTTGACTATATGTTCCTGGACCAACAATTTTTTGTTGATCCTAGAACAACATTCCTGTCCAAAACAAATATAATTATAACCATACCCCTAAACCTAACCCTACCGGTAAATCATCCATAAAATCAGAGGGAAATGATAGGCGCATAACACTGACCCTGGTTGTAAGCTTAATCTTGAAACAAACTGTAAACATGTCCCTCAAATCTGATTGGTTGATTAGAATGTTGTTCCAGGATCAACAAAGATGTTAATCATTTAGAAAAGGCATTGTATGTTAGGTGAAAGCCTTGTAGAAGCAATATATCAAATCGTCTAGATCTTGGTTTATGTATGTAGTCCATTGTTTGCCTTAAAGCAACAGTAAGTAACTGTGCTTTATTCATTATTTCTGGTCCTTTGGCTCATGAATAAACCACTGTATATACAGTACATTCCTCAAAAAGATCCCTATAAGATATTTAAGCACTTGATAAGATGTCTATCGATACCTGCAACAAACTCTAGTCAAGTTTGACTCTTTTCAAAAAGCAAAAAGACTCTTTGTATTTTGTTTACAGTTATGTTCTTAACTTTTGATGCTCAACAGTCGCTGTTCTGTCCAGTGGCCTTGGTGGTTGGCATTTTAATTGTCTTTTGTAAATATCCAGAACAGGGTGCGAGTGCAAGTGTGGAGTCCAGCACATTCATCATAAACTGTGATAAACCCACATGAAACTGGAGCACTTTTACAGCAGCTGTCGCGTGCAGCTGGTAACAGGAGAGCTGACTCCAGACCCAAACATGTGGCGCTACCTGTCCATTTCAAATTTCATGCACACAAGGCAGCTGCCAGGGCTCTTAAAGCCGAAGATACGGGGGGCAGACTGTAAAAGAAACGGTTATCAGCCACACTAACAGTCCTCTGGGATGGTTAACATATGTCTAATCACATCAAGCTGGCTGAGGATGGACAGAGGCACTGACGGTTACAGTGGGTCAGTGGTCAAATAACATGTCACGGCATGTCTGCAGAGAGAGGAGAGAGGACAGATTTTAATCATTAAGGACCCTATCATAAACACCCGGCGCAATGCGTGTTTTTTGCTAGTTTCAGCCCGACGCAGTTATCATTTTTACATCCTGCACCACATTTACACAACGTGCGCACACTCCGCTTATTACACACAGGAATGCGCAGAAGCACACAAACATGCACAAATATCACAAATAAAAGGATTACAATTTAAAAGATTAATATTGTGTACATAAAGATGGTGGAATCCGGCTTGTCCTGTAAATGGTCTGCTTGCGAGCTTTAACCTTGTGCACGAGCAGATTCGTTTGCGCTCTAAAGACGCATTCAGTCTTTCTGCTTGCAAATTCCGCCATGTAAATAGCAATCTACCATAGCGCGAGCGCAACTGGCTTATAAAGGGAATGGGAGATAAGACTCGTTTCACAATACTCCCAAAACACACCAATTACTCATTAAGAGAACAGGGACAACCGTTTTAGATCATGGAACGTGTACCGACTATTTTTCCCCATCATTAAAAGTGGATTCGGATTCACTTGTTCTCTGCGCTTAAGACCATGCGCTTAGGTCGTTAAAATTGGGCCCTAAATAATATACCAGTCAAAAGTTTAGACACACTTGACTGAATTAGTTTTTTATGAAATTAAAGCTTTTAATCTGAAGGCGTGTGCTTAAATGATTCAAATTCGCTGTATTTACACTGAAAGAACAATATTGTTGCTTTAACTTAAAGTAAGTTACTTGGTTGCCTATATTTTTAGTTCACTGAAATTAAAAACTTGTTAATACAATCAAGGAGATTGTTTTAATAAATAGAAACTAAAAATAGAGTTAGCTGATGCGAGCTTGACTAGCGTGACCTGCTACAACTGACGCTACGCTAACTAATTTGAACAACATTTTACCATAAAAGTATACACATTTCCTGAAAAAAAAAAGTAAATTCGAAGATAATTCAATCTTTTATTTCTATTTGTACTCAAATATAGTATTTGATTAGGGCTGTCAAACGATTAATCGCGATTAATCGCTTTCAAAATAAAAGTTTGTGTTTACGTAATATATGTGTGTGTAGTGTGTATAATTATTTTGTACATAAATACACACACATGCATGTATATATTTAAGATAAATCTGAAAGTATATACTTTATATATATTTATACATAATTAATATTATGTATAAATATAAATATTTGATATATTAAGAACACATTTTTCTTAAATATATGCATGCATGTGTGTCTATTTATATATACAAAATAATTATACACACTACGCCCACATATATTATGTAAACACAAACTTTTATTTTGCATGCGATTAATCGCGATTAATCGTTTGACAGCCCTATATTTAATCAATTATTATTTTACAGATAATGCTAAATATTTAGTATAGTAAAGGCAAACTAATTAACAGTGACCAATTTTGTATATCCTTTACAAAATATATAATATCATATAAAAGTCTTTTGTGTATGTTTGTGATCTTCAAATGAGTCAAGGCTGTCTTATTAATCTGCGAACTGAGTCAAATTCTACAGCCACTGCTATCAAAAAGAGGCTTGTTGCATTTGAAACTGACACTCGTACACGTTACTGATTGAAATGTCCCTCCTTCCAGCCACAAGAGCTTTTAAATAAAGCTTTACCATTGACAATAATTACATTGGATCGGTGATTCGAGCACCTCAATCATCTCATCACAAAGAAAAGTTCTTCAAACGTGAGATCAAAGAGATTTCGGTGGATCTTAAGTTGTCTTTTCTTCTCCAAAGACTTCAAAGAGTGATGTCTTACAACGGTTTTGGCAGAAAATAAAGGACTGATGTATAGACATTCAACGCCGTGCACAAACACAAGAAAGACAAGACTAGTAGTAGCCTCATTCATGCTTAGTTTCTGCTCTTTTTATGTTTCTACCCACCATCTTCCTTTCTTTCTCTTTTATCTCCCCTCTTTATCTCGCTCACTCTCTCTTTGTGTAATGCCATGACAGCATGGTGAGTCAGCTCCCGTTCAGAGCGCTGGACTTTCCTAGCACTGCTGTGATACCCGAGCGCTGAGTCGAAACAGGCAGCACTTCCCGTCACTCATTAACCCTCACCTGCACCTCACTGTTCACACACAGGGGCAAATTTTCTCTGTGCCTGCCTCGCTGTGCCTCACACCTCTCTATGAATTCACCTCGGGCCATGCCGAGCAGTCCAAACACTGAGCGGAGAGGTGCGTGTGTTATCAGCACACTGAGAGATTATGCCACACCGGGGTCTCACTGTCTTTCACGTGCACTTGTGAGCTGGTAGATGTGGGAAGAAGTTCGACCTGCACTTTTAGAGCTAAATATTCAGGTATGACACAGTCCGAGGTTTTATGCTCACAGAAGAGATAAGTGTCTCTGGATGGACTGATAACTGTATGAGAAAAGTAGATATTGTTTGAAACATTTTTCACAGGTTGCTGCCAAGGAACAAGGATGAAAGACAGATAAACAGAACAGGTTACATGGGCTCACTGGTCATTGACTCCTTTAATGTTTGGATTACCAAAATTGTCCCTCTTAAAGGGACATTTCACCCTACAATGAAACCGTCATCATTTACTAACCTATATCTTTCTTGTTAACCCGTATGATTTTTATCTTACGTGAACCAAAATTTAGATATTTAACAGATATCAATTCTTTCAGACTGTCCAGCTAAAAAAAAACAAGCAAAAAAATAGTCTACGTATATGACTCATGTGCCATAATACCTTCTGATGCTGTACAGTATGAACAATTTTTAAGTTAATTAATAGAAAATACTTTCTTCTACCATTTTTACTTACATTTTTTCTCAGATTTACCAATATCTTCTGACAATGCCAGCACCATTAATATCAGATAATATATACATTAATGAAAGGGTTATAAAGTTAAAGTGTTGGTTGCTAAAATGAATAAATAAATAAATAATAATAACCATTTAAAAAATATAAAAAGTGCATATGTGTGTGTGTGTGTGTGTATATATATATATATATATATATATATATATATAATCTGAAAAAAACATAACTTGAACCAGTTAATTGTACTAAACATTGATAATAAACAACATAAGTATATAATTAAGTAAATAAAAAATAGGATGTATATTTACGTTTACTATTATCTCCATGTTATACTTTTGTATTCTAATTTTATATATATATATATATATATATATATATATATATATATATATAAAAAATACTTTCTTCTACCATTTTTACTTACATTTTTTCTCAGATTTAACAATATCTTCTGACAATGCCAGCACCATTAATATCAGATAATATATACATTAATGAAAGGTTTATAAAGTTAAAGTGTTGGTTGCTAAAATGAAAATAAATAAATAAAAATAATAACCATTTAAAAAATATAAAAAGTGCATATGTGTGTGTTTGTGTGTATAAATATATATATATATATATATATATATATATATATATATATATATATATATATATATATATATATGCACTGACAGGTAGAATATAGACAAACCCAAATGTTGGGTTAAAAAGGTAATTTCAAATCTGAACCCAACTTCAACTTTCACTTTCAACTGTACATCTTTTAATTGCATTTTTAACCCAACATTTGGGTTTGTCCATATTTGACCCAAATTTGGGTTGAGACAACCCAGCATTTTTTAGAGTGTGCATAAAAAGTTGTCAAATGGAGATACAATAATTGGACTTTAAAAACTCTTAAATAAACCTTCTTTACATTTCTTGGACAGTTCTTTTCAAATGTGTGTTCTGATCGCCATCTCAAACACAAACTGGGTGGGACAGAAGTTTTTGAACCCAGCAGCCACTGCATGTTCTGCAGTGTATATGCACACACAGCACCATTGTGTTTTCACTGCGCTACATGAAAGCGGTAGCCTGCCAGACTTCATCAGATACGACAGACAGGTAGATACTCGTTCTGATCTCAATCACAGAGCGCTGTTTGCTGTTATGAGTGCAAACAGCAGACAATCAACAGTCACTCAGCTCAACAAATTGTCTTTGTTTGGGATGTCAGAAGTGTGCCCTTTGTCTCCAGCTTAAAGCATCTGTCATGGAGCACTGATAAAAATCTGCAGCATGTGTCACGGGTAAACAGCAGGTTGCTGCGCTTGGAGGTCAATGAAACACCTTTGTGGTTTTGTGACAGGTCACAGTCGATCTGTACTTTATCTCCGTCTCCGACAGCTGCCAGAGGACAAACTGTCCTGATGTAGAATGCTGTTGCAGACCAGCATAACACAGCACCAGTACAATAACACTATCTTCTGCTTTAATGCTGACCTAACCAGGCTTGTTAGTTTAACCAAGTTGCTCCACCAGTTTCCTCAAATAGACTACAGGTTGACCTTTTTTTTTTGGCAAAAAGCACAGCTATGGAAAGTCATGCTGGCCTAAGTCGGTGTAAGTCTTTCAGGTGAGTGACCTTGACTCCAGCATAAAGGTATTGCAATAATATTAATCATAATATTTGTAACCTTAAATAGTATTATTATAATTATTTACTATTACATACATTTATTGCAATAAAATATTCATCAAACATTGTTATTATTTTAATAATGTTAATGTATAATAATGAGATATATATATATATATATACACACAGTATATATATACACACAGTATATATATATATACAGTATATATATATATATATATATATATATATATATATATATATTATTATTATTTCTATTAATATTTTAATAAACTTATTCCAATAAAATAATAATAAGAATTCTCTAATAAAACTCTTTTGTGCGCATTTTTTGCACGAAGTGTTTTGCGTTATTTTCATTTAACTCATTTTTGTGAGAAGCATCTAATAATGTAAATACACTCTAAAAAATGCTGGGTTGTTTTAACCCAATTTTGGGTAAAATATGGACAAACCCAGCCATTGGGTTAAAAATGTAATTTAAAAATGTAACCCAATGTCTGGGTTTGTCCATATTTTACCCAAAATTGGGTTAAAACAACCCAGTATTTTTTCAAGTGTAATTATTTCTGGCTAAATTGCCAATTGATTAAAAGAACAAACCTGATTAAAGAAGATGGCCGTAAATGAGTGGTCCTTTAGTATTTCTATCTGTATCCCATCCCATCTTGATGATCTTAGGGTCACCTGAGGACCTTTAGCCACATTCAGATCTAGTATAAAGAGAGACACAAAAGATGATGTAATTATTTACACTCACTGATGAGCAGAAACTAGACCTGCTTATCTCTGATTTGATAGCAGAAAATTTCCAGTGATAGTATTCACCAAACAGCCCCTGTTTGTCACTGCTGCAACCTGCAGATTTTTTTTCTACTGCTCAGCGAGTAAATGAGTAAGATGAGTAAAACGCTCATCTCAGCGTTTTATGACACCGTTCAGAGGTGTTTCCACAGGTGTAGCGAATACATGACTGTTTCTGGCGAAACCTGGCAGTGAAGTCCCTCTCACAGCGAGTAACCGCAGTGTGCTTGAGCTCTGTACAGCCCCATGCAGGTGCTGGACGTAAAACTAAACAGGTTTTCTCTGAAGAGCAAGGAAGGAAATTACCACTTATGTTGTTTGAGGGAGCTTCAAACTCTGGATTAACTGTAACATCAAACACTTGAATCTTTCCTATAAACTTTACTTCTCTAATTCGTGCTTTGATATACTTCTTGAGGAACTTGAGAGAGTTCCCCTTATTAATTGAAATGAGCTTATGTCAACATGAAGACTGGACCAATTCGCTTATCAGGTTTGAGTCACAGGGTTCATAGGGTTTGTGGTCATACTGAGATAAAATTTAAAAAGTATGTGAATAGTGTACAGTTACCAAGTCTTTATTTTGTGATAATGAACAGCTGACTATGCACTAATTATGGCTCCTTGCCAAATTTATAAATTAACTGATACACATTTTTGACTTGATTGTGGATAAAATAAATTGCCTGCCACAAATATTAGTAATGACAGTATATTAGTATTACCCTGGTAAAATATATATATATATATATATATATATATATATATATATATATATATATATATATATATATATATATATATATATATATATATATATATATATACATATATATATACATATATATATATATATATATATATATATATATATATATATATATATACATACATATATATACATATATGGCTGTCAAAATGATTAATCGCGATTAATCGCATCCAAAATAAAAGTTTGTGTTTACATAATATATGTGGGGGCACTGTGTATAATTATTTATATAATTTTATTTATTATTTATAATATTTTTTTTCTTAAATATACATGCATGTGTGTTTTTATATATATACAAAATAATTATACACAGTGCACCCACATATATTATGTAAACACAAACTTTTATTTTGGATGCGATATATATATATATATATATATATATATATATATATATATATATATATATATATATATATACATATATACATAGCATATATATATATATATATATATATATATATATTTATATATACATAGTATATATATATATATATATATATATGCTTTGCAGCCAGACTAATTCAGTATAATGGTATAATGTAAGTGTGTTAATGCAATTTTGGAACAACTAATTTACACTAAGTATATTTTAGTTGTAATTAAATTGTAGCAAATCATAACTTTAAGTGTATTTATTGTACTTCTGAGAGCTAAATTACTTTACCTTTAGGCACACTAGTCATGAGATCAGTATTGGAACTAACACATTACAAGTAATGTAAGTTACGTAATCAGATTACTTTTTTCAAGTAGACTGCAACATTTACATTTACAAAAAATATCTTAGCTAGTTTTTTCAAAGTAATGTAAGTTACTTTGTTTTCCTGACATTTCTCCTGTCCACATATTGAGAAATCAGGAGTAAGGTGTAATGATGCACAAAATTACAATCAGTATTCCTCAAAATTAATAAAACCAGTGAAATAAGAATAAGAAATAAGAATAATATGCAATCCTTCAAAATTAAATACTGTATGTGAAATAATACAAATATACTTAATGTGTTTAAGTCTTTGCTGCTGACTTTGATTTTTCGCATTCATTCATTCAAATAAGCAAAAATGACTAAAAACGAAAAAAAAAAAAAAGTATAGGTGAAAAGTAGATGACCTATTCCTTCTGACGAGATTCTGAAGTGTGCATTCAATTGGCAAAGGACTCATTACTTTCCATGAAAAACTAACCAGTAACACAATATTGTAATTTCCCCCAACACTGGTAATAGCCATTGACCAAATTTACCTAATTAAAATTATATTATAAAATAAATAAATAAATAATTTAAAAACAATTATTCATGATAATTTTAAAATGTCAATTATTAGAGGCCATATAATATATTTGTATTTATTTATGACTATTTGGCCACAGAATGCCACTATTGACCAATCAAAATCAAGTATGTAGCTGCATAATAAAGCTGTCTACTTGAAGCATCATCACTTTGCCTCATCACAGCCTCAAAATTGCACTGTAATGCTGAAGGAATTAAAACCTTAATGTCATTCAAACATTAAAATGCAGCTCTCCCCCTTCTTGTCCTGACTGAATATAAGAAAGCTTTCCAGGTGTCCAATCAACTGTCATTATAATTACTGGAGCGTTTAACTGTGGCAGTGAGTCATTCATTGTAAATGTGGCAGACTGACAGATTGTGTCACTGTGGGTTAGGCAGTGATCTCATCATGACTGGACTTACACTGACATTATGCCCCCAGAGCAAAACGACATGGAACAAAGAAAAGGTCTGGAAATTAAGATTCAGATATTAGCACCATTAACAAATTAACTAATAAAATTTCACAAAACCAGCACAATCAAAATGGCCCCATGCATAGATTTGTGTCAGACACCATTCTTAATAATTGTTTAATCACACTTGGCCACACTTGGCCTTCAGCTCATAAAGGCGCCCAGTGAAAACGGACACACTTTGTAACAAAAGAGAGTATAATAGGCAACATTTTGCAAGACTGGTGAACGTTCGTTTTCATCCAAATGAATCTTTTGTTAAGATGACGGCTGACCCAGAAGCTCACACAACGGCCCCATCGTTCTGGGTCATGCAAAACCATCTGCCCCAGCACACGCCCCCACAGAGGGTGTGATTGTAATTTAATCACTGCGCAGTCTGACAATGTAAACTCCTCTAATTACTACACAAAGCAAAAAGCGACTGGGTGCACAGCGACTGGGTGCACAGAGTCAAGCACTGCATGTGGCCGTTATTGCAAATTTAGTTTTAATAGTCAGATCAAATTAAGCCAAGTAGATTGACATTTGACTCTACAGTTTATGAACCCCAATATATTAACCCCAACAAACTATGCAGGGTTTTGTACATAATGCCACTTATAGTTTATATTTATATTTATTCATTTAGCAGGAGTAAATTGATCTTTCGTAATGGTCTTTTTTTTCCATGACTCTCCAGTAATACTAATACTTCATATATATTAGGGCTGTCAAACAATTAATCGCGATTAATCGCATCCAAAATAAATTTTGTGTTTACATAATATATGTGGGTGCACTGTGTAATTGTTATATATATATATATATATATATATATACACACACACATGCTTGTACATATTTAAGAAATATTTTCATGTACATACTGCAAATAGATTTATATATAATTTATATTATATATAAAATAATAAAAATAATTATACACAGTGCACCCACATATATTATGTAAACACAAACTTTTATTTTGGATGCGATTAATCGCGATTAATCGCTTGACAGCCCTAATATATATATATATATATATATATATATATTAGGCCTGTGCAAATATTAATTGCGATTAATTGCATCCAAAATGAAAGAATGTGTTTACATGTGTGTGCTGTGTATAATTTATATATATATATATATATATATATATATATATATATTAGGGCTGTCAAACGATTAATCGCGATTAATCGCATCCAAAATAAAAGTTTGTGTTTATATAATATATGTGGGCGTAGTGTGTATAATTATTTTGTATATATAAATAGACACACATGCATGTATATATTTAAGAAAAATGTGTTCTTAATACATAAAATATTTATATTTATACATAATATTAATTATGTATAAATATATATAAAGTATATACTTTAAGATTTTTCTTAAATATATACATGCATGTGTGTGTATTTATATATACAAAATAATTATACACACTACGCCCACATATATTACGTAAACACAAACTTTTATTTTGAATGCATTATATGTAAATTAGGACTGATTTGTCTTTGCCCTGTTATGGTAAAACAGCACAACTGTATGTCACATCAATATGTCAGATGTAGACCCCTCAACTGAGCCTCTTGTGTTGTGTCAATGGAGATGGATGTCACATGACTGCACCAACACTACCTCCTCTTTGAGGGGTGAAAGTGTCTCATTCTGTGCTCCAACTCATTCTATTCATTTGCAAAGCAGCTATTTGGGCCAAAGCGTGCCCTTTCTTCCCGTTGTAGACCCACGCACACTTCTCTCCCCCTCCCAAACCTCTGTATTCACTCCTGTTCCTCCAGCCAGCCATGTGTGAGTGAAAGAAAGCAGAGTCAGGTTTCCTGTGCAGGAGCAGCAGCTGCCACTGTGCCACACACCAGAGCTTTCAGCACACGTCTCTCTCTCTCTCTCTCTGAAGTCCCTGACTATTGCTGATTTTGCTCCTTTTGTCATGCCCGTAATGTGTCTCTGGCTCTGAGCATTGCTCTGGATGAGCCTGCCTGCCTGTCCTTGTTGTTCTGGTGCGCTCAAAAAAAAAAAAAAAGTATGTATTAATGAATGACTTAGGGGTATTTGAATTGCATATAAAATGTATATCCATTTGAATTATGCAGTTGTCATAAACAAACTAATAAACTTAATGTGGTGCTACATATTTATCAGTCAACAAAAATCAAGCCATAATTATATAAAGATAATTCTTTATATTTTAAAGCCGATAATCAAAATATTGGCCGATAAATCTAATCCATTTTTTTTTTTAAATTTTGAAAGCCTGATTACACAATTATAACATTTTTCTCATTATACACAATTGTTCTCATTATAATTTTATGACGTCTATACGTGATTGATTGATTGCAATCATATTCAAACCATCCTGGCGTAAGGTGCGCATCTGAAGGAAATAATCCATTATTTATTGGCTTTAATATGTCGGCCAAATTTTCTTATCAGGACGAAAACGATAACATTAAAAACGATCATATAATCAATCATCAAAGGTCATCAAAAAGATACCAATATAGCAGTGGATATATCATGCCTCCCTTTTGCATCACTATTTGATTTCAATTAAATAACAATATTTTCCAAATTAATTTATTCAAATTGCTTAGATCCATCATAAATCAGTGCATTGTGAAAACAATTACATTTATTTAGTTAAAAAAAAGTATGAACTTGCAACAGGCAATATTTAATTGGTTAAATGTATGCGATGGAAACTAATTGGATTCATTGATGATGAATGGGGATGTGACATTGTCTCTGGAGCCACTGCACATGTGCTAACATCTCTGTAATCTTTCCGAGCCAAAGCCACAGAGGCCTGAGGCAAGGGCAGCTGTCGAGGAAAAGGGGAAAGGAGGAGGGAATCAGAGAAAGAGTGAGAGAGAGCACAGCTGTCAGCTTCATCAATCTGCCACTCATTTGAAACAATAGAGCTGGAGGTTCAAGAGGCTCCTCACTGGACCCAAATTCTCTTTAATGTCCACCTTTTCAGCAACAGTTTGCAGCACACAATACAGCGATACATGACACCTTCAAATGCATCCATTAAGCAGACCACTGATAGACACTGCTGCTGGGTTAGAAAGTACGGCATGTGGTTGGCAATTTGGATCACTTTATCCATGTAATGATGCTATTGTATGACTGTCCTTTCTGCATAAGATCAACCTGCTATTCACTACAATGATGGGCAATGTGGCTATTGTATATTACATGACAACTATGTGCTAGTGTTTTCATAAAACACTGAGATAGTGCCTCCAGCCGGCTATTATTACAGCAATCCCAAAACAGGTTTCGAGAAGCAACACTGCAAGATATTAACAGTACCTTGTCGTCTGACAATGTATCTTCAATACGGGCAGAATTACTTACTATAAAATCAGAAAAAAAATACTTCTAGTGGTGTAAGACAAAATAGACTTGTTTGAAAAGTCAGTTAATGTCTTAACATCTTATGCAGTACTCAAGTTCATTCATCATTTAAAGTTTTAGAAAAATTATACTAGAAAACGATTTAATTAAATGCAAGTGTAAAATCAGTCATTGTGCATGTCTTGATGTCATTCATGTACCCAACAGCCAAAACAAATTTCAAGTGTGTGTGTGCACACACGTGTGCGACTGTGCATGCATGCCTGTGTGTGTGTGTGTGTGTGTGTGTGTGTGTGTGTGTGTGTGTGTGTGTGTTTGTTTAGCGTGAAAACAGGTGTAATGTAAGTGGGTAGCTACACTCTAAAAAATGCTGGGTTGTTTTAACCCAATTTTGGGTAAAATATGAAACCCTGCCATTGGGTTAAGAATGTAATTTAAAAATGTAAGCCATTGGGTTACATTAAATGGCTGGGTTTGTCCATATTTTACCCAAAACTGGGTTCAAACAACCCAGCATTTTTTAGAGTGTATATAGAGATATATTGTGCTTTGGATGTGCCTCCAGAAAAACAAAAAGCTATGTTTTTTTTTTTTGAAGAGCCCTTGTTCAGTGGAGACTGTCTGTGTGGGTCTGAATGGGGATTCTCTCCCTTGGGCTCCAGACTAACGTTAGTGGAACAGCATTCCCATCTGCTTCTCCCAGGGACCCCCAAATGTCACGAAGGGAGGGAGGGAGAGAGGGAAGGGATGAAGGTGAATGAGTGCAAAGGGAGGAGGGTCCTTTAAGCCTGAGATGAATAGAGTTGTGCAGAACAGAAGATATGGGTGCATTATGGCTGCATATAAAATCAAATATATATCATTTTGTATTTTATATATATATAATACAATAATATATATAAATATTAATAAAGGGGGCATATCACTGAATACTGTATGGACAGTTGCAAAATGTCATCATACAAGAATATAGTGTGGGAACTGGGAAGGCAGTTAAAAAGTTTTTTTTTAAATTCCTGAGGTTTCAAATAGTGTGAATAATGAAGAGATAATAGTAACAAAACTGGCTCTTGTTTTTGTTCAGTTCCAACAAATAGAGCCTCTGCACAAAATGAGAGACTGTGGTCTACAGATTCCTCTCAGCCCACCCCTCCATCACAGAGGCACTAGAGGCTCTTTAATTTGGAAGACATTACAGCCCACTGCAGACCCTCGGGCACAGGCAAAGCCTTTGTGCTCCTTCCATTAGGTTTGTATGAAGGACCAGGGGAAGCCTGACCCACCCATCTCTGCTTCAAGAGCATATCCCCCCCTGATGATGAAACCGTTTCAGTTCTACCCAGCAACCATGCTATCTTATTACCACAGTGCAGCTAGTTCACCTTTCCACTTCCTCTTCAATTTTTTGCATTCTGTCTGCATTCATTCTCTTTTGTCTCTATCTGTTGCATTAAGTTGCACAGTGTTGCACAAGTTTTACCAGCTGCATCCTGTGTGTCTGAATGCCTGGTGCTTTTAGCCATCTCGCCGTTGTTTACGCAAGCAATGTGTGCGGCCACACATCCCCGTTAACACACACATGGCAGCACCTGCGCCTGCACAACACCATGCACTGCAGGGCAGCTGGAGGGTGTTTACAACTCTGTTTTGTAATCTTGACAGATACTGAAGGAATATGATATATTTTTTTGAAGCTTCTTTGTTGTTGTTGTTGTTGCTGCTGTTGTTATGACAGCATGTCGTTTATTCAGTGTCAAGTTACATTACCTAAGTGTAAGTGTTAGTGTAAGTGTAAGGAAAGTTCTAAAATGATTTCCCACTTGTGGACTCTAGACTGTGAGTCACATGGCACTTTTCCTGTAAGGCTTTCATAATGCCTGTTTGTAAACATGCTGTAAAGCTGAAGCTAATATAGCAGATGCCGTAAAAAAATACCTGTTCCAATTCACAAAACTATATATATTTACTTTGTATATACAATATACTAATATATTATATTAATTACATATGAATATGTTACATTTATAAATTAAATAATATATATTTGTATATCAATAAATGATATGATTGTACATTAAATAAATATGTATTTTATTGACTATAGAATAATGTTTTATATATTACTTTACAATACAAATTCAAATACTATGCTAATACAAGTTAAACTGTTTATATATGTACACACAAACAAACACACATATATTAAACTGTCACTGTAAAAAAAATATTGTTGGTTTAACTTAAAAAAACGAATTAACCTGGCTGCCTTAAGTTCATTGAACTGGAAAAAGTGAGTTAATACAATGAAGGAGATTGAAACTCATAATATTATGTTATCTGAACTACGTCAATTATTTAAGTTGATTTAACAAAAGAAAAAAATGTTATGATTACAAATCATGAAAATATTTTTTTTTACAGTGTATATATAAACTACTACGTAGGCTAAACAAGAAGTAAAGATTGACCCTCCTTATTGGCTTATTGACTATTAAACTTTATAATTTCCTTTACTTATCTCTTATCTTTTTTTTATTATTTTATTTTATTTTTAGAACACAGATAAATATGTTTACTACTGTTCTTGGACTCGGCGGGGTACAATAAAAGTTGCAACAGTACTACAGTCAGTCTCTGATTGGCTAACAGCTTAGCCTGTCTCCAAAGCAACAGTGTATCTCAGGACAAAGACATCCCATTCAAGCATCTTCAGTATCTTCAGTCGACTCAGAGAAAACAAATCTGTGTATTGAACGCCCTTGAACTTTGGCAGCCAGAGAAACTGTGTTGAACCCTAACAGGACTGTTTTCATTTGCATGTTTTTGTGCCCTAAAGACACAATCAGTTACGCATTAATCTAAGTTAAACATTTTTAAAGTGAGAATTTTAGAGACACCTTTGAAGACCGAGAATGAGAAAGATATCCAAAATCAATATTGCATTTGACCGGTAACACACGACCCTGTTTTTATCCAGGGTATCAAAGCCAATTCATCTGATGTGGGATGTAGATCACTGGGATGCAAAAGGTAGATGATAAACACAAATGACATCATCACCGGGGGTTGTAAACTCTGCTCACCCTTTTTGAGCCAAATAAAAACAAGCTTAATAAAAACACCTCTTTGATCAAAACAATAATAACTCTGTTCAAAACTCCTTCTCTTTGACACAGTTGAGCAATCCTCCAATAACCAATCAGAGCTCTGTTACCACCAGCAACAACCCCTACACTAGCAAGGCAGTGGATCCAGACTTCTGATTGGACAAAACACTACAAGCACTGCACTGGCAGCCCCTCCCTCTACTCTTCACATCCACACAGATTAAGCAACATCATCAAAACAAGGCAAGCTTATAGTTTTGTTTTCCTGTAGCATGGCTCCGCACAACAACAGTGGGCTGTGTTTTGCTATTTGGTGGAAAGAGATTCTTGTGTAAAGGGAAGAGGAGAGGAATAGGGAGAATCCTTGTTGCCAGGGTTACAACATTCTTTGAGGAGGCAGGAATGATGAGATCGGGTGAAATGTAACATGTACTACAGAAGGCAAGGTGTTGCATCAGATACATTATGATTCAATCATACTGGGAAAAAACATCTGCCTGCAAGTGTATATTATATTTGGGTAAATCGCGTGAATATTTCATCCTGAGCACTTGATGGTGCAATATTTATTTATTTATTATATATTTATTTTGTTTTAAATTTAAACAAATGTTAGTAATACGTTTTAATACAGTTTTTATTTTATTTTTTTTATAATACTTTTTGGACCATTTGGGTACAGATAATCAAAATGACTATAGTGAAATGCTAATTTAAAAAATTACTTAATAAATCTTAATAAATTGCTAATCATTTGTAGCCTATAATACATGTACACAACGTTCATAGCATTACTTTTTTGTGTTATCTTTAATCCTGCAGGATATTTTGGCATGTGTTACTTTTTAAAATTAAAAGGCAGTTATATATATATATATATATATATATATATATATATATATATATATATATATATATGAAGAGTTCAGATGCAAAAGCCTCTAAGTGCCATTTGAAATTTTCTTCTAAAATGATCATTTTTATCAAGCTTATATATTCAAGTTCAGTAATTTCACTTGAATGACAATTAATAGGTAATCTTCATTGCAATTTAAGTGAAATTACTGAATTTAAATATACAAGCTTGATAAAAATGATCATTCTAGATGAAAATTTCAAATGGCACTTAGAGGCTTTTGCATCTGAACTCTTCATATATATATATATATATATATATATATTCATTTTTTGGACAAACTGGGAAATACTCATTAAAATAGCCATGGCAAAATGTTAATTTAAAAAAAGTTTCATTGAAATATTGGGCTACTAATTTGTGTAAACTGTGAGCATATGGCCTTGTAAGTTGGTTTACATCACCTGTGTAAATAACTATATAATGTTATACACTATTAAATATGACCCTATAGTCAAAGTATGTAATATACTAACTGAAGGGTGGGGAAACTCTCCACACTGGAACAATGTCAATGTCAGACTGATGTTGTTGGGAAAGCATTCGAGGGAGAGAGGGAGAGACATGCTTTGAGTGTCTCCCTGTTTACTACTGCTTGTTTGGACATGTCAAGGGCATCAGTTGGTGACCCTGACCTTTCAGATCCATCTGTCAGGAAAACAAAACTTTTTCCATCCCACACTGAACAGCTTTAAAATGTCATTTTCTCTTTTTATTTTCTCTGCAACCTGTTTTTAGCTCATTTGTTTGCTCTGTACACCTGCCTGTGTGCTAAAGGTACAGAATAGAATCAAGAGAAACTCAACTGTAAGTCATCTCTTCGTTTTGATCTCTTGATCACGTCATTTAGTTGATCACTGTAGGCCAGGCTGTTAAAATGTTTCTCCGTGTTTGTCTTTCTATTGTCTCTTTGTTATGTAGCAAATGTCTTTGATGACAAGCAGGTGCATTTATGGAGCTTAGACCATCATAAAGATCTCTGGAGTCAGTGAGGCTTCTAGACTCTTTGATACCCCTGTGTAATCCTGTTAAACTCTAGGGCTTCTTACACCGAGACAGTTCTATCATATCCTTTTGGATTAGGGAACTATCTCTAGTGAATTGGAGAGGCCCTTTAATCTGTTTCGCTGAATCAAGCAGACTGGATATCAGTTAGTGAGACTGTAATATTGATAACTTTAAACAATCCCCTTAACAGACAGACTGTGCATGCTGATATTTGTCCAAGAACAGTGGAACAATCAATGACAATAAATACAGTGCTTCAGTCAAGCTGGATGGACATTGACAATATTTTGCTGGAGCTTATGAGCCCAAACTTGTAAGTTCCTCAAAGAACTGTCAATTTTAAAGGATGTCGAGGTTCTCCAGAGGGTTTCTTATTTTCTAGAGTACTACTGCTATGATTCGAGTAGCCTAAAATACTTTGGATTACGCAAGTGCTGCTTAAAACTCCTGTCCTAAACCCTTTTTGCATTTCACGTTAGGCGTTAAACTAACGTCTCTCACATGCGCACCGCAATTTTATAACGCCATGTCAAATATACTTTTAAAAACGTGACTAAAATAAACGTAGATAATTCTCATTAAGGCCTAACTTACTGTGTGAACTTGTCTCTTACTTTCTATTGTCATTTCATATTGAGATGATCTCAAAATCTCATAAAGCAAAGCTTCTGCCAAACTATAGCTATTGCTATAATTTATCAACCATCTTTCAATGCAAATATTAAGGTGCAGTCCCACTTACCGTTGTTCAAGAAATTTTGCAGGCGATATCAGGCTACGAAGTGAAACGGCTTCTCGAACAAGAAAGAAATTTTTTGGTCGGACTTGGCTTTGTCCGTCGCGTCGTTGAACGTTGCACGAGGGACGGGTTGTAATTTTGGTTAAAAATTAGTTTGGCTAAAGATTAGGGCACATGAATTAAAATAATACAACAAAAAATAAAAATATATTAAAAACAACTGCTCATTCTGAAGTTTTCACATGAGGATGAAAAAGTTCCCTATGCAGATTTTGCTTGTTCATTCAAGTTGGTCATGTGAATTTGGCACATTGACAGACAGAAAGCTGCTTAAAGGGATAGTTCACCCAAAAATAAAAATTCTGTCAGTAATGTCGCCTTGCTTTTGGCTTGCTTTTGGCTTGCTTAGTCGGGATTATTTAATATTTAATATTTAACAATATTATCGATCTGTGTTGTACTACTTTCATGTTATCACTGTGAAGCTGCTTTGATACAATCTGTATTGTGAAAAGCGCTATATAAATAAATGTGACTTGACTTGACTTGACTTAATTACTCACCCTCATGTTGTTCCAACCCTGTAAGACTTTTGTTCATCTTCGCCACACCAAGATATTTTTGATGAAAGCTGAGAGCTTGCTCAATCCTTCATAGGCTGCTAGGTAATTGATATCTGCCAGCACAGAAAAGTTAGTAAAGACATTGAGCTAAGGCGAGCTGAGCCGATACTAAAATGTGACGTGAAAACAATGCCGACTGCTGATTGGTCAGAGAGAATCGTCACCATTCACTGCGTCATCATTGCACTAACCAGATGGAGTATCCAGAATAACCCCACCATTTTTAAAGAGTTTGGCCAGAGATAGTTACTAAACTTACCACAATTATTATAGCAGCTCGGAAGAATACGCCATGGTCAAACGAGGAGGTGCAGACTTTCCTTTGTTTGGTTGCCGAAGAGAGGATCCAGCGAGAGCTTGATGGGGCAACGAGGAATGAAAGGCGTGGCTATGACGACCGGGTACTATTTGCGGCGGTACTGTCTGCAATTGAAAACAGAGCGAAAAGCGAGCCGAGTCGATGCGAGTCGAGTCGAGCTGGTACTTGTAATGGAAAAGCCCCAGTAGTGTAACAGCGCAGCGCTTCTGGGTTGTACTTCAGAACGAGAACATAGGCTCACTATTGGCCAGCATCACACACATCACACACATGACCAATAGTGAGCTCACTCAGAGGCCCACAAAGAAGAAAATGAAAAGTTGAATAAAGTCAATATTTTTGTTTGTTTTTTTGCACACAAAAAGTGTTCTCATCGCTTTACTAACTTTTCTTAACTGGTAGATATCAATTACCTACAGTAGCAGGGTGAGTAATTACTGACGAAATTTTAATTTTTGAGTGAACTAACCCTTTAATCACGTGTGTGTGAGATTTGCTTCTTACAGCACAACATTATTTACAATTGACATTTGATTTTCATTAGCCTATTGCACCCTATATTGTCACTAATCTGGCTGCACCTTTATTGATTATGCAAAACCATTGTGCCAGATGTAAAAAAAAAAATGTGTCACTCTAAAAACACCTCAAGAATTTCACCACATACTTTTCTTTATTGGCCTCTGAATTATTCTGAAAACATTTCTTGCATTTTTGTGTGAAATCTTTGTGAGAGTTCTTTTATTTAAACACCATATGCAGCTCACATTTGGCAATCTGCTGTACCTGCAGTGGCATCTGGCACAGACTGTTAGATATCTCAGGCATGTGGAGAGGCACATAGTGCCGATATCGCAACATACCTATTGCCTTTCTCGTCTGTACGGACAAATCATGTCTGTACAGTTCTGCATTTGATACTAATATTTCACGAATGCCCGCTCTGCATTCTGAAATAACTCACATACATACTTATACTCACATAGGCATCATATTTTAACATTGCCAAATTTGTCATCATGCTTTTCCCACAATGACAGCATTGCACAGACACATGACTACAAAACATAACCTAATAACGTCAGGAATGCTGGCGTTGTCTTCCACCCTGCAGTCCTGCCTTAATAGTAGATCAATGGGAAGGAATGCAGAACAATCTGAGCAGCATGTGACCCATGAATATCCTGGCACTGCACCGAACTCATACCACACACTTCTGGCCTGTGTGTAGTGTCTGTACCAAGGTGCTGTGAAGCTATTCTGGGCCTGTTAGGTCATGTACTCTCAGATCAGAACTGGTTACATAAAGAGCAGCCAATCATAACCCAGAAGATCACAGACTTCTTTGGAATGAAAAGGGTACTACTTGTTCAAAAAGTACATGGAGTTTGTTTATCTGTTCCACATGCTTCTTGCTTCGATATTACAAACTTTAAAGAGATATTTTAGCAAAAAACGTTCTTCTACCAAAAGACGATGTGTTGAAGTTTCAGTGTTTCATCTGTTTTGGTCAACACAATGAATTTGCTGTGAACTCTAAACGTGACTATCAACTTTATATCTGGACGTATTTACATAAAATTATTTACCAGATGCTTTTATCCAAAGCAACTTACAAATGAGGAGAAGAACAATGATCAAACCAACAATTGGGCTACAATAAGCAACGTCTACACTATTAATAGACAACTGATCTTATTTGCCAACAAAATTCCGCTAATGTGACTGCACCTTTAGTCTACCATCATGACCATGTGTGTGAAATACAACACTGAAGAGCATCTTTGCAGTCAAATTAGTTTAAAACAGCACTTTCAGATGTTGAAAAGCTGGTGTCGAACCCATAGTCTGCACAACTCACATGCTCATTAGACCCAGAGAACACTGTCTATGGCTGGTGATCAGAGCAAGCGTTAGTGCTAACAGATGCCAGTACTACTGTTTGGGTTGAGTCACTTGCTGCAGGGCTTACAAAGGAGGGGCACATGTGTGCATTGCAGACATCAAGCCAGCTGCGAAGTGGTTTTCATGGTAATGTGTATTTTTCTTGGTGTTTTGAAGCCTTGTGCACCTGTGAACACAAATGAAAAGACACATAATGTTTTAATTGGGGGGGAATAACAAGTCAGTGCAGTTTATAAAGTGGTGAGTAGAACAATGCTGAAACTTTGAAATGCACTTTGTGCACGGGGAAGTTTGGTGACCTTTTCACTCACGTTTCCTGAAAGGTACTGTGTGGAACTTCAGTGTGTGGTTTTCACAGAAGGCCACTTGGTCTCTTAGAAAAACACCAAGCTTCTGGCGGAAATATGATGAGAAATGTGCATTGAGAGCATGTGAGGGATCGTCTCTATAGTCGCATGAAGGGCACTCTCCACTGAGCAGGTGACAGATGTGCGAGTTGCTTAAGTCATTCAGTGAATGCTGAAAAAGTGTGAAATGTGTAAATGTGAAGTGTAGATACACCATCCCTTCCCCACTTACTGTAAAAGCTGTTGAGAAATAGCATTATCTGTCGTCTTTGAAACAGATATAGACAGTTTTCTTGAAATGGTTGTCTGCAAGCCATTATGCAAACCATTGTGTCTGTTTGTCTTCTAGTCTGTCTCTCTGCCATGTCTAATTAGTTTTTAATTACTCTCTGGTTGAATGTCAACTGATATTTAATATTCTCATTGGTCAGTTGTTTTAGGCATGTATGAGTACTCCTTTCATTGAAAATGTCTGTGGGTGTGTGTTACTAGAATGACCTTAAGGGGATCTCCATAGCACCTCCAATTGTAATTGACCTAGTTTCCTGATTTCAATCCATTAGCTGAATTAAATGTAATTGAACTGCAAAGTGAGTGTAAGATTTTTTTGCTCAGGGGCTGTCTGCAGTTTTTTTCTTTGTTTTCAAAAGCAGGTGTGCGTGTTGCTTTGTGCATGCATGTGCTTAGCTTTCTTGTCAGTTGACTTTCAAGTGCACAAAGACTTTTCAGCCACTACCTGAAATGCTCTTTTATGTTTTGATACAATTTGCCTATAGGGCATCTGCCATTACACAACACCTGGTGCAAGTATTTGCTGAAAATTTCCAGTGATGTAACTTCTTTCAGAGTCTGCAAGCTGAAAAGCTGACTGGACAGCGTGAGATCAAAAAGACCACAAATGAGTATCTGTCTTACTGGTAGCTTGGCACTCTTTCTCTAGAAAACCACAAACCATATGTACACAAATTCAGGATTTCCTTTAACTTTTTGGTACTAATGTAATAAGATTTATACAAATTATTTAATTTGATATATACATGTTTTTTATTTAATGCAAAAAACGGCATATTAGATTTCAAATCCTTCAAATACTGACATTTTAAAACCTTTACTGTAAAAATAGCTGGATTTCGACTGTTGTTTGGGGAGTTCAGTTCAATTAGTCATCTAACAGATCTGGCCCTGCCTCTGCTCCAAATGGATGGTGCAAAACCTACACATGACAGAAGTCAGTCCCCCATTTCAAAGGGGGCCCTTCAGTTGAGCAAGCGGTTTAAAGAAAGCAGCTGGTGCATGGGTGGTGAAAGGTCAGGCAGCGCTTGGAGAGATGCCAGTTCCTCTAGTGCAATCACCTCTCTTTCCCTCATGTAGACTGAACTGCCCTGAAATCCCCCCCTATGATGTAACTGGGTGAAAATAAAACACATTGCTGCAAGCCCACAGCTTTAAAAAGAAACATACCATAATTGCATTTTAAAAAGGTATTTATTACAAAAATTATTGCAAAAAGAAGTGGCTTCGTCACCACAATATGACATTGCATTGTGTATATTTGACAAAATAAAGCACAATTTCATAATACCACCAAATACTGTAGGAAAATCCCCCCCAGGATATCAAGTTACACTAGTGTCCATGTAATATTTTTCAGATACGATCCCAAGTGCCCATTCTTCAAATACCACTTAAACATAGTTCCTCTTTAAAATCCACATCACACCAATTCCATGGTCTCTTCACCTCCGACAATCTTCTAAACGGGCTCTCACAGTCCACCTTTCCTTTTCTCTTCTATTGACTCCATGTTTCCACCACAACAGACTTGAGTGGCACAGGAGCCTTGACTTTTCCATGCTCGTCCCAAAAAAAAAATCTGAACCTCAGCTTTTCCAGGACGGCCAACCGTACGCTGGGTCAGTCCACTTAGCTTCCCGTTGTGTGGGTAATCCAGACTACATCTCAAAGCTTTTTAGCTTTGCACCGGTGCACCCTTCAGGATGGATGTATTCAACTTTTTTCATTCACGTGAACATGCCAAAGGCATCCCCCATCAGCGTTCCGGCAGAGTAATAGTAGGCACCCATTCGTACACATTGCGGCTCTCCTCGCAGAACAGACCCAATTTCTCAAGTGCAGAATCTTTCCAAGAGTCAGAATTGGGGCTCTTTGGAAGACAAAAAAAGCAGCAATATTAATACCACATGCAAGGTGTTGGCAAATTGTAGGTGTATGCAATGTAAAGGAAGTGGTCTACTCACCGTTACAAGTATGCAGTGTGCATCCTTAGGTTCCTCATCCTGATCGCTGCCCACGATGTCAGCAAGACGTTCAATGTCATTCACACGAACAATGTTGATGTCGTTGTCAAAGCAGAAGGCTTGAATGAGAGTGAAGTGGATCTGCAAGGCGATGTCACATTCGTACTCCTCATCCGTAGCCAGGACACAGAAAGCCACACTGTCTGGGTCACTGAAGTTGCACAAAGGAGAAATATTGATTAGGGAATGGTTCAACATATTCTGCTTGCATAATGCATAGGGTAGACTAGGTAATTGAAAAACCTAATGAAAATAAGAACAAATACTTACACATTCATGACTTGTGCAGACTCATACACCCCAACGGTAAGACAGTCCTGCTTTTTAGCGGAGACCAGGAGCTCCTCTAGTGCTGTTCCTGCACTCTGCATTCTGGAGAACACAACCGGCTTGTTAGTCCATTTACTTTACTCAGCATTTGATTGATACAACGCAAATGACGAAAACAACACCAACTGAACAAGACACTTACCTATCGCCAGTAGTAGCTGCGTTATCTTGTCCACTAAATTCTTCAAAAGTCATTGTTTAAATCCACGTAAAGTCGCGTTTCGCGTGTGTTTTCTCCTCTGTGAGCTGTGAGTTTGTGATGCCGTGTCAAGCGCTGGCTTTGTTTTTATACGGGATCAGCGGAGTTTCTCGGCAGTGGGTGGACTTTCCGCTCATAGCCGGTTCTGATTGGCTGTCGGCACGGGTGCATGTAAATCGCTCTGTTGCAAGTGCTTTGCCTGTAAACAACCCACGTGGGTGTTCAAATATCACTTCATCAACAACACAAAGCGAGCACGGCTCGTACTCTTTCTTACTGCTTAGGAGGTGCAAGCAGTTGGGTTAATTTTTTATTCTTTAATCCTCCATCTCAGATTGGCTGTTGCAGAATTCTTGTGGTGCATCTCAAATCCCTCACGCACATTTGTTTTTACATCGATTTTTATTGTTTTATCATATTGTACCATAATAATAAGCATAACCCTAACTGCAAATATATTTAGATATTCATTAGGACGTTGTGTTTATTAAAGTAGGCTATGTTAATTGAGGTGTTAGATTGTTGCTGTTGCTCCAACTTAAACAATCTTCTTTTTGTATGTATTCGGCAGGGTTACTGTCCCACAATGTGACCACACCCCCCCCCACACACACACACACACACCCCCCCACACACACACACACAAAGGGTGACTGGTGAGTGACCGAGGCACACGCCACTCTTTTGCATTTGTAAAGGAGTCATCCTTACGTGTCTTTGTCACGTGGCTGCTTAGCCTGCCCTAGGCAGGAATAATAGCCCCATGTCCCACTTGCCCCTGGCTTTGTTACACCCTACAAAAAGTGTGTCCAAGTGAGATCAAGAGCTAAAACTATTGTTCCTACTTTTTGGAAGTGAGTCAGTCCAATGCATACATATAATTAGCCAGTAACTATAACATTCATTAATTGATCTCAATCATACAGCAAAATTTCGAAACAATATATGCAAATCTCCGAATAGGATACACCAAACGCTGTGATTATTAAAACATCTTTCTTCATAGCATTGAGCTTTTGGGCTATTATGAGAGGTATTTCTTGCATATTTGAACCATGCAAAGTGTATACTAAGGCGGCATCTAGCGGTTGTGTATATAAGCGCGACCTTTCACGCAGTGTGGCCAAGTGGGTCACGCGCTATACAGATGTAAGATACACATTTTCTCATTGCTCATGGATGAGTATTTGCTTATGTTAACACTTCACGAATTCATGTATCTGAAATTAAACCTGCGAGAGTATGATACATGATAGTCTACTACGGTTAAAGGGTTAGTTCATCCAAAAATGAAAATTATGTCATTAATGACTCACCCTCAAGTCTATCTCTCTATGTCTCTATATATATATATATATATATATATATATATATATATATATATATATATATATATATATATATATATATATATATATATATAACAAGATAATAAGATAACAGAACATAAAATATGTGGTCTCTTGGGAAGTAATGTGATGTAATGTCCAATTAAATATATGATGTATTCATTAGTAATAAGTGCATCTGGGTGCATAAGCATTTTAAATATTAAGATATTACATTGTACTTGTTTGCAATAGCTTTTTAAGACAATCATCTGTTTCCCGCAAATCTCCAGTCCTTAGAAAACTTTCTTTACTGTCCATGTGCAGAACTAATCATAGCACATTGATGCGAGATGTTCTGGCGCCACCTGCAGGAACAACAAGGAAGTTACATCACCGATTTCCTCAACTCTTATAATTTACTCTTACTCATGGATATTTGAGCGATATTGAGGATATTTGTAAACTATATTTTGTACTTTATATATGGTCTATTTTAGGTTTAGATTTAGATTTTAGATTTAAGTTTACGACTGACTGACTGTGTGTGTGTGTGTGTGTGTGTGATGATAGCAGTTTCGTGCACATGACTGAGACAGGATAATTGGTTTCTACTTTCTATAGATTAATTTGGGTTGATTTGCATTTCCTTTTAGCAGCCAAAAGAGGTTGTAACATGCTTGGACATGCACAGAAGATTGACCTAGTTTCAATGTAAGACCTTTAGATCATTTTCTAAGAATCCCAGTAGTGTTTTGAAATTAGTTGCATCATATGCAGGGCCTGTGTTTTACCTCATAAATGCTAAATGCATAAATGTAATATTGTGACATAGACAATATATATATATATATATATATATATATATATATATATATATATATATATATATATATATATATATATATATTGAGGCAGAAGTGCATTGCATTACATTTTTTTCCAACTTACAGGTTATTTGGTTTATTGTAGCTTTGTGGGCACTTATTTTTTTCTGTCATTTGGCCAAAATCTCAATTAAGTGTTTCGCACAGTCTATTTAAGACAGTATTGGCAAATGCTTGACCAAGACACTCTCCGCACCTCAAATACATAAAACATTTAGCCTTAAAAGCTCTTTTTAATACGTTTCATTGGTGAAACGTAAATTACAAAACACACTGTGACCAATAGTAATGATTTATGAAAGAAATGAAGTTAAGAGATTTCTGCATGATGTTTAAAATTTGGTTAGATTGTTAGATTGTAAGGCTACGGTCACACTGCAGGCTGAAACGACCTAATTCCGATCTTTTCGCCCCTATGCGACCTGTATCTGATTTTTTCATGACAGTCTGAAAGACACAGATCCGATCTTTTCAAATGCGACCCAGGCCACTTGGGTATGTGGTCCAAATCCGATATGTATCCGATCTTTTGAAATGCGACTTCAATCTGAACGGCCAGGTCACATATATCCGACACGTATGTCATTGCACGCACCTGTAGCTAGCCAATACACGCTAACTCCAACGCGTTTCTGCACTGTTATGGGCTGCTGCAGACGTGTCTCTTCCCCAGTGTTGTGCCTGAACTCGTTCAATGAACGATAATGCATGAATGCGTTCATATTTTGGGCGAACGTGCAAAATAAATGTACCTACTGTATTACAGCCTGATGAACATTACTGTGAACACGTTCATTCTGGTGTCTGTGAACGTGCGCTCTCTGTCAGTTTAACTTCGTACAGAAGGGTGCCAGATGTCTAAAGAGCCTTCCAGGCGAAAACCCGGCTAAAACACATATAAATACGCCTTAAAATGTCAACTAAAAAACACCCAATCTGGCAACACCAGCCACCAGTGTCGCCGGCGACAAAGCAAGGATGACGAGGTCGGTGAGGATCGGAAAAATCTTACATTTATGTGCAAACTTTGCCCGTCGATAAAATAACTGTTGTCTGTGTTTGTATATGGGCTGTGGCAATAATAATAATAAAACAAAAGCTCGCAACATATGGAAAAAATAACTATTCCGCAAACAACCAGTGACGTCGTTGACCGTTGATTACTCTTCTGCGCATGCGGGTCACTTCTGGGTCATTTCGCGTTCACACAGGAGGTCACAAAAGGTCGCATTTAATTGGAAATGTGAACGGCCTTGCAAAAAAATCGATTTTTTTTAAAAAAAATCGGAATTGAGCATTAAGCCCTGCAGTGTGAGTGTTTTACTATTAGAGTGAAGTAATAATAATTAAAAAAATACTCGTAATTGAAGACAAGCAAACAGTGCCATGCATAAATCTGACCCTCTTCATATGGGTCATATCTAGAATTATGTACAATTCTTTGTTGTTCATTAGTTGTCATTTTTCTGTATCAGTTTTCATTGCAATGAATGACAAAAAATCATGTCTTTATAGTAACCTGATCCTTTTTAATCGATAATTACATGATCAAGACAGATATGAAGTTTAATTCCAAGTTTGTAGACACATCAGTGCATCATATGACCAAAGATTTAAAGAAATCAATAAAAAAAGACTGCAATAAAATAAGTCTTTAAAGAGACGAAACAAAATATCTACATCAAAAATGACATAAAAATGCTTCACTGACACAGTAGATTAGGACATTTGATTTATATGTATATATACATATATAGACATAAACACTTTTTTTGTGTGTGTTGATGTATGTGCAACACTATACCCCCTCTAAAAGGTACATTTAAAGCTAAATTTACAGCAGTTTAACGGAAGGGGTTCTAAGCCACAAATAATGCACAAGCAGAAAACAACCTTTACAAAACAATTAGCTTTTCCCTTTTCTAAATACACTCCCATGTCACTGTGACTGATATTTCAGTAATGGAATCTCTTTAAGCATGTGGCTCCCTTACTAAAAAAGGGAAATAATATTTTACTAGATGCCCAAACACCTATGATGTCTCAAGTAATACAGACAAATAAATACATTTCCTAAATGTACTAAAACTCAATGGGATGCAATGCAGAGCTCAATACGTATAACCATCATTTGTGCAGAAGAAAATGAACAATAATGGCTGGGTTTCATAAAAAGTGCTATTATAGCATGACAATAGATCCATATAAAAAAAATAAAAGGAAAAAATGGTCAGACTGTGATGCTACAATTAAGAGAAATGGCTATACTGAATCTTTTACCTAAAACAAAGCAAGGTTTGTTTGAGATGCTTTCCTACATTTCATCCGATCGGTGCTGTTGTATTATAACTGACGTGGGTTTCTGCTCCATCCAGCTCTCCTTGGTTTTGCTCTGCCCGTCATAGATCCCCGGAGACGCTGCGGAGTTCCTGTGAGGCCCTGAGAGAGCACCGTCTGCTTTGAGATCTGACTGGGCGGCAGTGGGGAAGTCAGCGGATGAGTTGCTGTTGACACCAGACTCGGAGTCAGACTGCTCGACCCGCTGGTAGTCAGGTGTGTGGTTCTGACCACCGGACAGCAGCACCTGCTTATTCTCTATGGTGGCCACTAGGAGGACATCCTGCTCCGGCACTTCTTTAGCTGAGGTGGATATAATGTCCTCTTTCATGATGGCTGGATAAGACCGCAGGGCTCGGGACATCCCTAGAAAGCAGTGGAAAACCACATTCTTAAATCACTTAGTTACAAAATTGATGCTCAAATAAAAACACTGTAACACCGATCTCTTTCTGCACTTTTTACAATATTATACATTTTGATTTAGATTTTATTTTAGAACTTTATTTTGCTCCCAGATATCTAAGAAACATGAAGCTGTTCAATTAATTTCCATATTAATTTATTTTATTATTTAGAATGACTGGAATATTGATTTTTAAAAACTTTAATCAGTTTATTTTTGTAGGTATATGCTTTTTATTTTAATGTAATTTGTTTATATTTATATTAAAGGAGTAGTTCACTTTTAAAAAAAAAACTTTAGCTGATAATTTACTCACCCTCATGTCATCCGAGATGTCCACGTCTTTCTTTCTTCAGTCGAAAAGAAATTAAGATTTTTGATGAAAACATTCCAGGATTTTCTCCATATAATGGACTTCATTGGGAACCAAATGGTTCAAGGTCCAAATGAGAGTTTCAGTGCAGCTTCAAAGGGCTTTAAACGACACCAGACGATGAATTAGGGTCTTATCTAGGACTCTTCGAGTCATGACTCGATGAACGAGTTTGAACAGGAGAGTCACGGACGCTCATCACAGAACAGAGCAAGGCGAGCATTTGTGCTTATAAAACTTAAACTTATTTATTTATTTTTTAAATGACCGATCTTTTTGCTAGATAAGAGCCTTATTCATCGTCTGGTGTCGTTTAAAGCCCTTTGAAGCTGCACTGAAACTCTCATTTGAACCTTGAACTGTTTGGTTCCCATTGAAGTCCATTATATGGAGAAAATCCTGGAATGTTTTCATCAAAAACCTTAATTTCTTTTCGACTGAAGAAAGAATGACATGGATTTCTTGAATGACATGGGGGTGAGTAAATAAGTTAACGTACTTTTAAATACATGTTTAAAGTCACAATGAAATCAAAATTGATAATTCTTACTTTTATGGAAAATTGCAGTATTTCTTATAAATTATTTATTCTTGCACATCTTTTTTTTAATCTATTAATGTGCCCTAGTAATCTTAAATCAAAAAACCTTCCCGTCCCTCTTGCAACATCTGTTCTCTGATGATGTGTTTACTGGCGCAAGGGCGGGACAACCTGTCACTCACATGACATCACAGCAATAGCAAATCACAGCCATCCAATCAAACTCTCGATGGACAAAACCTACATTTTTTTCTTGTTTGCGAAGCCGTTTCACTCAGATACACGGCACAATATGGAAGAATCACAACTTCTGTTTCATGCTGACTTTAAATAAATGTGTCATTGCTGTGATGTTAAAATTGGTATTGAGAAGTGGCATTTCACTGGTACACCAATGATTACTGAAATAGCATTACTGTATAAGTAGAACAAAACACAGCAGGACAACATTCCTCACTACCCTACACGTTGTGCTCACCTGTAGATGATGTATAGAGATCTTTCTGATTGCTGCCGCCAAAAGGATTGACTGAGGGGAAAATGATCAGACAAAAAGAAAGCAGGAACACCTAGAAAACAAAACAAAAGAGAAGGTCAAGAAACGCATCACACTGCTATTGTATTCACGCAAGACAGAATGTTCCGATTACATGCTGGTGAAAGTTTAAACTCATACATCATATTTCATTCAAGACCAATTCAACCCTACTGAGAGATTAAAATGCCACATGGGTGAAAACTCACCATGATACAAGTGCTAGTCGTGGTGGTTTTCATTGTGGACATTTTCACCATAGCCTGCAATTTTCTTAGCTGTTCAATGAGGGACCTAAAGATACAAAAAACACAATTCTAGTTAATAGCATTTAGGCATTATTACAACCAATACTAAGACGAATTGAATAGAAAATAATGTTGTGCTAACACATGATGTACTCTTACATGTTTTGTTTCTGCAGCATCTGAACTTTCTTTTGTAGTTCCTGGTTGTGAGCAGTGCAGATCGCCACCCTATGGACACACAAAACATTTATTTCAAATACTTAATAAACACCACAAAGTAATTTATTCAAATATTTTATGAATCCTTGAGCAGCAAAACAGAATAATTTGCGAAGGATCATGTGACACTGAAGAAAATTCAGCTCTGCCATCACATGAATAAATTATATTTTAAAATACATTCAAATGGAAATCAGTTATTTAAAATAGTAATAATATTTCACAATATTAAAGTTTTTTAATGTATTTTTGATCAAATAAATGCAGCCTATGTGAGCATAATTAATAAAGGTAATAAACAAATGCTTTCAATGCACAATATCATTTATTCCTGAAACCTTATTAATGGAATTAATTAATTATAGATCATGATTAACTGAACTATAACAATTACAAACATGAAATATACATTATATTATGCAATCTTTACAACCTTTATACTTAGGTCTATTTTGAGAGACATTAAAAGTGTTATGGTGTCTATTCTCTCCATACGAACCTGTTTTCAAGGCCATCCACATAGACTTTCTTCTTTTTGCGACTCTCCTGAGCAGACTGCTTGTTCCGGATCTTTCTCCTCACCCTCTTCAGGGTCCGTTCCTCGGCCTAATGAAACACAGACTTTTAACTAACACCATTATATTATATTATATTATATTATATTATATTATATTATATTATATTATATTATATTATATTATATTATATTATATTATATTATATTATAGTTTCATTTAAACTTTAATATGAAACCATCATAAATCAGAATCCATTTATCTTACCTTTGTAAGAGGCATCTGACTTGGAATAGTTGCACCTTCTTTTGCCAGAAGTCTCTTCTCTTCATCGGTCAAAACAATCTCCTTGAATTGGAACTGGAGACAGAATATGCACATTATAGCCTTGCAGGGTTTTTTTTTTGTGTATATCTGATTGGAATCTGATCACATTTAGCAAACAATACATAAAATGCGATTTTACAAAACCGTTTTCAGCTACAAACAAATCCTATTCAAATTGCATTTCTGGAAATCCATTTCAGTCTGACCGCACTTATAGGATTTTCTGTGACGTGACTTTCTCACGCCATGTAAAGTGTAAACAGGTCAGAGGTTGTTATAGGAAACATGCTGAAAGTCGCTGCAGAAACATGCCTTGTTCGAGCAAAAAATAACAATATAAGGGAGACATGTTGAATTTTGATAGATTCCAATCGGATACACATATATTCAGATTTGGACACAGCATTTGTCTATTTTTTTTAATGTACCTGGTTGTCTGGTTTGCTATTTTGTGTGGAGTCTTCAATCTGAAGTGAGCAGGGTGGCTCAGGGGAGAAGTCATCGTCCATACTGACATTAAAATCATCTGACAGGAAGAAAATAAACTTAAGATGGGGCACTTAAATAAGCCATTTTGAACATATAAACAAAACAAGAATATTTTATGCTACCCCTTCACACCACAGCCCACCAAAAACATTACCTTACCAACATCTATGAAGACATCGGACTCGGGATTCTCCGAGCGGACACTGAGCAGGGCGTCTGTGTCCTGTGGGAGTGTGTAACAGTGGTCTGTCTGCACCACCTGGGCCTCGTAGCTCTCCATCACACACTCGGAATAAAGCAGGGGTTCGAGGCCTGGACTGGGGATGGTGTCTGTCTCACTGCCATCATGTGGACTTTGGGGGGTGGTATCCTCAGAGATGCCACTGTCACTGCCATGAGGAGACTGAGACAGGCAGTTGACAGACAGACCATCCTCTTCCTCACCCAGAAGACTGCTGAGAAAGTCCTCTGTATCCATTCCATCCAGCATCTGCAAAAGCATTCATCAAATTACCAAATATAATAAGTATTATATTATTATTGTTACTATTATTGTTATAATATATATATATATATATATATACATATATATATATCGATTTGACAACACTAATATACAGTATATTAGTGCTGTCAAACCGATTAATGCATAGAAAGATGCAGTCATTGAGCTAGTCTATGATATGAAACTGATAAAAAGAGAATTTATATATATATATATATATATATATATATTATATATATTGACAGCACTATATATGTAAAATTCTCTTTTTATCAGTTTCATGTCATTGACTAGCTCTATGACTGCATCTAATAGCATCTACATGAGAAACCCATGAAATTTTTTTTTTTTTTAGATTTAGATCGCAATACATGAAGGTTACGTACATTATGCCCTAAAAGCAAATCATCCAGGAAGTCATTTCCCCCTGTGAGGAACAGATCACCGGATCCCGGGTCTTCATCTGGGAAAATTAGACCAAGTAGGTCTGTATTCTCCATATCTTCGCTTACTGACATCTAAAAGAGATAGCAGAAATCAAATGAGAGCATATAAAACCATAGTATAAAACAGGGTAGATCCGCAGTGACGCTGCGCACTGACAGCTCGATCAAGTTCAGACCCCGCCCACTCTTATCATCATGTGACTGTAATTCCGTCTTCAACAGAACAACACAAATGACATCTAGTGCAAACAACTTTACACCGCTGATAGTCCAGCGCATGCTAAGTCACAATTGCAAACATAAAACGGTTGTGTGTGATAATTCCTGACAAATAATTTTAAAAACAAATTAAAATTACTGAGAACATTACTGTAACACGACGACAGGTCGTGTAATTATCTATAACAATAACAGTAACTAGTGCCACGACGATACAGGTATGTTTTTAATCTGATTTGGTTCTGATCCGATTTCCTATGTTCAACACATTGCAATATGTGAAGCAGCATTTACAAATTTATTTTTTACAATTATACTAATAATAGAACAGAACATAATATAATAGAACAATTTAATTATTATTGTGATAAAAGTTATGATACATCACGCAAAAAAAAGGTATCTTGTAAAGCATCTGACAGGTCTTCTGACATTTGACAGCTTTACAGTAGCTGCTAACTGAATTGTGAGTAAATGTGATTTTGCTGACATTTCCATCTAAAAAAGCTGTGAAATAAACTCTTACCTCTGTTGATCTTGTACCGATACAAGATACGTTGACATATACAACAAATAGGAAGTGCCTTCTTTCTTTGTCTTGAAATGCTGTTCCTGATGAAATCACCCTCCAACGAGGCAAAAATCGCGTCATCACGTAAGGGTCCATCAGTACGTGCACGTCTTCTGCGAAAGGCATTCTGGGAGTTGTTGTGTAAAAAAATCATGCCTCAAATAAGCCGCTTACGAGTCTGTACTTTTGTAATTTTTTAAATGTGAAAATGTTATTGTAAGATTAAATCGAGAAAAACTAAAAACGTACAATTATTTGATTATAAAAACAAATATGCAAACAAGTGTACATTCTAGCCTATGCAAATCATGTGTATATGGCATATTTATAAATCCTGAATTTTTTTGTATGCACACTTTTGTTTTTTGTTTTTTTGAGGATGATCAATGAGTTTTATACTGTAAAATTTTATTTTGTTTTATACATTTTACAGGAAATATTCGGCATTTATTAATTTTAATAATAATAACAATAATTTGTTATTGTTTATAAGCTGTTTTCCTCATACCATGGGGACCAAAATCTTTAAAAAAAAAAAATTAAAGTCAATAATATTTGGTCCCCTCAACATAGGGAAATACCTGGACCACACACAAAAACACACACCTATTCTTGTACATTTATCTTTGTGAGGACATTCATTTGCAAAACCCATCACAACTAAGTGCATAACCCAAACCCTTGAAGAATTTAAACCTTATAAACATAAGCCTTAAACTAATTATAGCCTTAAACTATAAACCTAGCCTTAAACTAATTATAACCTTATCCCTAAAACCAACTCTTGCCCCCTAAACAAGTGAAGAGCAGCCAAAATATCCTCCCTTTTCTCTTTGTCCTTAATCCGATGGTCTAAAACTCAAACTGGTCCTCACAAAGATAGTTGAACAGATGTGCGCATGCACGCACAAACATATTTTGTTTTCACTATGATTTCTGTTGATTTTCATTTTTCTGGGGACTCTTATTTCATCTTAAATATTTCTAACATTTGTGGTAAAATATTGTGTATCTGAAATGTATTTGCAAAGAGAATACTCGAAACAATGCAGTCTAAAGCACTTTATTACATTTATGACATGACATTAAGACAAAAGTCTTGCCACACTCACCTGCAAACACTCATACTTTCCATTCATTCGTGTAGACTACTTCATTAGAGAAATTCACTGATCTCCTTTTCAATGAAAAAAAAAACATAACAAAAGAGGTATATCAAATATAACTAGCTGAACTATATCTGTCCCTCATTTCTAGATAAGCTTTCTGAGCATCACAGAATGATGCAGAGTTTGGACGTATGCCTCAGGCTCCTGTATGTCTTCAGACGCTCCTTTTTGACATCAGTTCCGTTCACTACATGAGTAACTACTGGCATGCTGTCCACCGCTTGTCGTTTATGCGAGCGGTGCAAGAGGATTCGATAGACTCCAGTGATGGAGCTCCTGCAGTCTTTGCCCTGGTTGTTCCGAATGTGGTCCGCGGTGATGCCAAGAGCCTCCAGGGCGTTTCTCACCTCTATCTCATGCTCTTCAAGATCCACTGACTTCGACTCAGCCAGATGGAGCGGGTCCATTTTGAAGGGCTCCATGGCCTTGGGAAACTCCACCGGCAGCAGCCACTCACAGCCCATCATCTGTTCTACACTGTAGCGGTCAGACGGCTGGGATTGCAGGATGCCCCGGATCAGTTTCTGACAAGCTTCTGGAACCCAGGTAGGCACTGTGTACGCCCCATCCAGGATGGAGCGCTTCAGCTTGGCCACTGTTTCGGCACGGAAGGGCATGTTACCGGTCACCATGAAGAAGAGCATGACCCCCAGGGCCCAGATGTCCACGTAAACACCTATGTAGTGTTCGTCTCTAAAGAGCTCAGGGGCAGCATAAGGGGGAGAACCGCAGAAGGTGTTGAGGGTCTCGTCGCGACGGCTGACGGTGCTGAAGCCAAAGTCTCCCACTTTAACACAGGTGCTACAGGTGTAAAAAACATTCTCTGCTTTCAGGTCTCTGTGAATGATGTTATTGTCATGCTGCAAAATGACAAAGAGAAACTAGATTAAAAAGTTCGTCGAGACAAACTTTAAGTTGGCTTGTGAAAGTTTGTTACAGAAAGTTTGAATAAGTTTAAAGTAGTTTGAATAAGTTTAAAGTACTTTGATAAAGTTGAAAGTAGTTTGAAGAAGTTTAAAGTAGTTTGAATTTTAAAGTAGTTTGAAGTTTAAAATGGTCTAAAGTTTAAATTAATTTAAAGTTTACCTTAGTGTAAAGTAGTTTCTAGTTTAAAGTAGTTTAAAGTAATTTAAAGTTGCTATGGGTGTTTCTAGTGGGTTTCTAAGGTATTTTGGATAGATAGATAGATAGATAGATAGATAGATAGATAGATAGATAGATAGATAGATAGATAGATAGATAGATAGATAGATAGATAGATAGATAGATAGATAGATAGATAGCATTACTATGGTGGTTGCTATGGTGTTGCTAGGCGGTTACTATGGTGTTCTGGGTGGTTGCTATGGTGCTGCTAGGCAGTTGCTAGGGTGTTCTTGGTGGTTGCTAGGGTGTTGCTAGGCAGTTGCTAGGGTGTTCTTGGTGGTTGCTAGGGTGTTGCTAGGCAGTTGCTAAGGTGTTCTGGGTGGTTGCTAGGGTGTTGCTAGGCGGTTACTAGGGTGTTCTGGGTGGTTGCTATGGTGTTGCTAGGTGGTTGCTAAGGTGTTCTGGGTGGTTGCTAGGGTGTTGCTAGGCAGTTGCTAGGGTGATCTGGGTGGTTGCTAGGGTGTTGCTAGGTAGTTGCTAGGGTGCTCTGGATGGTTGCTATTGTGTTGCTAGGCAGTTGCTAGGGTGTTCTTTGTGGTTGCTAGGGTGTTGCTAGGCAGTTGCTAAGGTGTTATTGGTGGTTGCTAGGGTGTTGCTAGGCAGTTGCTAAGGTGTTCTGGGTGGTTGCTAGGGTGTTGCTAGGCAGTTGCTATGGTGTTCTGGGTGGTTGCTATGGTGTTGCTAGGCAGTTGCTAAGGTGTTATTTGTGGTTACTAGGGTGTTGCTAGGCAGTTGCTAGGGTGTTCTGTGCGGTTGCTATGGTGTTGCTAGGTGGTTGCTAGGGTGTTCTGGGTGGTTGCTATGGTGATGCTAGGCAGTTGCTAGGGTGTTCTTTGTGGTTGCTAGGGTGTTGCTAGGCAGTTGCTAAGGTATTCTGGGTGGTTGCTATGGTGTTGCTAGGCGGTTGCTAGGGTGTTCTGGGTGGTTGCTAGGGTGTTGCTAGTTGGTTGGTAGTGTTCACATATGGTTACTATAAAGTATCCATATTAGCATTTAGCTATTCACAGCTAGCATGTTTAGCATATTGAAAGTCCTGTGTGCTAACATGAGTCAAAAGACCCAACCCCCATCGCGATACAATGTTCTGATGCTGAGATATAGTTTTTAAAAAATGGTTGCTAGGGTACTCTGTTTGGTTGCTAGGGATTGGCTTGAAAGCTGCCAATCATAAAACTCCAAAGGCTGCTTGTCAGTATGAATGATTTAAACCAACCCCCATCTCTATACGTTGTTCTGATGCAGAGATACAAATCTTGCTTAATGGTTGCTAGGGTAGTCTGTTTAGTTGCTAGGGAGTGGCTTGGCAGGTGCCAGTGATGAATCTCCAAAGGCTGCCTGTCAGCCTCTTCAAATGTGGTTAATTACGAGTTTCTGAGAAATCATCACTATTTAGTATTGCACGAGGCCTGCGGCCTCGTGCCTATGGCCTACGGTTGCTAGGGTGCTGTAATTGGTTGCTATGGTGTGAATTTAGAGTTTATGAGTTTAGAGTTTATAAGTTTAAATGAGTAAGTGGCCAGAGTTTATTAATTTAAGAGTTTAGTAGTTTATGAGAGTTTATAAGAGTATGAGTTTATGAATTTTGAGTTTAGAGTTTATATGTTTAAATGAGTCTAAGAGTTCAGGTTTAGAGTTTATTAATTTATTTTGAGTTTAAGAGTTTAAGATTAGATAGATAAGTGTCATAGATAGATGAGTTCATTAGTTAAATGAGTTTCAATGGCTCATATAGTCTATAGAATGACAGTTTGATTGAGTCTGGGGCTTCAAGGTATTTAGATTTGAATTTTTGACAGTTGGGCAGTTTGAAAGTCTGAAGATTCCACAATGTTAAGTCAATGGGAGTTTTTCCGACTTTGATCGTCATTTTTAGGAAAACCGTAAGTCCGATCAGTCTGAAAAGATATAGCACACCGAGTCAGAACAGTTTGAGTGTCCGTGCCGAGTTTGGAGTATGTGGAGTTAAAGCTCTAGGAGGAGTTAGAGTTGCAAATTTTAGTCTCAGAAAAAGAATAATAACTAGATTAAAAAGTTCGTCGAGACAAACTTTAAGTTGGCTTGTGAAAGTTTGTTACAGAAAGTTTGAAGTAGTTTGAAGATTAAATTAGTCTAAAGTTTAAATTAAATAAAGTTTAACTTAGTTTAAAGTAGTTTCAAGTTTAAAGTAGTTTAAAGTAATTTAGATAGATAGATAGATAGATAGATAGATAGATAGATAGATAGATAGATAGATAGATAGATAGATAGATAGATAGATAGATAGATAGATAGATAGATAGATAGATAGATAGATAGATAGATAGAGTTAAAAAGAGATAGATAGATAGATAGATAGATAGATAGATAGATAGATAGATAGATAGATAGATAGATAGATAGATAGAGTTAAAAAGAGATAGATAGATAGATAGATAGATAGATAGATAGATAGATAGATAGATAGATAGATAGATAGATAGATAGATAGAGTTACTATGGTGGTTGCTATGGTGTTGCTAGGCAGTTGCTAGGGTGTTCTTTGTGGGTGCTAGGGTGTTGCTAGGCAGTTGCTAAGGTGTTATTGGTGGTTGCTAGGGAGTTGCTAGGCAGTTGCTAAGGTGTTCTGGGTGGTTGCTAGGGTGTTGCTAGGCAGTTGCTAAGGTGTTCTGGGTGGTTGCTAGGGTGTTCTGGGTGGTTGCTATGGTGTTGCTAGGTGGTTGCTAGGGTGTTCTGGGTGGTTGCTATGGTGTTGCTAGGCAGTTGCTAGGGTGTTTTTTGTGGTTGCTAGGGTGTTGCTAGGCAGTTGCTAAGGTGTTATTGGTGGTTGCTAGGGTGTTGCTAGGCAGTTGCTAAGGTGTTCTGGGTGGTTGCTAGGGTGTTGCTAGGCAGTTTCTATGGTGTTCTTGGTGGTTGCTATGGTGTTGCTAGGCAGTTGCTAGGGTATTCCGGGTGGTTGCTATGGTGTTGCTAGGCGGTTGCTAGGGTGTTCTGTGTGGTTGCTATGGTGTTGCAAGGCAGTTGCTAGGGTGTTCTTTGTGGTTGCTATGGTGTTGCTAGGCAGTTGCTAAGGTGTTATTGGTGGTTGCTAGGGTGTTGCTAGGCAGTTGCTAAGGTGTTCTGGGTGGTTGCTAGGCTGTTGCTAGGCAGTTGCTAGGGTGTTCTGTGTGGTTGCTATGGTGTTGCTAGGCAGTTGCTAAGGTGTTATTTGTGGTTACTAGGGTGTTGCTAGGCAGTTGCTAGGGTGTTCTGTGCGGTTACTATGGTGTTGCTAGGTGGTTGCTAGGGTGTTCTGGGTGGTTGCTATGGTGATGCTAGGCAGTTGCTAGGGTGTTCTTTGTGGTTGCTAGGGTGTTGCTAGGCAGTTGCTAAGGTATTCTGGGTGGTTGCTATGGTGTTGCTAGGTGGTTGCTAGGGTGTTCTGGGTGGTTGCTAGGGTGTTGCTAGTTGGTTGGTAGTGTTCACATATGGTTACTATAAAGTATCCATATTAGCATTTAGCTATTCACAGCTAGCATGTTTAGCATATTGAAAGTCCTGTGTGCTAACATGAGTCAAAAGACCCAACCCCCATCGCGATACAATGTTCTGATGCTGAGATATAGTTGTTAAAAAATGGTTGCTAGGGTACTCTGTTTGGTTGCTAGGGATTGGCTTGAAAGCTGCCAATCATAAAACTCCAAAGGCTGCTTGTCAGTATGAATGATTTAAACCAACCCCCATCTCTATACGTTGTTCTGATGCAGAGATACAAATCTTGCTTAATGGTTGCTAGGGTAGTCTGTTTAGTTGCTAGGGAGTGGCTTGGCAGGTGCCAGTGATGAATCTCCAAAGGCTGCCTGTCAGCCTCTTCAAATGTGGTTAATTACGAGTATCTGAGAAATCATCACTATTTAGTATTGCACGAGGCCTGCGGCCTCGTGCCTATGGCCTGCGGTTGCTAGGGTGCTGTAATTGGTTGCTATGGTGTGAATTTAGAGTTTATGAGTTTAGAGTTTATAAGTTTAAATGAGTAAGTGGCCAGAGTTTATTAATTTAAGAGTTTAGTAGTTTATGAGAGTTTATAAGAGTATGAGTTTATGAATTTTGAGTTTTTGAGTTTAGAGTTTATATGTTTAAATGAGTCTAATAGTTTAAGTTTAGAGTTTATTAATTTATTTTGAGTTTAAGAGTTTAAGATTAGATAGATAAGTTTCATAGATAGATGAGTTCATTAGTTTAAATGAGTTTCAATGGCTCATATAGTGTATAGAATGACAGTTTGATTGAGTCTGGGGCTTCAAGGTATTTAGATTTGAATTTTTGACAGTTGGGCAGTTTGAAATTCTAAAGATTCCACAATGTTAAGTCAATGGGAGTTTTTTCCGACTTTGAGCGTCATTTTTGGGAGAACCGTAAGTCCGATCAGTCTGAAAAGATATAGCAACTCGAGTCAGAACAGTTTGAGTGTCCGTGCCGAGTTTGGAGTATGTGGAGTTAAAGCTCTAGGAGGAGATAGAGTTGGAAATTTTAGTCTCAGAAAAAGAATAATAATAATAATAATAAGTTTAAATAGGATTTCAGTAAGTTGGCTCTCACAAGCCAACTTAATAAGTTTAAATAGGATTTCAGTAAGTTGGCTTTCACAAGCCAACTTAATTACTATTAACAACTAAATACATAGATATTTTGAATAACAATGTTGATACATTCATTTAACTGTATATATATATATGAAGAGTTCAGATGCAAAAGCCTCCAAGTGCCATTTGAAATTTTCTTCTAAAATGATCATTTTTATCAAGCTTGTATATTTAAGTTCAGTAATTTCACTTAAATGACAATGAAGATTACCTATTAATTGTCATTTAAGTGAAATTACTGAACTTAAATATACAAGTTTGATAAAAATGGTCATTTTAGAAGAAAATTTCAAATGGCATTTAGAGGCTTTTGCATCTGAACTCTTCATATATATATATATACACACACACACTTAAATATGTTTTTTAGGGCCGTCAAACGATTAATCGCGCTTAATCGCATCCAAAATAAAAGTTTGTGTTTACATAATATATGTGCGTGTAGTGTGTACAATTATTTTGTATATATAAATACACACACATGCATGTAAACATTTAAGAAATATTTGCATGTATATACTTTATACATATTTATACAAAATTAATATTATACATAAATATAAATATTTGATATATTAATAACATATTTTTCTTAAATATATACATGCATATGTCTGTATTTATATATACAAAATTATTATAAACACTACACACACATATAATATGTAAACACAAACTTTTATTTTGGATGCGATTAATCGCGATTAATCATTTCCCAGCCCTAATATATATATATATATATATATATATATATATATATATATATATATATATATATATATATATATATATATATATATATATATTTATATATAAATTAGGGCTGGGAAATGAATTAATTATTAATAAATTAATTATATATAATATAATATAAATATATATATATATATATATATATATATATATATATATAATATAAATTAATTATATATAATATAAATTATATATAAATCTATATACAGTATATACATGAAAATATTAAGAAATTAAATATTAAAAAATTAATAGAAATTAATATAGATTAATCGTTTCCCAGCCCTAATATATATATATATATATATATATATATATATATATATATATATAATATAAATTATATAAATCTATATACAGTATATACATGAAAATATTTCTTAAATATATACAAGCAAGTGTGCGTAATTATATATATAAACTAATTGTACACAGTGCACCCACATATATTATATAAACAAAAACTTTTATTTTGGATGCGATTAATCATGATTAATCATTTGACAGCCCTAGTTTTTTTTATATTTTTTTTTTTAAAGAAATAATAATAAAAGATAATGTCACAATATTAAATAATGTTTTTTCTTTTATTATATGCCTCCCAAAACGAACAAAATGAATTTACAATCTGCCAAATTTGAAAGTCCAGGAAAAAGAGAGAAAAGAAAATGAATTGCCGCCTCCTACTCTATTCCATGCTTCATGTACATCTCACCATATGCTTCACGGCTGAGAGAACTTGAGAGAAGACAATCTTGCTGTCGATGTCGACGAGCTTTCCCTCTGTGCTGATCTTGGTGTAGAGCTCTCCTCCGCTTGCGTACTCCATGACCAGGTGCAGACGGGTCAGAGTCTCCACCACCTCGTACAGACGGATGATATTTGGATGGTGCAGTTTTTCCATGCTTGATATCTCCCGGGAGAGCAGTCTTTGGGTCTTTTGATCGAGCTTGGTCTTGTCCAAGATCTTTATGGCTACTTTGTCTGTGAATGACAACATAAAGTTTCAGCTACACGAGCTTCTCATTCAGAAATCATTCATATTCATTAGTCTTTGATCGTTAATGCATTCTAACGCAACGTGTATATATGAAGTGCTTAGTCAAAACAGCAGCAAACGTCCACTGTAATAAAGGAAAGACCTTGAGCAGTTTTGATATCAGATATGGTGTGCCATGCGATATGGAATGTCATTCTACACCCTTTATTCAAGATCTGCTGCAACACAACAAATACACTGTGCAGTGTAATTCACATCGCTTCGTAACGGCACACCCCGACCTCCTATCCCTTACACACACCCATCTTTGATGAGGCCTACAGCAATTCTAAAGGTCTCGACAGAAATGTGACTCCTCAAACTGATCCATCTGACTGAACCAGACAACTTGTCTCAGCTTGACTTTGACCGAGGGCATGCTTCCCACATTATCAATGTAACACTGACCATAAAGCACACTTACTGGGTTATATGGGTTAAAACTACATATAACAGCACTGTATCACGGCAACAAATTTGGCAGGAAAATATCATTTGAATGTATATATTGTATTAATATATTATATATTACTCTAATAGTTGGGGACACTCAACAATATTATTGATTTGACTGCACTGGCACTATTGAATGAAAACTGAACTGAGCTGGACGATGACATCACTGTTTTTAAGCGGAACTGCTTTATAGATATTAGATGAAATTAACTAAGTCAATACTGAACTGACTTTAGCTGATCAATGACGCAATTTTCTTTTTATTGGCTGCTTTACTCCTTTTGGGATCATTCAATTATAAAGCTGCTTTGAAACAATCTGTATTGTATAAAGCACTATAAATAAAGGCTTGACTACCTGTTTTGGATCAAATGTAACAGTATTCAAAATTTTTGAGTTGTAATATATACACTCACCTAAAGGATTATTAGGAACACCATACTAATACTGTGTTTGACCCCCTTTCGCCATCAGAACTGCTTTAATTCTACGTGGCATTGATTCAACAAGGAGCTGAAAGCATTCTTTAGAAATGTTGGCCCATATTGATAGGATAGCATCTTGCAGTTGATGGAGATTTGTGGGATGCACATCCAGGGTGATGCTCTATTGGGTTGAGATCTGGTGACTGGGCCATTTTAGTACAGTGAACTCATTGTCATGTTCAAGAAACCAATTAGAAATGATTCAAGCTTTGTGACATGGTGGATTAATCTGCTGGAAGTAGCCATCAGAAGATGGGTACATGGTCACCATAAAGGGATAGACTTGGTCAGATACATGACAATGCTCAGGACCTCCTCTGACCTCTAGCATCAACAAGGCATTGCCACCCACAGGACTGCTGCATACTGGATGTTTTTCCCTTTTCACACCATTCTTTGTAAACCCTAGAAATGGTTGTGCGTGAAAATCCCAGTAACTGAGCAGATTGTGAAATACTCAGACCGGCCCGTCTGGCACCAACAACCATGCCACGCTCAAAACTGCTTAAATCACCTCTCTTTCCCATTCTGACATTCAGTTTGGAGTTCCGGAGATTGTCTTGACCAGGACCACACCTAAAAGCATTGAGGCAACTGCCATGTGATTGGTTTATTAGATAATTGCATTAATGAGAAACTGAACAGGTGTTCCTAATAATCCTTTAGGTGAGTGTATATAATTTTTCACAACTTTCAACATGTTTAGAGATGTTGCAACATTCAAAAAAGTTAATAAAAAAGATTATTAATTAGGCCTATAATATAAAAATATTTAATAATTATTTCTTTTTACATTTTAATATTCAAAATATAAAAAAAACGGATATCTAATTCATCAAAGCCTGATAATTCTCTGTATACACTGCTGATCGAAAGTTTGGGGTCAGTAAGATCTTTTTAAATACATTTTATTATTAATTTCTTTCATTTATTCTTTTGTTAGCAAGGACGGATTCAATCGAAGAAAGTGAAAGTAAAAACTTTTACATTGTTACAAAAACTTACTATTTCACAAAAAAAATGCTGTTCTTTTGATCTTGAGTAATGACTGATGAAAATTCAGCTTTGCCATCACAGAAATGCATAAAAAAATTATAAAATATATATATATATATTAGAAAAGTTTTTTAAATTGTAATATTTCCCGATATTACAGTTTTTACTGTATTTAAAAAAAAAGTAAACTTGCTGAGCAGAAGATACTTCTTTCAGAAACATTTAAACATTTTATCGACACTAAACCTTTGAAGGTAGTGTAGCAATCTTCTAAGTGAATATTTGACTTTTCACAATTTCACAATTCTCAACATGTTTAGTGATGTTGCAACAATGATATATGTAACAATGATAACAATGATTTATTCCAATATTAATTGTATTAAAAATATTTAGTACTTAAAAACAACTAGAGTCTAAATATACAAAATTGTACACAAACATTAGGGGTCATCAATATGGATCGATACATAGATCAAATGACTAACAATATTACAATGTATTAATGCAACGTATAAAAAAAAAAAATCGATACCTTTATTTTTTTTAAGAGATACCTTTATTACCACATCTTCACGCAATGTCTGTCTATGCATTACCGGCGCCAACGAATATCCTAGTAAAAACAGTTGTTCATGTCTTGTAAATGTATGTTAACTGCATTTAAATTTCTGTGCCTGTCTTGATGTGTTGTTCTTGCTGTCTGGTCATGTTTTGTTCTGTTTTGTAAAAACAGAAAATTATAAAAAAAAAAAAAAAAAGAATAATAATAATAATAATAATAATAATTTCTGTGTCTAAAAACTTGAAAAACCTAAAAAGCACTGATTAATTAGTCTCTGTTCTATTGCATTTATTTGTGCTATTGTAATTTGGTTATCTGTAGAAAATAGTTTTAGCATTGAGTCTTTGCATGTTTGCATTTGCCCCAGACTGCGATCAGTTTCAGCCTTCTATAATTTACTGGAAAGGTCAATGCAACTAAAAAAATAGGGCTCCAAATATGCATTTCCAGGCACTTGCAGGAAAACTTCTTAAGAAAGTCAAAGCATATGTATTATTACATGCAATGGCTTACCTTTCGTTAGGGCGTGGATGCCCAGCTTGACGTGAGAAAAGTTTCCGCAGCCGATCTCACCCCGTATCTTGTAGAAGCCGATGCGGCGCCCCAAGGTGAGCTCTCGCACCATCTTGTCATCTTGGCACATGTCCAGATTGAGCTTCTCCAGCGGGGTGAGGCGTCGCAGCTGGGTCCCCTCGTCGTCCGTGCAGATGTCGGAGCTGTCCTGACGGCTCCATCGTGCATAACGCTGGGGATCCACAACTGAGACCCCGACGGAGCCCCCCCCAGACGGATAGACGGCAGTCATCCTGCCACAGGCCACTGGGGGCTTAGCTCATGGCAGGAGACCTGGAACTAAAGCACCACCTGAAGGTAAAAAATGATAAACAAGGAGGAAGATTTGCTGACAACATAAAACTCATGGAGCCTATTATAGAGCAAATAACATTATAAATATTTGAAATATTATTGTACACTACAAAAAAGTTGCCTTACATTTTGTAAGTACAATCAACTTGGATGTTTAAGTCATCCCAAATTAAATTACATTAAACTGACTGAATCTTATATATCTTATAGTTATAGTTAAAGCAATGTAAAAACACATGTTGTCATAACTTATTGATCATATAATTTTACAGTGTAGCATATATTCTGGACTACTATTATAGCCTAAATATAGGGGTAATATTTATAGCAAATAGTAAATATACAAGCACAATAAATAATGAATAAAAAAAAGTAAATAACTAAAACTAATACTATATGAATATAAATACATTGTTATAAAATAAATGAACAATTTGAGGATTTTTTTCATTACAAAACATCATCGCACATTCATGAATAGTCCTTTCTCACCTTCACATGTTGTCCCGTCTGTTTCAATTTCCAAAATTAGCTCATTATTGCCACATCTCAGCTCAAAGTTGTACACATATCCAAGTATGAAGGCGTAGACGTTTAGGGTCGTCTGCTTCACCCAAGCGGCCAGGTGCACAATGCTGTTCCTTCCCCTTAGTCCTGCGTCTCCCTGAACCTCATCAGATATGCCCGATTTAATTGGTGCGTTGCCTCAGCGATAAAAATAGACTGGGGATCAGCGTTGAGAACGATGAAGGCTGTGATTGTTGCCTGGCTGCTATAACAAGGCTCCACGCTGCTGATTTCTTGTACGGCGCTTCCTCTCATTTAACATCTTTGGCTGGTTGGTCATTCAGAAATGGGGAAACCACATGGAAAACAGCCACTCCCTCCGATTTGTTCATGTCGGTGTGTGGTTTTTTTCTGAGCTTCTGACTCACTCTAAAGTCTTCTTTCTGGGATTAGCGTGTACAGAGATCCTAATCCGTGCCTTTAGTGGTCCTTAATTATCCAAAGTAAACTGTAGGGACTAAACTAAATTAATAAATGAATGAATAAATGAATAAACTAAACCTGAGTTCCTGTTTACCTGGGAAGAAAGAGAGAGAGAGAGAACATTAAGACCATGACAATACCTTTACACTGTCCTTAGCTCAACTTTCCTTAAGCTAAACCCTTAGTTTATAGGGTTTTTCCTTCAATTTAGTTTGTCTAAACCTGTGTGGAGTTATTTTGTGGCACAGTTTTTTGAGGCTTTTACACATTTTTTTTTATAATTAAATTATTTAAAACAAAATAATTGAATAATTTTAATAACTTAATTTAAGAAAACAAAAATAAACACATATTTATAATTCAATTTGCAGTCAATTAAATGTCTAACTAAAAATGTGACTGAGATCAGTGTGTGTTTTGTGTTTCAGGATGCAATTAGGGTGAGTTTGCTGATGTAGTTTCTTTAATAAAGTCCCTAAAGAGCAAAATAGAAGTACACAGAGTGCCCTCGAGCCACTGAGCACTAACAGCACACATAAAAAAGCCCTACACACCCATTACGCCACAAATATCATGATGTATAAAGCAATAACATAATAGCAATTCAGATTACGCTTAATCTGACTGTATTGACAGTTAAACAATTACAAAAGCAAACACCACTGTTCATTTTATTTTAAAGTAAAGTCACTTTTAACTCAGCAAGGATGTATTACATTGATCAAAAATGACAGTAAAGTCATTCATAATATTTTAAAATTATATTTCAAATAAATGCTGTTCTTTTAAACTTAATATTATTCATCAAAGGATCCTGAAAAAAAATGTATCAGTTCCCTCAAACTGTTCAAAATTGATTATATTAAGAAATATTTACAAGACATTTTCTACTGTATTGGACTTGAAAAGTTAAGATATTCACTCTCTGGTTCACTTACATCCTTTTACAAGACCTCGGATCTCTTTTTAAATTACATTAAGGGTTTACCCTGTGCACCTGTAACTGGCGTTGGTACATAATTTTCGCTTATTAGTAGGATCCTTGTAGGGAGAATGTAATTTTTATATTACACATGTAATATTTTATTTTAATTTAATTTTTTATTATAATATTTTTTTTTATATTTTTATTTTACTTATTTCTTTTTATTTCTACTTAATTTTTTTTAGCTATTGGATTGAGTAGGGAGATCATGTAACGGATAAATAATGGACAATATTTTACTGTCTACTGTTTATGATGTGTTATTTTGGATTGTCATTTAAAACCAATAAAAAACATTTGGAGTAAGAAATGTTTGTTGAGTAGCATATTAGAATGATTTCTAAAGTCACTGATGTGACACTGAAGAGTAATGATGCTGAAAGGTCAGCTTCATAATTACAGTACAGTTTTACATTATAATGTTTTAAAATAGAGGATGGGCACCTTTGTAACCGACCCCAAACTTTTCAATGGTAATTTAAGTATTGAATCATTCATGATGTTGATATGCGATTGAACATTATTTTCACTTGATCTATGATGTTACAATATCTATCTGCAATTTTTTTGTTTGCACATGCTCTTTGATCAAAGGACACCAGGTGTGTTAAAATGAGGCAGTTTCTCATCACAGGAGTATTGAGCATTGCACCTGCACAAACACCTTTAAGTGTGACGATGTGTTCTTTGCAGGTGGAAGCGAGCCGTGATGCTGATATAAGCTGCTGAGCTTGGTTTTCAACAGGGTTCTTTGACGCAATAGACGCAAACTATATTCTTTTGTCATAGCAAACGAATATGAGCATCAGCATTTTAGGATTATATTTAAACAAACCAGATGTATAGAAAGTGCTTTGAAGCTGAACAGGTGATACAGTCATGTATCTTTACATGTGTATTGTTTATCTCTCTAACTTGTTTGTGTTACTACCATAAATGATAAGTGATTTGACAACCGAATAAGAACGCAAAGAGTTTTATACGCAACCAGCAGGTCTTTCTGAGAGGTCTTTTTCTTCATTAAATCCACGGAGCATTCAACGAATAAGACTGCAGATTATAATAAGATCGCACAACAACATTTTGTTGATTTCAACAATCCTGTGAGAAATACTCTGCTTTTTAAAAGTTTTGGGTAATGTTTTTGAAAAAAGAGCTGCATTTATTTGATACAGTTAAAACAGTAATATTGTGAAATATTAATAAAATAAAAATTATTTTTAAATATATTTTAAAATGTCATATATTACCGTGATGGCAAAGCTGCACCATTACGGCAGTCTTCAGTGTCATATGATCCTTTTTTTGGCACTCAAGAAACATTTCTTATAGTCAATGTTGAAACCAGTTATGATGCTTAATATTTTTTGAGTAAACTGTGACTTTTTCAGGATTTTTTGATGAATAGAAAGCTTATAGAACAGCTGAATTTATTGTTATAAATATTTTTTGTAACAACGTAAATGCCTTTAATCTTTGAAAGTATATGAATAAAAATGTCATCAATGTATCTTTAGCGTCCTGATTGATAAACTGATCATTATAACAGTGGGATGGTAGCATACAGATAAACATAGGGCTAAAAAACAAATCTACATCTATCTGATGTAGATATTTGACTTTCCTTATATGATTGCCCACTCTATACCACGGCATAGCACACAAAATCAAAGTGATGTACAAGAGATGGCTTCAAACGCTGTGCTGTATGTGTGTATGTGTGTGTGCTGCAGCTGCTGATTGCTGAAGAGGCTGCAAAGATTCAACCGCTGACAAAATTCTCTTTTAAAGTGTAAACCAAGCAGGAATCCTAAAACGATCCATTCAAGTGAATGGATGTGCATGTGTCTGCATTATGATCTGCAAGAACCCATGCAGCCTCATGGGTTCTTGGAGAAGCTCAAACGTGCTGGGTAACACACGAGAATAAACCTCATGGGTTCTTGGAGAAGCTCAAACGTGCTGCGTAACACATGAGAATAAACCTCATGGGTTCTTGCAAAAGCCCAAATGTGCTGCATAACACGGCAGAATAAACCTCATGGGTTCTCACAAGTCAAGCAAACAATGCTTGAGCTTCCATTCACCACAATGTGAGTTGATGAATGTTTATTTGCGAATAAAAGCCCAAATTCAATCTCATAATATAAAGCGATCGTGTCTCCTCAGAAAATTTGGACTAAACCGCTCAATTCATATGGATTAGTTTTGCGATCTCTTTATGATCTTTTTGAAGCGTCAAAGTGGTAGTTGTGTAGCTGTCAATGGAGTGACAGAAAAGCTTTCAGATTTCATAAGAAAAAAGATCTTCATTTGTGTTCAGAAGATGAAAGAAAGGGTTCGGGACAACTTGAGGGTAAGAAAATGTCATTTTCATCTTGTAAATGCTCTCGTCATGTGAAAAGACATACAGTGCTTGCCTAGTTATGTGCCTTTGGGTCCAATATCAACCTGCTTCACCCCTAAATAAAGTACATATATATATATATATATATATATATATATATATATATATATATATATATATATCAGGGATATAAAATATCCCTTTCGAAGTGTATATTTTCTATTGAAACTCTTTTTTTGTTCTAAAACCCAAATTATGTAACAATTAGTCAAACAGCTCATCATGTAGCTCTTCTCTGGTACACAACACCATTAGCATGAGTCTCACAGGCAGGATTTAGAATGTGGTACTTACATCAACTGTGTGATTCCCTTTGCACTGAATACACGTGAAGCATTGTCCACAGGGGCCATTTCTACCAATACGGCCCTGATCTACACAAGATAAACACTCCCCAAATGGGATATCAGTGGCCCCTGAGCCTCGTTGCATGAACAGGGCTCAGCCAGCAAAATCTTTCGCTCAAACGCAGGCACTCATTCTACAGAAAGTAACATTCTCACTAATCACTATTGCTCATTCACTCTGACTTTCCTCACTGCTTCCAAATATACCAAATTCATATTATTCGTTAAATAGTAGGCAAAAAGTCTTTGATTTTTTTTTTATTCAAAAATTCGATTCTGAAGTGCACATCCTTGATGCGTTACTATCCCACAAGGCCATGGGGACGTATTTGGGAATGGCAGTAAAGCGATGCAACGGACACCGTACGTCACATGACACTGAGAAATCTCACAATACTACAAGGACCATCCTTGTAAGTTCCAAATCAAATGTAGTACCTACTCAGTATGCGATTTCATTAGCAGCTTTCGTGTACACACTCATAGGCACTGCTACACAAAGCCCTCCCGTGTGTGTTTTGATTGAGACACATGGCCAGCGAGGGGAAAAAGAGCTCAGTAGTGAAAAGATCAGGAACAATAGGGGGCCAGAGGTGCCAATCTGGAATTTCCATCACGTAGCTACAGCTACTGAATGGCAAATCATTTATTGAGGAATAAAGCACTTAAAACCTATTTTGGACCTGATATCAAACCCAAAACCAAACACTGTATATCATATCACACGAGAAGAGGGCATTTAAAGGGATAGTTCCTTCAAAAACGAAAATTCTGTCTTCATCTACTCACCCTCATGTTGAGTTTGTTTCTTCGGTTGGACACAAAATATTTTAAAGAATGTTGATAACCAGAGAGTTGACATTCAAGTACACATTTTGAGGAGGCTGGTTACGTCTCTTTCTAAATAGTGCTATTAATTCTAACTGCATTAAAATGCATATAACCACAAGCATCACACATGCTTCAGAACATGTAAACAGATTTTGATACATATCTGAATATGTCCATTTTAATGAGTCCTTAAATAAGGAACATAATTAAGGAGTTCAATTGATGTTTAGACCTTTGAGGGGAAAAAACATGCAAATTATGCGACGAAACCACAAGGCTGTTTCCGTTGCATTGTGCCCTGTTAATGTATTCCCAACGCATCAAAGCAGCTTTAATCTCAGACCTAAAACCATGTTTCATGTCATCCAACTAAGGAGTCATCAAAGGGGCCTGAACAAAAGTTGACATCAATCTAGAAAAACTAGAAAGGATCATTCGATATAATAAATTACAATATTTTCAGTAAATTAATACTTCTATTCATTAGCTATATGTGATCAGCTTTGTTCATTAAGGCCTGGAGATTCACACACCTGTAGGCTACTACTGTTCAAACACTAATGCGGTTTTACTATTTAACACCCGAGACCCTCTGTAGACACCCACAAATTCCCTGTTTATCACAAATGGCATAGGATTAGAAGATTTTAAACCAGTTTCTCAAGCTTTGTAAATGGTAAAAATGTAAAATATTATGACATTATTTACACTAATAATAATAAAAAGATTAAATGTAATATGACATTATTTCAATTAATTACTTTCAAGACACTTACTGTTGACACCACGCAGGTTGTCAGATTTTGGTGACTAGTTGCACTGCAATATAAAATATGACTAATATTATAACGTTATATATAATGTTATTTATTTATTTTTTAAATGAGATGATGTTCGCCAAAGATGAATTGTAGTTCACACGCTATAATGTTGCTGGGTAGTAGCCTACATCAACATCAAGATTAGTCGATTGATAGCTACAGAATTGATATCTCCATGCCTTGTAAACAATTTGTAAGCGTACATTAACTGATCATGCTTTTATGAATGTACTAATCTCTCGTATAGTAAGTGATAATGGATAAGGGCAAATATCCTTACCTTTCTTTGGCGTTGCGAGATCATTCAGTGTCTTTTCTCGGTGCGTGTCATTGGCCTGAATGTGATGAGTGAGGACTCCAGGCACCATCACAGGCCAAGAGACGGACAGCTTCGTTAACCAATCGCATCTCAGGGCGGGATTAAGGGGTGATTTAAACCAATAAGCTATTAGGAAATTTCTTAGACAGATCATAAAACGTGGATCTTTTGAAATTGGCTAAAAATTATAAAATATGTAAAAATAGTTACAAATGGACGGCTTTAGTTTTCTAAAAAATAAATAAATAAATAAATAAATAAAAAAAATAGCATTATCCTAATAAACGTTTAGAAAGTACCTATTGAATATTACTGATGATGATCCTATAAACTAGCAACTTTCAAACATTTTATCCCACTAGCAAGAAAATATAGACAGCTATTGTTTGTTTGCGTTTATTTATAAATATTATTTATAAATATTTTCCTCACATATAAATATGTGAGGAAAACAGTAAAAGTTGTGGGATAAAACAAATTGCTTCCATGTTGGCTCTGTAAGAAGCGCTTATAAAAAATAATAAAGTGAATACATTAAACATATTTAATAAAAGTACATTTTATAATAATCATATTTTTTAGGCTCCCCACTACGCAACACGCTATTCAAATAAAAACAAAATAGGTCTTCCCGCTTGGTTGAAAACCAGCAATCTTGAGGTTGCGGCCAGGCCAATGCATCTCAGTTTAACCCATGTCTGCTTCAGCAGTAAAGAGTTGCTTCATGCCCTAATTATTAATGTCACTACTCAAAATAGGCTCAGGGTTTCAATACGTGACAACCATTTCACAAGGTCGCAGACCTTCAGATTTCTATTTCCTTTTGCATCTGCATGATCACTGTAATACAGCATTGACTGAATGAGGACAAAAAGATTAGAAACAACCCAGGACTGCATTTCTGTTTCTCTGGATTATTTGGGAACACATTTTGCACTTTTTTTTATTTTATGAAAATAAGCTTCTTACACACACTATAAACATACATCCAAAAAAAAAAAAAAAACCATTTCTTCCACCTAGAAACAGTCTTGGCGACGTGCACGATTCTTGAAATCCATTACATCTCTTACTATTCTTATCTACAACATACATTAAAAGCATGACTGAGCCTGTGATCAGATTTATAGAGACACTGCTTTCAGAGAATTGATAAGCAAAGCTGAAAGAAATTAAGCAGCTGATCCAGTTTTTGGATGACACTAGAAAGAGCATTACTGTATAATTTTAACGGGTGGGAAAGGAGAAAATGCCTGATTAATCTCCCCATTTCATTCTTTAAGTGTCCATGCACAGCAGAAGCCTTTCATACACTTGCAATCTTTTCTTCTTTCGAACGGTCTGTGGCGTCTTGTTTAACGTCACAGTTTGCTGGTTCGGCAACAGTCACCTGTTCTACTTGGATGTCCATCGCTTGCTCTTTCAATCGCTCACCATCTACTTGTAAAACCACTGTCTCTTCCACACCACCTTCCGCCTGAGGCTTCTCTTCGTCCGCCACTAGAGTCTCCTCAACAGCAACAACATCCACCGGCTCCACAGTAACATGCTCCACCCTTATGCCATCCTCCAATATAACTCCCTCCTCATACTCTGCCATAGTCAAGACTGTGGTTGGGTCTGAAATCATGACTTCCTCCGTGACGATAACCTTCTCCTGTAAGTCGTGTTGTTCTTGCAGGTGAGTATGGAGGTCTCTGGGTTGGGTGAACCACTGATCGCAGAGGGTGCAATGATTGGGTTTCTCACCCGTGTGGGTCACCAAATGGTCCTTGAACTGCTCCCAACTATTGAAAACACTGCTACAGACCTGAGGTGCAACAAAAAAGATATACAAGTGAATAGTGCCATTATATAAAATGCATACATCAAATTTCTGAGTGAAGCACTGAACAGTTCTTGCACAGTAACAGCTCTTGCTCTGGTGTTTTTAAGTGTCTGATAGAGGCTCAGATCACAATAAATGCTGCTCTACAGTCCACACAAACTCATCTCGGCATGTTCTGTGAGTTTTGGTCACTTATAATGTTTGGGAAGGCAACATGCATCACATATCTACCCAAACACTTGTAAAAAAGTGCTTATAAAACAGTTGTCAACAATAGATATGATTTAACAACCTTTGTTTTTCAATCAAAATGGTGCTTTGACATTCAAAACGATGTAAATATAAATATTAGGGCTGTCAAATGATTAATCGCGATTAATCGCATCCAAAATAAAAGTTTGTGTTTACATAATATATATGGGTGCACTGTGTATAATTATTTTATATACGTATATAAATACAAACACATGCTTGTATATATTTAAGAAATATTTTCATGTATATACTGTGCATGGACTTATATATACTTTATATTATATATAAATATAAATATTTTATATATAGGGCCTAAATAATATATTTTTCTTAAATATACATGCATGTGTGCGTATTTTTATATATATATATATATATATATATATATACACAAAATAATTATACACAATGCACCCACATATATTATGTAAACACAAACTTTTATTTTGGATGCGATTAATCGCGATTAATCGTTTGACAGCCCCAATAAATATCATCATTGTGATTTTCCAGTTGTACTCTCAACTAAATTATATTTTCTTAAATTTTACAGTAGCGGGACAGCAAACCCAAAGTTTAAATCCTAAATTGCCATTTTCATCATATGTGAGTTTTTCAGAAAGTTTTGTATATTAAAATACATGTTTGGACAATATGTTATTGGTTAAAACCAACCTGGCATTCATAGAGCTTCTTTCGGCCTTTTTTGGCCCCAGAGCCATTTTGACACGCTGACATGTGGCACTTCAGCGTACTATTCCTGGCAAAACGTTCATGGCATTCTGGACACTCAAAGGGTTTCTCACCTACACATATATGGATAAATGAAAATCTGATTAGATATTAAACTCGAATACATTTATTAAGATACATTTAACCTTACAATAGCTCACGAACCTGTGTGCTTCCTTAAATGCTCTTTGAAATGTCCAAAATGATCGAACTGCTTTTCACAGTACTCGCAAACATGCACTTTCTTTTTCTGCCGTCGGGACTGTTCCTCTGCATCGAAATGAGAATTATTCAGGTGCTGTTTAAGGGCTCCTTCCCGAGCATATACTTTGCCGCAGTGCCTGCAAACAAAGCCCCTGTCCGGGGTAGAGGCGTGAGTCTTCAAGTGCTGTTTGAGGTGGTAGTAGAGTTTGAAGCAGCGATCACACTTGTCACAACGGAAAAGATTGTCCAGTTGGGAGATCTGGACCTCCACCACTTCAATATTCTCCAGCGTCTTGGAGGCAATCACAGCCTCTTCCGGCACAACTACTGTCTCATCCTCCTTTTTCATCACATGGAGTATCTGCTCTTCCTGTTGGTACTTGCTAGTGATATCAGCCAGCAAAGCCAACGCGGAGTCATCCGAAGACGGTTCGGTGGAACTCCTGGCAGCATCCACTACCTCCACCAGACCGCTTTCCTCTACCTCGATATGTTCCTCATCAACCTCCACCTCGATTTCAACAGATTCAGTCTCCACTGAAGGAAGAGTCTCAGTGATCACATTGAAGGTCTCTGCGATCTTCCTCTTCTTAGCCTTGCTCTTTCCAGCCAAGGCCTGGGGAGGGGTTAATGGGGTGGTACCATTCCTTCTAGGTGGGAGAAGAAAAAGAATAGTTTAATACTCAACTACAAGATCAAATCAAGCAGAAGAACTAGAATAGGGGAGTAACCTGTTGTTCAAGGCTTTAATTGCCTCCTGCATTTGAAGGTACTCTGCTGCTCTCCAGACATCACTGACTTCTTCCTCACCATCCACAGCTAATGTAGCCGTATAAGTGAATTCCATTAGGTGGCGGAAGGCAATGTTGCCAACACCTGTTCATTGCAACAGAAATATTCCAGTAATTTTTATTATTTGAGCATATAACATTCTGGAGTATTTTTTTTTTTTAATTTTCACTATCGGGCCTGGGGGTACGTAACGTACAATAGCAGAAATGTGCAAGTATTGTCAACTGGTCCACTTGGAACCAAAAACATGAGGTCCAACCTGAGTGGATTCAGGTCTGATATTAGTAGCCTCTGGTTTCTGGTAAAAACAAATGTGCTTTACCACAATGGTCCCAAGAATCTATAAACTAAAGAGATCTAAAAAAAAATCTATTTTTGCTAAAAATTAAAAATTATATATATATATATAAATCTGAATAAAAAAAGGTTTCTCAAGGTCTAAAAACATCTCAAGGTCTTAGAAAACAGCAGACAAATGGCTTGTTTCCACAGAGCGGTACGGTACGATACAGCACAGTACGGGTCGCGTCGGTTAACCACGAAAACCGGCGAACCTACATTCTCGCCTGAAAACTCTTAAAACTTTTTGACACAATAACAGTAGTATTATTTCAACTGTATATTAAAAAATGGCGCTTCTAATGCCCTTGTAGCACGCGCAAGTGACGATACTCTGTCAACTAATCACCGTTGTGCAGTGAGTCTAGCTCCACCCTTTGGTACCAAAAAGCCGAACCGTACCGTACCACTTTATGGGTACCCTTCTGTTGGGGTACCTAGCACAGTGGTATGGAACGGTTCGACGTTTTGATACCATTTACAACTTTTGACAGTGGAAAAGCAAATAATTGTGTACCGAACTGTACCATACCGTACCATACCGCTCAGTGGAAACGAGCCAAAACTGAATGAAAATGCAAATTCACACTCTGACAGTAGGTGGCGCTTATGGAACAGCAGTGGCTACATAGGTTACCGCTGAACATAAAACAGCGCTGCATTTATAAATGCAACTTTATACGGAGATAAGAGAAAAAGAAAATGCCATAAAAACTTTTCTGAAGACAGTCAGAGATATATTCATATAAACCCCAGTCCCCCACTACCAATTCAACATTTATTTTTCTTCCTTTTTTTGCTCTTCTTTATGTTTGTCTTTACAGCATCTTCCAACTCCATCTTTAATGTGCTGTTTACAGGATTAGCAAATATACTTCTTGAGATAATATAATTCTGTAATTATTTAATATAGATAATATATAGAGATTTTCTTTTAGTTGAAAACATTAAACAAACAAAAAAAGCATTTAAGCTAAAGCGGAGCAAATGTAAAAAAAAAAAAAAAACGCTACAAAGCAGACTGCGATTTTGCGAGACACCATTTGGTTACTGCTTCCATGTTGATCTACTTGATTATTTTGATCAAAGTAATTGCAAATTTCTCTGCGCCTAGAGGCAGACGATGACATTCTGTGAATACAACTTAAGCTCCACTGCGCCACCCAGTGCATTTAGCTATAACTGTGAGTTTTAGTTTGCATGCTTAGGATTGCACTGCATTTACGGCCAGCAAAGCAACATATGTAGCAAAATTCAAAAAGTATTTTTATTATGCAAATAACAATTACAGATAAAATATTCAACTATTTATGCACACAGTCCTAATTTCCAAACAGATTACATTTTGGGAAATTATTGCAATGCAGCAGTTTGTGCACAGGTACAAAATAGAGATTGGTCAAAGTGAAACTAAAACCACCAGTTCCTATTTACAGCCGGTCGAGCAGTGCATCTCTAGTCCTGGGTCATACTCTGGTTTTTCTTTTATAAAAATTATTTAAGCATGTTGTGTTTGGGTAAGAATTGATTTGAGGTGGCACTTAGGATCCAAGAAAACCTCTACTTAAGTTTATCTGTCGTCAATTAAAAACATTCTGCCAACAAGCAGAAAACTACACTGTGTTGCAGAAAGGCATTCCAGTTTAGACTGCTTTGCTGATTAAAACTGCCATCATCCAGGAAAAAAGGCCACACGGTAATAATATACTCGTCATTATGACAATAATATATAACCATTTTTGGTTACATACAATTGTATGTATTGTTAGGTACCTTCAATCTCCACTAGAGGCTCTTGAGTGAAGTCCTGGAAGAATTTGTGGAAAAACTGACTGCACGCAGCCAAAACAGCTTTGTGGGCCCTAAACTGATGTCCTGTTAAATAACCAGAAATCATCAGCACCACCGAACTTTTAATGTGCAACTTTTAATTTAACAATATAACATTCAGCACAATTCAGAAAGGCATAAGGTTAAGAGGAACAGAGACTGGAAACCTTACCATCCACAATGAGAGTGATGTCTGTGAACTGATCCAGCTGACGCTGCTCATTCAGTTTGTCAAGCATCACTTTATAATGGGCTGGAAACTCATGCCCATAGTCAACATCTCCATCAACTGACATGGTTCAGCCCTTGCCCTGCGCATGCAAGTACTATGAAGAAGAGGGGGGAAACATGATGGAATAATAAAATTATTGATGTATAGTATTTATGTTATAATAATAATAATAATAAAGAAATGAAAATGCAAGTGACCTCTTGGTAACAAAAAGCAGTTCCGATTATTATTTTTATTTATTATTATTGGGCTACAAGATTAAACTGTTAAATGTCAAAGTATTTTTAATGCAAGGCTATTTATCTGCAATCTTAAACATAATTATTTAAACCAACACAAACAATGCTATTAGATAAATTAGGCACATACTTTGTAATGGCCCCTATGCCAACAGATCCATAGATTAGCGGGCATATCTAAGCAGTATGCCGAATAGGCGCGCCTTTCTACGGGGAGCTTCTCTACGCAAGACTGTCAGCCAGCGGTTTTGCTGCAGCAAAAGCCACGTACTTCAACAGGCCAAGCGTATAGAGATCCCACAGAAATATACAAACGGCAAAAGAAGCACTCTGTGCAGGTCGGCTTCATGTTACTCGCACGCTGGGCCTGTGGCTGCTAACGCATTCGCCATTTGTTTTCTGGACCATTGTCGTTACGTCATCAAATCGCGCATTAAAATGGTATTTTAATCAGACAAATTCCCTTTCGGCTAAATAATGAGTGACGCCGGGCGTCTAACGCTCCGGAGAACTTACCCTGGGTGACGCTCTGATGCTTATTACGGTTGTTTATACGCGTTGGAGGCCTGAAGCGATCAATGTGCTGTTTTTCCTCCGCTCGTCGAAAAAGGGCGGTCTTTCGACTCTGGCCTCGAGTTCCCATAAGCCCTTGCGGATGAGTTTTATCGCGCGAGGCTGATAGGTGGCGGTTACCAAAGCAACGGTGCCCAACAGTGACCCGTTATATTCAAGTATGGAAAAGCTAAATAAGATACAGATTCATTCTTTATTGTCCTTGATAGAGGAAATTTGTTTTCACAGACTGTACCAGGAGCAACATTCAACATGCATTATTTTGTACACATAAATAATAACGTTAGACATAATTGCCAATTATATAGGTAAATAATATTGGCCGGCAACAAAACACAAATTCTAAAACACTAATTCTATGTGCTCTGACTATATTTTACAAACTAGTTAAACATTGCATGAAAGCCAATTAAAGGCTTCTACATAGGCTAGCTACTAGCTAGGCTACTCTTTCATCCTCAAATTAATTTTATTAATTTATTTATGGCTACACACAAGACAGGGAACAACCAAGACCTGCAGATCTGCAGGTTTTATGAAGGTATATTTTAGACTATAGGCTACCAAGTAAAGAAAAATTGAAGGGAGTACAATACGTGGGAGAAACACAATTCTATTAGCAACGATTTAGAGTTTGACTTCCAAAAGATATAATATTTTAATTTATTGGATCAAAATTAAAAGCTTGAATAGCTCAGCTTTCAACCACTAGAGTAGGTTTTCCACAGAATTTGTCTGGTTTTCCAGTGCAAATATCTACAGATTCTTAAATTAAGATTGATAAATGACATTAAAAAATGTCTACAGATTCTTAAATCAAGAACAAGCATCTGCCAATGGGCTCAGAAAAAAAACATATATATATATATATATATATATATATATATATATATATATATATATATATATATATATATATATATACTTAATTCAAAGGGAGGTTTTCCCATGAAACAGCCTATTAATAATGGAAAAATATCCCTTCTTATTTAGCAGTGAGACTTTATCACAAATAGGTATTTTTGTTGGAGTGTGATTGTCATCCCATAGTTACTTCTGTTTAAAAACACAAATAATCATAATAATAAAAATACACAGATTATCAGAATTTAAATTAAATCAGAATTTATTTAAATGAAAATATTTATTCTGCTAATTATCATCTAATTGTTGAAAATGAATTGTAGCTATATGTTGTAATGCAATTTGTGAGAGATTTTTTTTCCAATGGATATATTACACAGAATTACTGATTGACAGACAAAGCTCTCTACTGCCCTCATGAGGCACGCTGTAATATACACTAAATGCAATGTATATTACAGGTGTTATCTCAAGCTTGCCTCAGAAGGGCAGTGGAGGAGAGCTTTGTCTGTCATTCAATAATTCATTGTAATATGCCTCTCATTGACTTCCATAGTATATTTTTTCCTACTATGGAAGTTAATGAGACCAGAAACTGTCTGGTTACTGATATTCTTCTAAATATCAAAGAATCGGCTGAACACATTTGAAAACGGTAAAACCCAACTGTTTAACTCTGGGGGAGTGGTAAAATGAGCCTATTTCCAAAAAAAGTGGAGTATCCCTTTGACTGAAATTCACATACCTAAAATAAAATAGGTCAGACAATTTCTGAAGATGCCTTATATTTAATGTTCAGTTGTCACACTATCCATTGATTTGGTTTATTCTTTATTAAGAATCGACTTATATTGTTGTCTGAGAATCAGTTCATCCTATTCAATTATTTCATAATACCTTTTTCAAGTTAACTATTAACTATTAACGGTCAGTAATCAGTAAATCTGTGTTAACTGCATCTAAAGTGCATCACGGTCAAACTCTCCTCCAAATCATGAGACCTGATAATAAAGATTAACTAAAAGAAATTGATTATAAACCAGTCCAGAACCAAGGACAACCTTGGCACAATGTCAACCTGAGACTTTCTTTGAATGTTTGAAACAGATTTTGTGTGTGTGTAAGTCCAATCAAATGTGTTTTATCATTGTTTCTCCTGTCTTACTTAATTTCTGCTGCATGTTTATCAAAGATCAGCAAAGAGACAGGAAGTTTCAAAGTTTCATCTCAGCAGGAAAAGTGCTGACACTAACCCAGCTGTGCACTGCTGCACAAACACAAATAGCAGGATGTTAAGAGAACCATGCAAATAAATGATTTGCACACTGATCATAGATTCTCTCCAAATGAATGTTTTAAAAATCGTGTTTTCCACAGCTCTCCGATACTCAATTGGTTGTATTTTCTTTTCAGTGTTGCATGCAGCCCCCTCTTTCAGGCCTTAGGGTCCGGGAAAACAGAAGTCTGGAATGCAGTTCTTTAACTGTTTCCTCTCTGGACAGTTTTAGCAAAAACAAAGGTTAACTGTGTTCTTCTTCTTCTTCTTCTTCTTCTAATAACAGAAACACGAAGAAATGAAAATGTAACACACACACACACACACACACACACACACACATATATATATATATATATATATATATATATATATATTCAACTCAAAGTTCTGGCTTGTCCCTTCAAACACACAGGGCAAAGGTCCCTCTGTCTCTGTTTCAAAAACTTGAATATTTATATATATATATATTTGCTGATGCGTGGAAACCCTGGGTGAATAAGTGAGCTATTCAAGTCTTTGAAACAGGGACAGCGGGACCTTTGCCCTGCTTTTAGTCAGGGAAAACAAGAGGAGTATAAATAGGAGGAGCCGTTTGGGAGCGAGCGAGTTGTTTTTGTCTAGAATCAGCTCAGAAAGCATCGCTGCTGAAGACTCTCAAGTAAAATAAGTAAGTGTGCACTCCTCAGTTATGAGATATCTTATTATTTTTACTCTTTTTAGTTCTTTTGTAAACCAACATCTTTGCATTACTTATGCAGTTTTTAAACTTCAAATATGCTTAAAAATTAGATGCTTTTGAGGTTTTAAAATTTATATAAGAATGCATTATTTGCATATATGGATAATTAATACAGGTTTGGAACAAACTGAGGGTGAGTAAATGATGACAACATTTTAGTTTGTGAACTATGCTTTACCATATAATTACCATAAATACAGGTATATAAATCTTATTTGGCTAAGAAATGATACGATTAGATATGCAATTGCTGAGTGGGCAGAAATTATGTGTGTACCAAAAGAAGTTAAGTTAAGTGAGTATTTTATACATTATATATCATGTATATTGATGTGACATTTTAATTCAACAAATAAAATAAATAATAAAATATAGATAAATACAGTATATAACGTGTTATCGTTATATGTAAGTATATATGACATTTAAAAATAGATAAATATATATAATATAAATTTAATATAAATATATATAATATAAATATAGTTTAAAATATAATATAAATTTATATAATTTTATATAAAAATAGATAAAATATAATATAATTAATAAAATAAAAAAAATAATATACAATATAAAAATGTAACATGCATCTTAAATGTTTGTTGCTGATTGTAAGGTTTGAATTGTATCTGCATTTTACATTTCAAATGTCTGCTCTTGAGAACACCAAAAGACCAAAGTATTTTCCTTTTGATTCTTTTTTATGAACGTGAGGCATAACCTGTTGATCTTTGTGTGTAGGTTTGTGGGATTGTTGTTAGGAGTCATGTGGAAGGCGCTCAGCCTTACCCTAGCTCTCTGCATCCTGGTGGGCTGCAGTGCAGAGAGCGAGACAGATGGAGCCCGTTGTAAACTTCCCCCTGTGTGGAAGGTTGGGGAGGTGGAGCCCATGAAGAACGCTCATGGACATGTGACAGTGGTGGCTTACTTACAGGCCAGCTGACTGTTCTGCTTGGAGCAAGCATCAAAGTGAGTCCAGACTTTTTATTGCAATGACATTTTAAAATAGCAATATTTGAAAAATAACAAGTTTGATGAAACCTTGTTTTTCAAAACCATATCTGGTCACATTCTTCATAGTGTTTTCTCTGTACTGTTTACACAAAGTGTATTTATCTAATCTAAGTTGTTGAATGTTCTTCAAGGCTTAATGACTTGCTCCTGAAGTTGGAGAACCAAGGTTATGTAAATATAACCTACATGGTGGTAAACAACCGAGACGAACGGTCCCAAAATCTGCACCACTTGCTCGAAGAAAGACTGTTAAATATCACCCTTTACGCCCAAGACCTCAGCCAGCCGGATGTCTGGCAGACCATGAATGTTGAGAAGGATGACATTTTGGTCTATGACAGGTTTAGCTCACAACTTATTCAGCTTAATTCACCCAATGAACATGATTACCATATTGCTTTATCAATATACCACTAATACCCTTTTCTGCCAGGTGTGGCCGACTCACTTACCATCTGTCTCTTCCATACACCATCCTGAGCCACCCATATGTGGAGGAGGCTATAAAAAAAACCTATTGTGATGGGATTTGTGGAGAGTGCAACATAGAGGTAAATGTGATAAAGGTGATACGTCACATGTATGTATAACCCCGAGAAGGGTTACATACATGTGACGTATGTGACGACGAATGGGGTTTCGCTTAGAAAGCCTATCAACTATAAAGTTGTTATAAAGCCTGTAACGTCTTACAAAACGAGCCAATGGCGGCAAAGAAATGCCATGGGTTTGCGGAATTTGCATGGCTTACACCCCACCTCGTGGGTATGAAAGGAGAACGCCGGCAATATACAGATATGTTTCTTCGCTGAGGAGCCAAGACTGAGCACAGGCGATCTACGCGGTACAGCAGAAGTGGCAGGCAGACGTTACAGTTACATTGGAAGACGACAAATGGGGTTACCAGTCTAGGTGGAATATTTCAATTCCAGGGGTGGCAAGGTGGCTTGCTGAGGGAAAGAGAAGCTTACAGTGAAAATACACATATGAGTCGCCCAAAGGGGGGACCATGCACCATAGGCGTCATTTACGGTGGAATGGGTGGGACATGTCCCCACCACTCTTTACCAGGGTCGATTTTGTCACCACCACTTTTGAAACATCTCGCGGCACAGATGTACCAATACAAATAAAACATCTCCAGTTAACAGCATTCGTTTCATTTGTTTGTTAAATAACAGGCGATCTAGCACTGAAATGTGTTGTATTCCCTCGGAAACGCGCTTCAATCCGTTGCGGAGATTCGTTCCGGTGAAATCACAAATCAAAATGCACACAGACGTGTCTGTCCCTGTTTCTCATGGGTTCTAATCCGCTCTCGTATATATTTTCCCCCATCAAAACATATACAGCCACTGATAAACATTATATCAATTCAACCACTGATGATAAACATTATTGGATTTGATGAAGAGGGAAAAAAAACTATACGAGTGCGGATTAGAAAAATTCTACCCCTGTACCATCACCGTACATATACAATAAAGGGCGTATATACTCTGTATACTCACTATACTCGGACATTGTGCTCATTTTTATTTATGTACATCAGGAAGCTACAGGACATCGTCTTTCAATACATGACCTACTCGAAAGAGAAAAAAAGAATGTATGCGTCATTCTACCCAGCACTTTTGAAAATGCCCTTCCGAATACGTCTCTGTCCCCCAGCACATTTTAAACCAAACTGACGCCCATGCCATGCACATGAATGCACCCAGCCAACGCGCAGGCAATAGACACTGGCGTCAACATCAGCAGTGCTGGAGGAACTCAGGGCTTATGAGGCTCACCTGAGGAAATATTGCACGTATCCAGTCTGTGGAGTCGAATGGTGAGCAAGTGAAGACACCTGAGCGGCTTCTATACTTGCTGGTTGAAGCGAGTACATGGGAGAACACTTCGGAGATTGTAGAATCTGGCGAATATGTTGGGTGTCGACCAGCCTTCAGCTCTGTAAGCGGGTTGCCATGCACTAAAGCCCAAGAGCAGTCACACCTAGGGGGCATGGTCGACCTTGCTGCTGGTATGCCAAAGCAATGGCTTCCACTATCCAGTGAGACAGCCTTTGCTTGGAGAGAGCCTTTCTCTTCAGCTTCCCACCATAACAGACAAAAAGCTGCTCTGAGGTCCTGAAACACTGCGTTCTGTCTACATATATGCAGTACTGGACAGAGCAGCAGTGCCGGGGAGTGGAGAACAAAAGATTCTCCCCCGGCCCTCCACCGGGAAAAGGAGTGGCCCTGCAAACCCTTCTCCTTTTATAGACACAAGGTGGGGCAGAGGTTGCGCCATGCAAATTCCGCAGACCCATGGCATTTCTTTATTGACCCATTGGCTCGTTTTGTAAGACTCGAAGTTGATAGGCTTTGTAAGCGTAACCCCATTCGTCGTCATCCGATATAACGCGGAGTGACAACGAAAGGGAACTGCTATGAGCAGTACATTTCTGCATTTTTATTTAGATTATATATATATATATATATATATATATATATATATATATATATATATATATATATATATATATATATATATTTCTGATAAATAATGAGCAAACATTGAATAATCAATGAAAAATGCATAAGTTTCAATTTCTTTATTCAAGTTAAACTGAATATTTTTTGTAGGTGAGCCTACATTGTTATTGTCTTTCTGTTTTGCATAAAAAAGCATTACAAATCTTTTAATTTGACAAAAAGTGCTCTTGTAATGTTACAAAATTAAATACGAACATGTGCAAGCGAATTCATCTCAAAATAATGTTTGTTTAGAAAAAAAAGAAAAAAATCTGAGTATTTAGAATTTGTTTTAATTATAATTCAAATTCTCATATTTAACTATATACACAAATGCAAATTTCATGGAAGTGACACAATTTCATAGAAGCATGAATAAAAGCATTTAAAAAGGTTCTTTACATCTCCATGAAGAACGTTAAATATGGAACCTTTCTATTGCAAAAATAAATAAATAAAATTCTTCATAGTGGAAAAGTTTTTCAGATAATTAAAATCACACTAAGAAAAAATAAAATGTTTTTTTTTTAAAGAATTGTTCACTAAAGGGATATTTGGGGAACCCAAAATAGCTTGTCTATGGCAATGCTGGAAATAAAAAAAGACAGAGTATTTTCAATATGCCCTTTTCCTCTGGTCTTTAGAGTTCACTGCAACTTGAAGAGTGCAAGAAATCCACAGATGTGAATACACCAGCAGAGGAAGAACGGCCTCACCATCCCGATCATCATGAACACGGTCATCACCACGGTAGCGCGGAAAGGCATAGGCATGGTGGTTCCCACCATCCTCACCATCACCACCACCATGGCCAACAACAGGTTGATGTGGGTCAGCAGGTCCTGGCTCAGGTTGACTTTGGTCAGGTAGCCGTTAAACAACCAGTGATGAAACGACCTTGAGCCAAGCTCACTAAGTGAAAAGTCCAGTTCAGCTGACAGCAGGGGGCAGACTCTCCTGTGGCCAGCTGATGCTGACACTGACGACTGCTCTTTGGTGGGGAGGGAAGTGGGCAAGTGGCAGGCCTCTGACACTGTGAGGAGACTCTTCCAGCCTCCTGACACTGACAGGGCCTGAAGGTGGAGGACAACAACAGGGAGACCTGACAGTGACGTCCCGCCCACCCCACTGAATGAGAGCCGTCGCAATCAACCTGAGCCTGACCAGCAGGTGATGCTAGTTGAGTTTGACAAGTGAAGTAAACAGGGCCGTTGCCTTGGTTGCAAAATTGTCTGATCATTTATAGCTTCACGGAAACATCAGTGAGCCCGGCACTCGTTTTATCTACCAACTAGTATTTACACCTCAGCATGCGGCAGCACTGGACCTTTGCATCCCATTCCGAATGATTCGCAAATTGGTTCCTCTTATGGAAGCTAAACGATTCAATCTAAACAACCAAGTTTTTGATATGTTTCTGATTAAATCTGTCTTATAACAAACAAAACGATCTGACTTTAATAGGTCCAGTGTCTGTTTTCTTCTGAGAGTGTCAGGTTCATCATGTTAGTGTCTTTTCACCTCTAGATGCTTTATGTGGCATTGATGAAGGCAGGTGCAGAAACTATGCTCTAGTGGTGCCTGTCCGATGTAAGGCCATACAGAGCAGAGGGCAAAGATCACGTAACATCCTGTAACCTTTGCTGTACCCAATCTAAGCTATGAAAAAACTATTTTGTCATTATTCTGGTATTCAAAAAGATGTTTTAGTTTTGCTGTGTGGAGACAGAGGTGGTAGTAGGCAGAGAGATTCTGATCATGAGAGTTTAAAACACTGTTGAGATACTTCATTTTAAGGTAATGGAGCACTTTATGATCTAAATCTGTTTTACTTTATTTACTAACACAAATGTTGTAAGCGGGTTGTAAAATGTATATGCTCTGCATTACACAAATGTTAATGGATCATAGGGAAATTTACAAAACGTAACAAATTTATTAGAGAGGAGTTTGGGAGGGAGTAACTGAACAAAGATTGTCATTGTTATCTTGGGAAGGACTGTTTGAAACATTTTACATACTTAATGAAGGTTTTCTGGAAAATCTAGTATCACCTGGAAGACCCGAGAAATTGTATGAAAACAATGTTTGTGATGGTGCCAATGTCATATGAATGTGAAAAGCAAGTGGAATGTAAGAGGGAAAAAACTCAGATAAACTCAAATAAAGTAAAAAAATTAAATAACTTTGTTCATCCACTAAATTGGTCACTGTAATTTTTATACTTACAAGTCATTACTTACAAGTCAGAGTTCGTGCTCGAGTGCGTGTGCACCAGCTTATCTGTGAACGCGCCCGTCTAATCAGCATCCATCAACACCATGGATTATAAAGTATGCTGCCTTGGCTAATCTACCGATATATTGCAATTGCTAACGTCATTTATACTCGAAATGAGCTTACTTGATTTGTTAGTGTTCCGTCATCACTCTTCAGTACTGGGCGAACTTCAGGCGTGTGCAATCTGTGCATGTGATTGTAACGTGCGCGAGGGGTGGCTATCTGTGCCCGATCTGTGATTGACAGTCAGATCTCACACCCCCCTGTGCTGATTGGACCCGATGAAATAACATGCTCCAGGTGGAGTTAGAAGCTCGTTTTTTTTTTTTTTTTTCTAAAACCACTTTATTTATGTTGGTCTGTCGGATTAGTGACGATTTCACTGAATATGATCAAAAAAAAAATGCTGCAGATGGCAGCTTTAATTTAATTAATGACTTATACATAGGCTATTATTATTATAATCATTTACATAAATAATCATTTAAGTGTATTACATCTTATTATAAATGTAATTAATAGGGCTGGGAAACGATTAATCGCGATTAATCACATCCAAAATAAAAGTTTGTGTTTACATAATATATGTGTGTGTAGTGTGTATAATTATTTTGTTTATATAAATACACATGCATGTAAACATTTAAGAAATATTTGCATGTATATACTTTATATAAATTAATATTATACATAAATATAAATATTTGATATATTAATAACACATTTTTCTTAAATATGTGCATGTGTATTTATAGATACAAAATAATTATACACACTACACACACATATTATGTAAACACAAACTTTTATTTTGGATGTGATTAATCGTGATTAATTGTTTCCCAGCCCTAATTAATATGCAATTATTAGTGGTTTATTATTTAAATAAATATTTTATTTATTGGTATATATGGTAAATGGACTGCGTTTACATAGCGCTTTCACAAATGGCCACCAAAGCGCTTTACATTTGCCTCACATTCACTCACTCATTCATACACTAAAAGCGGTGTCTGTCATGCAAGGCGCCATCTAGCTCGTCGGTAGCAGCTGGGGTTTGGTGTCTTGCTCATTTTTAAATAAACCTTGAAAATATTTTGAAGGGAATGGAAATATAACATCAAAACTTGTTGAAACTTGATGAAGTTAGACCGTCCACGCGTGTATAAAATGTGTCATTCTGAAATTCACCTACAGATGGCGCGCGCGTCCATCTTTAGTCCACGTTGCTCTCCCTTTGAGAGCCTCTTCAACATTTTTTCCCCCCAGACCTGGACTCAGGAGCTGTCTGCAGTGTTTCCTTCTAGACACACTGAAATCTCTGTCCATGTGCGTGACTTTCTCCTGGCAGAAAACAGTTAAAGAGAAAATAAAGCCGGAGAGATTTCTACAATAACTACCCTTTAGTATACTATTGCAGTATTAATAGCAAGATAACAAAGCCTCTCGGTTGCAGACAATGGGTGGGTTTCTATGCAGGATCCCACATATAAATCTAAAGCAGCACATCCAAATGTATAATGTTGTTGCACTGTAATATTCATCAGTGAGGTTTTCATAATAGCTTAGGAAAGAAATTCATGGACGTTCCTGGATTCAACTGTCTGTAGCTCTACCTTTGTTTTACTTGCTATGGTGAAAATTTGCACTAAATTGATTGCCTCAATTAATTCAGGATAGTAACCCAACCTATCTATTTCATTGTTTTCAAATCAACGAGAGTGGTTTGGGCTGTGTGACAATCATTTGGCCCTGGTAACATGTGTAGCATGTGATCAATAATCACATTTCCTTGTTTCAACAGCCCACGAGATGCCACGTAAACGCCAACTCCTCAAACCTCTTGTCCAGAGTACGCATCGCAAAAGGTCAACAAGCAAGTGTTGGCGAGGCGGTAAATGATCAGGGTGGGTGGGTTTGATAGGCCTAATTGTTCCGAAGATCCAGTGCTGGGGAGCAGAGACTCATGGGCAATTACTTACATGTCCTGAGAGGCGGACTGTGAGAGTGGGCTACACAGATTCAATCAGCCTCACGCAGTGTTGCTAAGTACACGCCGCTCGCCAAATTGCCTGATTTGCTTTCCCCATCAGCCGAGGTCCTGCTGCTTCTGTATCCACTTAGCAGAGACCGGAGAGCTTCTATCTGGTGCTCGCTGGACGGCTGCGCTTTCCTTCTTTCCCAGTACATTAAGGCTTCGGTGTGTTGACCATGACCTTCATAATGCATCAAGCCTTCTCCACAGCATGGCTCTCAATGATGTGGTTAAGATAGTCTGTCATAAACATCACACCAACCTTATACTAATGGACCCCTTGAGTTGCAGGTTACGGTTTGTTCCCGTTTTCCATTACTACCCATATGAAATGAGAGTGAAGACAGCTTCCTGTTGTGTTATAAACTGGAGATTACCTATGCCTAAGGGAGATGATTCATTTGTTCATTTCATAAACATCATTTCAGGACCACCGTAATAGAAGCATTTACCATTCTTAAATTGTTGGGAGACATTATGAACAAAGAAATACCTGGAAATCGAATTCTTCCGAGAAATAGAAAAAAATATATAATGCAAGAATTTTTATACAATATTTTTGGTTTATGCAGTAGTCTACAGAATTTCTTCTGTTTTTGAAAGTTACATTTTAATGGTTAATTATAATGCTTTTCTATTTTAATACATTTCAAAATGTAATTTATTCCTGCAAGGCAAGGCTGAATTTTTGAGCATCACAGGATTGTTCAGATGCTGATTTGGTGCTCAAAAAATATTTATTGTCTGTTAAAAACTGTTATGCTGACCCCAAATGTTTGAACAGTTTATATCGTATATAATTGTTTCGGAAGCAGACTCAAGAGATAGATAATGAAGTTAACAGGAGTAAGCAGGTGATATGAACAATGATACTTTGGAGAGCGATGTGCGCTGTGCAGGCGATGAGTGGAATGGTTCATCTTACAGGTATGGAGAGTGATCGTGGTTGAGACGGATGGCTGGAACAAAGAACACTGAAGACGATGGAGTGGAGACTGTTCATTGGAGAATCAAGGTTAGCGATAACAGGGTAAGTAGTCCTCTTTGTATGAATCAGACCAGACAGTGAACAGACGTGAAGAGTGTGTCTTTATAGGGCTGGTGATGATAGTAATGATGAGGTTCAGGTGTGTATGATCAGGGAACACATGCAGGCGGGACCCCTAATATAATATATATATATATATATATATATATATATATATACATACAGTAACACACACACACATATATATATATATGTAGGCCTATATAACAGTATATAAACAGTATATATATATATATATATATATATATATATATAATATAAATTGGTCAAAATTTGGAAACATTAAGGTTTTTGAAAGTCTCTTATGCTCACTAAGGTTGAATTCATTTGATCAAAAATCCAGTAAAAACAATAATATGGTGAAATATTATTACAGTTTAAATGAACTTGTATATTTAAAAATATAATTTATGCCTGTGATGCAAAGCTGAATTTTCAGGATCATTACTCTTCAGTGTCACGTGATTCTTCAACAATCATTCTAAGATCATTTATTATAATGATCATCACTGTTGAAAACAGTTTTAGCTGCTTGTTTTTTTAATTTATTTATTGTTGGAAATCATAATACGCTGTTATTCAAATGTTTGGGGTAGTTTTTTTTAAAGAAAAATAAATGAATACTTTTATTTATCAAAGGCACATTCATTTGATTAAAAATGACAATTAAGACATTATTGTGAAAATAATAAATGTTACAAAAATGTTATATTTATAATAAATGCTGTTTCTTTTTATTCATCAAAGAATCATGAAAAACAGTTTTTACTGTATAAATTCAGCCTTTATGAAATTGCGAGAGAAAAACCCCCAAAAAACTTAATGTTTCCTAACTTTATATATATATATATATATATATATATATATACACACACATACATACATACATAAATACTGTAACGACCCTTACAGTATTTATGTATGTATGTGTATATATATATATATATTATGGAGATCTTTTAAAGGTTTATTTATGCAGAAATACAGACTCTTGGGTGCCCATAATGCAAGTATAACACTTTTTCCTTATATTGTTTGGTAAAAAAAATATTCTTTTAACATGCTGGAGGGTTTTCCGTTTGTTGCTCACAATCAATCTTATGTCCAGTGCCATTTCAGTTCATTCCTGTCTGCTCTCACCTTGAGGGAAATGCTGCTTGTATAGCCGAAACATATATTTTCACAGTAACACTCAAACGCACAGTACACACATTCATCCAGTACAGCGCACCGAGATTAAATTAACGGTCCATGTGACATGTCATTTAATAAAACACCAAACAACCAACAGCATACGGCCACAGATAATCAAATTGTTTGAAGCTATCTTTATTAAATTGAAGAAAACATAACAAAAGCAACTGCAGCAAATTACGTTCATTTGAGGTATGACGAATTCAACCAATTCCAAAAGCAAACCGTACAAATGTTTCAGTAACAAACCTGAATCGAGTTCTTTATAATGCTCAGCGGTGTGCATCCATGAGGCAAACACATAATTTGAGGAAAAATTGGCATGAAACTTCTCCAAAAATATGTAGCCACAATACAGGACTAAACATAGAAGATAAAATAGCATGTCTATATATCATGTGCATTTGTCAACCTGTGTGTTCAGACAGACCTATGCATTTTAAGAATTTACGCTAAACTAAGACGAGGAAAGAGAGAGGAGCAGCTAAAATGCATATCATACACCACATATCATGGGAGCTTAAGACATTTCCAATAAAACATGAACATGCTTCACAGCAATGGCAGCAGCAGAGGTGTATAATACTTGATATTTCTCAATAAGGCGATATCTTTACATATAAAAGAATGGCACGTTGCTTAGCACAGTGTAAAGATTGACTACATTGTGTATAGGCCCACTATACTACATATAAAGTAATAAACATGTGCAGGAAGTGAAATCATTACCCCTTACCTATGCTTTACTATTACGAATTTAGCTTATGTCCTGCTCTATGTGTACAGAGGCACATAAAGTGTAGGCTGGGTTACTATTAAAATATATATTATGTGCGAGTAAATTTCTGCATGTCATAATATAAAAGTAAATATCTGAATTGTTTTTTCCCCTAACTCAAGTTCAATATAAAAAAAAACAATACTTTCTCCTGTACCATACAGTATATTTTTTTCACTACACCTATATCTACACTACATATATCTCTGATATGAGCTTCAAGCCCTTCCCTCTGGCTCATTGTTCAACAGTTTTTGGGTCCATTTGTCTCAGGCGTACCTGTGTGTTTGCACAATAACAAAGGCTCAGCATCATAATTATGCCACTTCATTCTACTGTGGAACAATAGACACTTGAGTGGTAGAAAATTAATTATTAAATCAACAATACATTTGATTAGCCCAAGCAGTTATTATGAAAACACATACACTGCCCTCCAAAAGCAATTTCAAATCAAAAACGTAGACCCACAACAAACAAATACTGTGGGTCTAAGACGATAAAATAACTTCCGAATTTACGTGTGGACTGTAAATAACAGCAGATTTTAGACCTTTCACATCCTAAGGAGAAAAAAAAACGACCACAAAGTCTGTCCTAAAAAGCAGGTTTTGTTCATGGCATCAACAGGGAAGTCTTTCATTACAATTGTGGCATTATAAAATTGATATATTAAAATTCCTGTTTACGAATCTGGTATGAGTTGCAAAATGGCTAGAATCGCTGCAGAGCGAGATTGTTTTGAAAAGATTGTTTTGAGATTGTCATGTCGTAATTGATGACATGTTGAGGCCATTCTCCTGTAATTTTCTACTTCCAGAAAGCACTGGGACATCAGTCGTGTAATGTGATGTCATTTATGAAGCTCAGCTCACCCAAAATGTAACATTTTGTCATGTTTGGGCTCACAATAAAGCCATTCACAGTAACCTGTATGATGTTATTTTTTTACTCTAGAGCATTAAAAAAAAACTTTTCTATAATATGACTCTTCATAGTGCCTCTATATCTCTGAAAATAAAACAAAAAAATGATCTATAGGTGTCCTGCCCTATATATTCCCTGAAGCCGATATTCAATGGAAAACTTGCGAATCAGTGAACTGGAAATGTGATTGAATTGTTCTTTTCGAGTTTGTTTTCAATTAAATCGTTCATGGATCAACTCACAGACTTCACGACCCAGTCTGAATAGATCTAAAGAATCAGTGAATAACGGCTTCAAATTTGGTCTGTTCCTCACTTGGAATATAGAGCATAGTCACACTGGCCACTTTTATGGGTCTTACTTTTTTATGGGGTTTTCGGTCACTTTTGCAAACAATGAGACTAAAATCTGCATTAAAACTGCTCAAATATAGACAGAATTATAATTTTCAGGTCATATATTTTTTTAGCTATATGAAGTATTAAGAGCAATTCATTATGTAGAAGAACGCAAAAGAAACTGTCTGAATATGTCTGGAGTCACAAAGGGATACTCCACTTTTTTTTTTTTGGAAATAGGCTCATTTTACATCTCCCCCAGAGTTAAACAGTTGGGTTTTACCGTTTTTGAATGTATTCAGCCGATTTTCTGATATTTAGAAGAATATTAGTAACCAGACAGTTTATGGTAACATAGACTTCTATAGTATATATTTTTTCCTACTATGGAAGTCAATGGGACCAGAAACTGTCTTGTTTCTGATATTCTTCTAAATATCAGAAAATCGGCTGAATGGATTTGAAAACGGTAAAACCTAACTGTTTAACACTGGGGGAGTTGTAGAATGAGCTATTTCCAAAAAAAGTGGAGTATCCCTTTAAATTGAACACAAAATCAGAACGCTTTTGGAAGGCACTGCAACTAGAACGCACACCTGAAACAAGTTAGGACCCAGTATTCAAGCATTATAGGCAAACCCAGGGCCAATTAAGCTCCTTCTTCACCATCATATACCTCCACTGTGTTTCTCTAAAAACAGAGAACAGGTAAGAGTGACAAAGCGCTCAAAATAAGCTCATCTATACAACTTAACAAGCAACACTTTTTCTGTACAAACTTTTCAACAGCATACAATTAACATCTGCGACAAATCCACCGACTATGTGGCTTGAGAACTCTTAACAGTCTATGATTGCAAATAAAAAAAAATCTCCAGTTATTATTTCTTATATTATAATGCATTATGTCATAAAATAGCTCTAGTTAAAAGCAGCTTTGACCAGTCATTGAGTATACTCTCCTGGCAAGAACGATTTAGCTTCATTTGATGGCCAGTCTTCGTGTAATACCACAAGTCAAAATAAATTGGCACTTTTTTTCCCAACTATTCCGTAATGTAACTCCCATTGTAAATGCATGTATACATTTATAGTGTCTCCGTCAATATAAAACTGCTACACATGTACAAAAGTAAAATATAAGAAAACCTGCCATTCGGTTTTGCATTGCACAGCAAAGACTACAAACGTTGAATTTTTTTTTACATTTCCCCTGGACACATTAATACAAATAAAGACTTTTTGCTCTTTGAACAAGGCATGGTAACAGCTTGTTCTGTGGGCCAATGTCATAACAATCACTAGTCTCGACATTTTCTAGCAATGATCGCAAATATGACAGTCATATATAGTGATGCTAAAATACACATCGGCACCACAACCCAGTTTCTCATATATCTGGCTATGGCAAAGGAAAAAATGTGCAGGATGGATGGCTCCCATTCATTTTTCTCCTAAAAAAGATATATTTCTGGTACTGTAATACGCTGCAAGAAAATATATTTAATATTCCATCTACGAGCAAATGTGATACGTCTTTAATCTGTGTGTAAACAATTTAGTATAAAGATACGTTTGAATTGATCTCATCAGATGTTTTTCATCCCAATGCCACTTCAGCTCTGTAACTTTGTAGGTTTGTGGTTCTCTGACACAGCAAGCGAGCATATTTCTGTAGTGAATTTTCGTTTTTGCGCGTAACCAGCTGACGTTAAATCGATAACGCATTACAACTCTCTCGGCGAGCTAGCGTAGCGCAACTGCAACAGCAGAAAAGAGAAGAAACGTTTTCAGGGCAGTCCATTTTGTAGCGTACAGCAGAGTAAATCCATGTGCAGAATTCCCAAACAAAATGCTATATCCGTCCTGTGTTGTTCTTGCAACTTTGGTTTCCAGCAGTGAGATTGTACAACCAGACCATCAACTTCAATCTATAGTGTCTTCATGGAGTCAGGTTTCCCAGAAGGTCTGGGGTGAGGTACCCCATAGGCATGGTTGGCATCGCAGGGAGGTGTTTGTTTGGGCTGTGCGAACAGACCGTGGGCTGCGGGGAAGGAGGATTCAGGAGGAGGCTGTGCTGGGCGTCCACTTCCTGCACTACTGTATAGTCTGACACTGGTGGCATTATGGGGACTGGAGGAGTCTCTGGAGGAAGTAGGTACGGTGTTTGGGAATCGCTGGCGGACACCAGGTACTCTCCATTCCAGAGGTTCCCCTCAAGAGCCAGGGTTGGGAATGATTGGTACCCCTGCTCAGGACCAGGGCTAGGTGGCACGTCGGCGGAAATCTGCCTGGGCGCGTTCTCCGAGGTGTAGGCTCCGTCGGAGAGCAGCTGGAATTGTATCTTCTTTTCGTTTTCTTCCTCTTTCTTTTTCTCTGGAGAGTCGTTCAGCTGTCCAGGTGAGAGCACCACTCCTCCCGCTGGTGTGAAATCACTTACTTGGGCATAAAAGTTCATGTTAACCCAGCTGGGCACAGCAGGTTGCGTTTGGACGGGCGTCTCCACCACTTCTGATGTCTGCTGGTCGCCGAGGTCAGGGATAGACGAGCTGCTTCTGGAAACCAGCGGGTGCTGCTCTCCCCGTCCAGAATGGCCAGGCAGAAGGGAAGCCATGTCCTCAGGATCTGGGATTTCTGGGTCGTAGCAGCTGGCACGACCCGAATCGTCGTCGCTTTTGAAATTAAGGACGTGAGAGGAGCCCGAGCGGGACAGGCCCAGCAGGTGTTGTGTGTCGGAGGCGTCGTTCTTCTCTGCGGGTTCGTCAAGGTCCAGCTGGATGAACTCCACCCATGGGTCTTCATGATAGAAGTCCGGCTTGTACATATCTTGACTGCTCAGTAAAGAATTGAGCTGGTCAAGCTTTCCATTCTGTTGGAGAAGGAGAGAAATATAGTGTATTTAATTATTACAATGCTCTCTAAAAATGGAGTATGAGAGTCCCAGTGCTTTCTTGAAGTAGAAAATTACAGGTGAATGTCATCAATTATGACCTTTTCAACACAATCTTGCTCTGCAGCGATTCTTGCCATTTTGCAACTCGTGCCAGATTCGTAAACAGGCTCAATTTTATAATGCCGTAATTTGAACAATTCTAATGAAAGACTTTATGTTATGTATCCATTCATGGATTCACCTCTCATTATTCTGATGATAATTGTTGTTATGCATTTTATAATGTGCAACATGCAAGGTTTAATGAAATCTAAGAAAAAAAATCTTTGTTCAGCTGAAGAAAGAAATTTATACAGATTTGGGGGTGAACTATCCCTTTAAATCTTTCTTCCTATCATATTTATAAACAGAAAAGCACCAGGCATGACATTTTCCATTTTATACATATTGTATTACACATGGTTATAATTAATTGCAGTTGCAAAACTAAAACAAATATAATTTGTATGAAAAAGATTAATAAAATGATGAACATACATGAAGATTGAAATGTGAAAATTACCTTTAGCAGCTCTGGGTCGATCCCTTTAATTTTAGGTGCAGGAATAGGTGGTAAAAAGATTACCATCAATCTGTGGGGGGGGGGGGGGGGGGGGAATGAGCAAAATGTGATTTTGTAATTGTGTATGGTCGAACATCTACCTGCTTACAGCTTAACATGAAACAAATTACATTCAGGTCATATTTCACCCCAAAATAAATGCTAAAAATGGATAAAAAAAACAAATAATATACAGTATATGTATTTTGTTTAAAACAATAATGAATTAGTATTATTATTACTATTATATAAAAATACATATTATAATATTTAATAATACATCTAAAGTACATGTGCACAAAACAATACAAATTTGTATATCAGTTTTATTTGTTGTATTGAATTTTATTTATGCAGTTTTTGTCTTTTTGTAATATGCGTGTTAGATTTTGTGTTTGTTTTTTTACATTACAATAATGAAATGTTGGGGCTAAAATGTGTTTAATTGTCATAATATACATCATTTTTAATAAAACAATTTTTTATATTGATTTGGGGATGAAATATGACCAATATGAATATTTCTTTGTGAGATACACCTAATGGGTGTAATAAACAAAATTTCTCACTTCTGCTGCTGGGAGAAGACGAGGAGGACAAGAAGAATCACCACTCCGATCACTCCAAAAATCAACACTAACGCCGTCGGGAATGTTGATTCTGCGTAAAGAAAAATGGTCTTTCCTTACCCTGAAGCAATTTGCTTAAATGATTCATGATGGTTCAGCAGCACAGCTGGACACACTTTCTGCAAAAAACAACTTAAGCTCTTGACATTGACTAACCTTTACTTGGTATCTGTGCCACATGGACAATGATGCTGTTGCTGAATTCGCCAAAGTTGTCAAAGGATGACATCGTGCAGCGCACACGGACTTCATACTCTTTATCAGTGAGCAGACCGTAGATGGACTGCTGTGTGCCACTCTCCAGGACCAGCTGCAATAAAACAGGATGAAAAAGTAAATACGAAATCAAGGGATTGAGGGAAAAAACTGTCCATCCGTTCATCCAGCTATCTATCTGTCTGTCTGTTCGTCCATCCATCTGTCTGACTGTCTGTCTATCTATCTGTCCATCCATCCATCTGTCTATTTATCTGTCCGTCCGTCCGTCCGTCCATCCATCCATCCATCCATCCATCCATCCATCCATCCATCCATCCATCCATCCATCCATCCATCCATCCATCCATCCATCCATCCATCCATCCATCCATCCGATTTGTAAAATGGCATTTTAGCACCTCATTTTAACCCACAAAGAGATTAACTGTCAAGAACCTCACTAAAAATAATCCTCAAGTTTATAACTGTGAAACTCCTTTGGGGAAACTAAAATATAAAGTACTTGTGTGTGACCTCAGCAGAAGACCTACAGAAATAACTATAACAGTGAATCATTCCCCTCTCATTCATTCAGGCCTGGCAGCATACGGCAGTGATTTAACATATGGCTGACTGTGGTTTTTAGTGCATCTGGGCAGGACCATTGGGCAGGCCGGGGGAACGTGGCTGTCAAGGAGTGTAAACCGAGAGAGAGGTTCTTAAAGATCCTGCCAGACGCAAAGATATCCCAATACGTGCCTGAATTACAGAGCACACAGGACTGCTCTGAAACAGAGGTGACCCTTTTAGAAAGAGTAGATGGATACTGGCTTACGTTGCATCTCCAACACAAGATTATATTTCTCAGAATACAATAATTAGGATGGTACAGCCATTTTCCTCCACCGCAAAGGCTGAGAGTCCACCAAAAGAGAGGAAGATGAAAACAACAAGAGCAGAATGTTCTGTGATGGTCTGATGAACTCTGCCTTACTTTGCTAAATGGATTTATATTATTTCATGCCACAGCACTGCTGAATGCTTGATTCTGACTGGCATATGTGAAATGTTAAAGGTTCATTTTAATGTATTAATATGAAATATATATTATTTAAACAGCATTTGTACAATGCCATGCATTGCTTTTAATTACGATACTACATAGTAGTAGCCTGGGTTTCCCCATGCTGCCTTGCGGCAGCTCGATTTTATTCACGCTGCTAGGCACCCTAGTCACCGTGAACCAAATTTTCCTCTGAAATAGGGAACCAATCACAGAACGGGGAGGGAGCATAGGCGCATTTGATAGACGTACAGGCGCATTTGATAGACAGTCGTAGCACCCAAAAATATGTCTCAAAGCTTTTGTAAACCACGCCTCAAATACGACAAAATGAACAACGGGGTTCCAAACCATGTCTCATTCTCAAAGATATGTGGTCTGGCATTAGCCAGGCTAGCAGCCAATCTGAATAAAAGTATTATTAGTGTTATTATTATTTTTATTTCCCACAAATAATACTAACTTTTTTGACTTATTAAAAATAAATTATGTATGTGACTCTAAGTCACATGTATGGCTGAGAATCAAACGAGTTTCTCCCACACACTATGTTTTTAAAACATAAAAAAAGCCCCTTGAGATGTACAGTAACATCTTTAGGACCCCCTCAAAAACGAGATGTTACATCTCAGGGGGCTATCCTTCAAATAAAAAAAAAATTCAATTCCTTGTAAAAAAATCATTGCAAACTCCAATATAATTTTTTTTCTGGTGCTAGAGACCTACCATCTCCCATTGGGAGGTGTTCCTGACCCGGTACTGAACCTGGTACACCAGATTCATCCAGCCCATCTGCACATCTGCGGACGGAGGAGGAGCCCAGCGCACAAGGATGTCAAAGTACAACCCTGAGCGACTCACGTTCAGTAGAGTCCAGTTCAGCCCAATTGGTGGGTCAGGATGAACTAGGAAGTCACAAAACATTTAAGTCAGGCCTCCAACATAGATTTTTTTTGTTACTGTGGTAAAGCCTTAATGAAGCACTTTCACATTAACTTACCAATGTTCTCCACTGTAAAGCAGACCTCATCATAGGTTATGTTCTGAGGAACCGAGCGCAGACGGATGCAGTACGAAATCCAGATTTGTGTGAAGGTCTTGTTGAAGTAACATTCGTTTTCCACAGTACTTGTGTAGTCTGGACACTCCAGCCACTCACTAGGGAGGATACTAAATATCAAATAATAATTAAAAACATAATATTAGAAGTATACGAATATTAGACATCTCAGTGATTTCCACTGCATGGATTTATCAAATTTATCAAACTTACAAATTGCATCATGAAAACAGCGTTTGACGATTATTTTATAATTATTATGCATGCAGCTTTTATAAACTCATATTAATCAAAACATATTTTACTTGAACTTTGAATCATTAATTTGTTAAAACCGTATGTAAAATAAAAAATGTACTAAAAAGTTTATTTAAAACGGTGAAAACTTAAGCACATAAAATATTCACTTTTGCTTATAGTCATAAATATTCTGCCAAATAACACACAATTTAAGCATGACAATATTGAATATTTTATATACATTATATATATATATTTGAATACTGAAATTGATTCGTCTCATACTTTTTGGTCTGATAGAAGACCCTGAGTGCTCCAGGCTCGGTGAGGTTCTGGAAGGTCCCAGCGGTCCACCAGCAACGAAAGGTCTCCTGCTCTCTGGAGCGGCAGCCCATAAAATGAGGTCCTCTATTGGGATCTGATGCAGGAAGGGAAGATAAAATGAAGGAATAAATTATTCTTTTATTAAATCTTGTATGCATGTTATGATTTGGCACATTGTGAACTCTGTCCTCTGCAGTTGAGCTCCTCTGGTGCCAAGTTCACCAGCAGTCCTCTCCGTCCTCTGCTTTTGCGCAGCCATAAATAAGACTTGGAGGATGCAATTGATTTTTCGCCCTCTATTTCGCCCTCTAACTGCAGTATAAATCAGCAGATCTAGCATGTGTCACCCAATCCGCTAGGTATTAAGATTTTCTATGACACCATGCTTTTATTTGATCCATTTCTAAATTGTACCTCTAAGAGTAAATCTAGCTTAAATTAATAGTGGCTTTGGGAATGGAGAGGGACGTTCAAATATAAAAATTTCACTGAAGAAACGTTTCTGCTGAGGTCGAATCCCCAGCACAACCATTTTTCCCATTCTCCTTCGTCCAGCCCTCTTCTAGTGACAACAAGATATATTTCCCTCCATCCCACAGATGCTGAGCACGGCAAAACAGCCCTCACAAAACAGTGACGCTGGTTAGGACTGATTGTGTGGGGAAGGGATTTTCAGTGGCTTAAGTGAGTTCACAAACACACATCCACATCTAATGTATACCCAAACCTTGCTTGAGAGAGTTTGCTGAATAACTAAAATGCGAAAAACAGAGGTATTTTAAAACTACTTTATAATGCTCAACATAAACAACATGCTTGGCTAATATTTTTTGAATCACATTGTCCAAAAAAACAGGGATGCACAATATATTTGTACCATTAAAGGTGCTCTAAGCGATGTCGGGTGACGTGACTTCTTGTTGACATTTACAGTATTTTCAAACAAAACAGAGGCTAGATAGACCGTCCCTCCTCCTCATACGCGCACTAACCCCCCAAACCCCACCCCCAGGGCCTTCTTGTCAGTTATTGGCTGGAACAGTTTGTTATGTTTCGTGGAGCGGGTCGCCGCAATTTGTCTTTGCCATTTGTGGAGCCTGGGTTGTCTGCATAGAACACGTTTTTTTACAGTGTGTTTAGGGGACAGGCAGCAAGCGGATATAAAGGAAATGTTTGCTGTACGTGACAAAAAACGTTTTGGCCTAAAAAACGTGTGACATCGCTTAGAGCACCTTTAATGCCCGATATACTCAAAGCGACATTCTTTTTCATTCTTCACTTAGGGGTAAAACAAAGTTCTAAGACATGAGCAACGATATACTGTTAGTCCGTGTGTCCACCAAAGCGTTTTTCCATGCGCCTGGCGTATGTTTACAATTGTTTTCAATGGGAGCGCCATGTTTTTTTTTTAAACGGCATAAGCGTAACGAGGCACTGAGCGTTTTTTTTTTTCACGCTGACGCGCCAAGCGCCCAGCGTTTTTTAGTCGCCGAGAGTTAAAAAATATTCAACTTTGGATAAAACGCAGTGCTCATCACAGTCACTTTTTACCCAGCCGTCCAATCACACTGGAGGAGGGGCGGGACTAATCCACACTGACCAACTGTCACAACATTCTTTCTGTACAACGACATCAACCAGCAGAGCGAAACAAACAAATTTGATGAAAAATACATTTTTAGTATAAAACAAATTATCTGCAAGTAAACTGTGCTGCGGATATTCTGTATCATAGCAACGAAACGTCTCAACGGAAAAAAACTCGCGCCCAAAGCACGGCGTCCTTAGCAGAGCGTCTAGCGTTTTCAACCTGCTAAAAACCACGCGTCTGGTGTTTGATTTCAATAAGAGTGCCGCGTTTTTAAACGCCATGAGCGTAACGATGCACTAAGCGTTTTTGTCACGCTGAGGCGCCGAGCGCCCAGCGTTTTTTACTGGTCGCCGAGAGTTGAAAAGTGTTCAACTTTGGATAAAACGCAGCGCTCATCATCACTTTTTACCCACCCGTCCAATCACAGTGGAGGAGGGGCGGGACTAAACCACACTGACCAACTGTCACAACCTTTCTGTACAACGACATCAACAAACAGAGCAACTATCTGACACCGCCGACTCATTTAGATGAATATATAAATTTGTTCTGTGCACTTTCCTCTCAATAACAAAATAAATGCAACAAAAATTAGAAAACAAAGCATTTGTAAAAAAGCATCTGATAATTACTACGTTACTACGATATGTTTGCAGAGCACAAGCTCTAGTAACAATAAATTGCTTGATTTAAAGTGGCTTTACCATGTTAAACATGAAACACAATGTCAGTGTCTCGCTTTAAATAATCATTAAAGACTAAAGCTTTAGTCTGGATCTTCTCAGTGTCTAGAACTCCCCCTCTCACCCTTTCTGACTCCCAAAACTCTGTTATTGCTGCTACCTCCCCCTCGAAATTCCGGCATGTGCAATAAAAGAGCCTGCTATATGGAAGAGATTAGGTCTGAGATGAACAGATAATTTGTGGGCCACTGCGGAAAGGATGGGGACAGAAAAGAATAGATAGACATTATCACCACTAAATTGTTCCTGGTCAATATTTGGTTTGGTGCTGAAAAGGGGGCAAAAATCAGCCTAGCGGTCTTCAAGCGCACACAATTTGCCCTCTAAAAAAATGTTGCAAAAGCAGCTGTAAAAAGGCCAAATATTTCGATTTGGGAACAGTTTCAACTGTGTTAGATGTCAGTATGGGAGACTTTTTAATTTTCTGACAAATCAGATGAATAAATAAAAAAAATTATAATCCTTTGCTACAATACAATCTCCCATCATATTCACAATAAGCAGAGCAGGCAAACTCTTTCTGGGACGTTTCACCACAATCTCTTTTCTGACAATTATACAAACAGTGAGTTATGCAGTTTTTGAGTATATGCTGTCGGACCTGTGATCTAAGTCAGAGCTTTTGAGCCAAAATACTTGCGCAAAAAGAGCTCATCTATCATTCTGATGTGTTGGCTTGGCAGTGTTGTGGAATACTACTCGCTGTATGAGGTTTTGCGGGCGTGAATATTTTAGACTGACCAATAATTCCTACACAAGAGAAATTACAAGTCATTTATGAAATGCAATACTTGTTCCAGTTTGAAATGTAGCAACTAAATAAAAATGACAAAGCATAAAATTAGTTTTTTTCCCAGTTAGAACTTTGATGCTGATTTTGAAAGACATGAAACCAAAATAATTTGTGCGATTTGTGTGTTCAATTTGTTTCCATTTCACTCAATTTCTAATACTTATGAATAATATATCAATGCTTATGCACACGCCAACTGCTTGGAAACGTGAATAAAGCTCCTGCTTGTGTGGGTGAAGATGTCCCACGAATGAAAAACATGATGTTCACTCAGCTCCACCGCAAAAAGAAGCCTGGAGTTCAGACCGAAAGCCAGGACCAATGTTTTCCACTTCGGCTAACTGCAAATTTCTGAGTAAATTTGCCACATTTGCCAATTAAACCGTCTTGATGGATTGCATTCACTTAAAAAAAAGCACCCTTATCACTGGCTGTCCAGCAAATGTCTTGATTAGCTCAGGGTTATGAGCTGCTGAGCAAATGCTCCATCTTTTCCAACTCATTTGCTGCAAAGACGACAGTTTAATAGCAGAATCAGAAGAAGGGCATACTTCAGTGAATCTAATCAACAGAAGAAAGTAGCATGAGTCTGCTACAGAGGAATACTTTTTACAGCACTTGCATAACATCTTGTGTGCTTCTGTGTGTATGAGGTTACAGCTTTGCGTCATTCAGTACCCATGTGAAATCCATTTTGACAGAGAGCATCACTGTGCCTATACTGACACTGAAGGACACAGTCCCTGAAGTAAGAACTAACAACCTGTACAACTGTGGCCCTTTAGTCTGAGTCCGAATGGTACATTCATAACATGTCTTTCCTTCATTTCTTTATCTGTTATTAGAGAAAAGGCTAGTTACCAAGGTTTTGAAATAACACACATTCTAAAAATGGAATTTCTATAATTTAATTGTCTTACCTTAAATACAAATTCCTTACAGATTGAAAGACAAATTTGAATCCCAATTCTTATTACTGCGTTTTTATGGAAAAAATAAAACAGAACATTTCGAACTTAGAATCAGAGAAAAGGTGGTGTCAAATATGTACAGTCAAATAAAAATGATTCAGGCACCAGATATAATTTTTTTTTGATATTTTCTTACTAGTGGGTGCAGGACACAATAGTTAATATATGTAAGTGAGGATAGCAAAAAAAATATTATATAATATTATATTATATTTGGGCATATTATATTATCTATATTATATACATATCATATATATATATATATTACCAAAATTTCTTCATACAGTGGATTACCAGTAAAATTTATAGAAATTTGGGACCAAAAATTATTCAGACAAATTGACCTGACCATGTTTTGCTTATGTGTTTTTCTTTAATTGCTAATGCAACCTTTTTACACCACATACTAAACAAAATTTTAAAAAGTTATCAAAATGATTCCATTCGCATGGATACGTTGAAGCGACTACAAATTATGTATCCAGGCCAGACAAGCGTATATATATATATATATTACTGTATATATACACAGTGTATTATTGTACTGTAAACTATATTAAACATTACACTATATTAAAGTATGTATATTACTGTATATACTGTGTGTTCCTGTACTGTAATAATCTATATTAAATTTTACACTACATGTTTTGCTGTTTTCACAGAATAGAAGGTGATGGATTTAAATCCAGGTAAGGTTGTAAAAAATAAGTGATGCTTCAAGTCGCATCCTCTGCCCAGAGTGCCCTTCAAAGGAGCTTAAAATGCTGTTTTTTTATTTTTATGTGCATGTTTTGTGAGGAGGTCTCTTGGACACATCAAGCAATGTGGAAATATCACAAAGCAGGTAAATAAAAACACAGCCTCAGTGAGAAAAACAGCATTACAGAACAGTATGTTCCATTAGCATTTGAACGTGTTAACAGACAGGGACTCCAAGTCTTTATTATGCCGAAACCAAACATTACGTTTATCAGAAGATCAGAGCCATAATGAGCTTCACTGCCATGTAACATCCACAGAAAGCTTGTTGTTTTTTATTTGTCCGACATAATTGTTTCTGGGAGCATTCTGACCAATATGCTTTACGACTTAATTAGAACTAAATAATGAATAAGCAAACCGAAATGGCTTAACATAAATACAGAGTTCATGATTGTCTTCATTCACTTGAGAAACACATAAAAGAAGCTCAAATATCTAATTTAATGCTCCTTTTACATTCATTTGCAGAACACAGAAAGCTGTTGCAATTCATTCAAATGAAATGGTCGTGATTGTATAATACGTCGACGGGCTGTTAATGGGTAAAGTGCTACACAGATTACTCATCATTTCAAACACTATTAGGTGAGAAGCTTAACTTAACATTCAATGTACATTTTTTGAGTTCAAGTAAAGGTAAGTAAAAACAAGCCTATGTTTTCATTTTGTTGTTGTTACCAGAAACACTTAAAAAAATGTATTTTTTCAGACCTAAGCAACGAAGGGGTCAACTTGGTCAATAAACAAGCCAAATAATGAGCACAAAATATGACAGCGGTGATTACATAATTTTTATTCTCTAAGCCCCTCAAACTAATTACCAATCACACACACACACATACACACAGTGACTAATGAGCACATATTTGAAAAGCCTTTGACCCACGGCATAACCACATCTAAGTGGTTCAATATTTAAAATAAATCAATTAAATTTCAAGAGAGCAAGACGTACAGCAGCAAATAACCTTTAAGCAAATTTGCTAACGTTAAAAATGCAAAATGTTAAGCCACCCCACACGTCCACACTTATGTCTAGTAAAATGTTAAAGGGAGTCATGATTTCCCTGTCTGTACAATCCGATGGGGTCAGCCTTTTCCTCTGAAACCATGCAAGGAAGTGCTTTCCAAATTATGCCTGATTAAAGTCCCACGGGAAGAAAGTCTCTCATAATCATAATACACTATTATGCATAGCCTACAGTAATTAAGACTTGAAAATCTATTCATAAAGCTCATCTTGAAAAGAAATTCAATCCTAATACTATAATCTTCAGTTTATAACAGATTGTAATCCGACAAGCTTACAGGTATTTCAAGTTCGTTTTGTGCTGGCAAATATATATGAATAACTTTAAAGGAGAAATAGATATTAGTTTGGGCCCTCAAATATCAATTGTGATTTTGGCTGTGGAACCCCTCAAATTCCACCTATAAGTTATGAAAACACTCTTGTGTTCACAAGCCAAATGTGTATAAGGTGTTTTCAGCACTGTGCTCAGCATAAGAATTTGTGTCAGTGGCTGGGTAAGACTTGGTCTAACAGACCAGAACATACTCACTAACAGTCCAGCAACTGCACCACCTGCTGCTCTTTGTTCTTTAAAAAAGCATTATGCTGAATGGGGGCAAGGAGGACGGACAGGGGTGGTGGAGAGAGAGAGAGAGAGAGAGAGAGAGAGAGAGAGAGAGAGAGAGAGAGAGACGATCCTATGTTAAAGACACACACTTCTGATAAAGCAATAGTTCACCCAAAATTTTACATATAATTATTTATGCATTAGATACACTTGTTCCATGTTGTCATTTAACAATATGACTGACAGACGGACAGATAGACAAACGCACAGACAGAAAGACAGCTATCTTTTGTGGTCACAATAAAACCTTCTTGAGGATAAACAAAAAGGTCGAAGGCACAAGACACTTCCAACAGAATGTAAACTGGTGTTAAAAATAACTGCAAACACACACAGTGTACAGAAAGGGGGATGAGAAACTCAATACGTTGCAAGTGTTCACTAAACGTCCAGTGCCTAGATGTATAGTGGAAAGTACTAGTAGAAACCACATTATACAGAATATAATGGAGGATTTGGGGGATGAAATTCACCACAGGAAAAGGAGTCAATGTCCGATAATGTTGTTTCTTTAGCCGTTTGCTAACATGCAAATGCTCGTCGACGTTATTCCAAATTTAGTGCAAAGCTACATAAACAAGACAGCAGCCTCCAATCGCCCTGTGTAATCCCATCATTAGCAGACCCTCTCTTTGATGATCAGTGAACACAAATCCACACCCGTAAGCTGAATTACAGCAGATTTAAGTCAAGTGGATCTGCGATAATGACCGTAATCCTCCCTAATACTGTAATAATGAGGACATTACATGAGTAAATCTACCAAATCATTTCTTTATACATATTAAAGTACAGTGTCATACAATCACATACTTTGACCAGAGATTCTCTCATTAAAGTTCTTGTTAAAGGGATACTCCACTTTTTTTTTGGAAATAGGCTCATTTTACAACTCCCCCAGAGTTAAAAAGTTCGGTTTTACCGTTTTCAGATGTATTCAGTCGATTTTCGGATATTTAGAAGAATATCAGTAACCAGACCGTTTCTGGTCTCATTGACTTCCATAGTCTATTATTTTTTACTATGGAAGTCAATGAGACCAGAAACGGTCTGGTTACTCTTCTAAATATCAGAAAATCGGCTGAATGGATTCGAAAACGGTAAAACTCAACTGTTTAACTCTGGGGGAGTTGTAAAATGAGTCTATTTCCAAAAAAAAGGTGGAGTATCCCTTTAAATTGCTTAATGTTTTTGCTTACATTTTTTCTGTCCTTCAAAATCTAATCTATCAACCAAACGTTTAACATTTTTCTCTCAAATTTCTGCAAACCAATATGCTGAATCTGCTGGCAAGTTTACCACAGAAGGTTTAAATATGCCTTCAGATGAAGAGGAATTGGTTTATGGCCACACGCCCCTTGTGGAATAAGTTTCATGCGAACGGCCGTGTGGTCCTGCAGTCCACATCTGGGTTTTCTGCTCATAAAGAGCCAACTACTGCCTTATGTAATAGCAAACATTGCTGTCCTCTGCTGTTCTTCTTTCTCCACATGTCTCAAAGCGAGCAAAGCCAGCTCTCTCCCTGACTTCACCCCGCTGCCTAGCGTAAATAAACTACAGTCCAAAAAGGGCTCCGCCTGCATCTGAAACTCCCTGAGTCACAGCAGTAGACTCTCATGTTGCTCAGTGCTCACAGCAGACTGTGTGTTGTGCGAGGGTTATGGCAAGACAGCACGGCACAGGGAGAATTAAGGAATCAACACGGCAACATAATCACTAGGCATTTAAACGCAAAACCGCATGCTCAACAGAAAACACTCCTCCAGTGGTAGATTCCTTAGTGAACATATTGTTAGTGGAGGAAAAATAGACTGACTTCCAAGAATCTACTCGTGCTTCTGAATGTTTCCTGTGTATGCACAGATTGCTCTGAAGTCTTCGGCACTTCTGGTAGTTTAATTATTTATTTATTTAGAGGACAATCCCCTTAAAACAACCTGGTCTTGGTCAAGGACACAATGGTTATACATCAAGTTTGTGCTAAGAAGTTTCTTGGGATTGCAGTAAATATTTTAACCATCATGCACATATTGTGAAATCTGACAGGGTCATTGGTTTTTCAACATTAGTTCTAAATAGATTAATGGTGAGGTAAATGTTAAAAGTAGTGTTTTATTATTTTGTTGTATTGTTTGCATCATCAATGGGTAACAACTATTCATATGTAAGGAATACATAATGCTTTGAAATTATAAGCCCTTTGAGTGCCGAGAAAAGTGCTATATAAATGTAATGAATTATTATTATTATTAAACTTAACAATAAGGCAATAAAAGTAAGAACAAACTAATCTGCAGCCATAACAGTTTTACGGGTGGCTGTGTAGTAGACCCAATAAAGACGAGATGCGTGACGCAGAAAAAAAATACACTTTTAATTAGAGCCAGACCGATATATCGGCCGGCCGATATTAGTCATTTTCCAAAATATCGGTATCGGCAGTCATAATGGCGATAAATGAATATTTAAAAAATAAAATAAAAACGGACGAAACACGCTTTAATCATCTCTCCTTGGCCTGTTATATTGAAAATGTATGTTTTACAATTTGCAGTATGATGTTATCTATTGCTAAATTATGGCTCATCATAGACTAGCTAACCACAAAGCTAGCACTATCATCAGTGGAAGACCGCTAACATTAACATTAATGAGCTTGGAAACCACAATGAACTTTTTCTGCCTAAATAAAGAAATGATTACTGTATTTTTAACTAGCATATCTATAGTTACAGTCGCTGCATTGTAAAATGTAAGTTAGACTTGCGAGGAGTGAACATTTAGACATAGAGAAAAAGTATCAAATGTATCTTGTGCAGAAAAGTTAGCTTTTCTTTTACACGTGTGTGAAATCCAACAATATTTAAAAAAAAAAAAAAAAAAAAAAAAAAAAAAAATCGGCCGATATATCAGAATATCGGATTTTAAAACCCCAAAATATTTGTATCGGTATCGGCCTTCAAAATCCTTTATCGGTCGGGCTCTACTTTTAATAAACACTAAAATATCAATGGTGTTAGTGACATTAGACATTAAACCGAGGTCCTGATTCCGTGGTCACAAAAAATACCAGGATCTCTTTCGAAAGAGTAGGGGTGTAATCCTGGCATCCTGGCCAAAATTTGCCAAGTGGCCTCTGCCCATCATGGCCTCCTAATCATCTCCATATATACACTCACCTAAAGTATTTTGGCACTAAGGGGCCTAAAGTGTGCCAAAAAACATGCCCCACACCATTACACCACCACCACCAGCCTGCACAGTGGTAACAAGACATGATGGATCCATGTTCTCATTCTGTTTATGCCAAATTCTGACTCTACCATCTGAATGTCTCAACAGGAATTGAGACTCATCAGACCAGGCAACATTTTTCCAGTCTTCAACTGTCGAATTTTGGTGAGCTCTTGCTCATCGGTAATCACACCACCGGCCTCGCGTCGTTCTCCACACGGCCCTCACTCGTCCTGCTTGCAACAGTAAACATGATGAATGGCAACTGTAAAATGCAAAAGTCGAATCCTGGACATTTTGGGCGATCTCGAAACACATTTTAGGGCAGACTCATCACGGAGACTCACAAGTACCCTAGACTCATTTAACTGCTGCGCTCTGTTACCGCTAGGCGTGGCCTCCTAGGGAAGCGAAGCAAGTGCCTTCTGGAAGTTGTTGTCTTTCATCCACATAAGTCAAAAATACATTTTCTGGCTTTTCACAGTCTAGAAAGCTCCAAATTCAAAAATAATTTCACATTTATTCTACATCTGTAACCCATTTTAAATACAAGTTAATCTTTCCAGAGGTGAAGTATCCCTAAAAGCTCTTTATTATACAATAAAACTACTATGGCAATGTATTTATAATATGTGGTTGTGTTGCTTTTTCTAAAAAACTTGTGAATTCACCAAGTCACAGAAAGGAATTTTAGTTTTTGTTTTTGTTGCGAGACCAGGTTGGTTCAGACAGGCCAGATTTCAGACATTAACATAAACATTAAAAGATAATATTTTCAAACAAGAAAAACAAACTTTAATCCAAGTGCTAAAGTCTGTGCTCCAACTTGTGTGCAGTGGCTGGGTCATTAACCCAAGTCATTCACTGCATCTGAAAGCCTATTACACAAATGTTATTTACCATAACATTTCACTGTCTCAATGATAAGCTATGTGCAGTGTTGACATCCCAATTGGTTCATCATCCCATAAGCGCCACTGTATCCTGTCCCTGGACTTTGGATGACCACCACAGTCAATGTATTTACTTTCAAACAAAACCTATTTATTTAAGGATTGTTTGACTAGACCAAAGTAAAATGTTCTGTGTGCTCAAAGGTGAATAATCTTGACACAAGCCCAATGGTTTTCCAATAATGACTTGGCACAGACATCTACAGTTTAAAGGCCCACTGAAGTGCCTTGAAATGTGCAGCACTTTTCAATGTGTTGACGTAATTTCCACTGAAACAGGAAGACAGGGTGGGACATATCAAGCAGCTCCTCCCCCTTTTTAAAACAGCCAATAGCATTTTACTTATACCACAGCTCGGTATTCTCAGCTTATGACAGCCAGGGTCTAATAGATTCCCCCTTTAGATTTAATATGAAACTGCTGCTAAAACAAAACAGTGATCATAATCTGCATAGTTTGAAAAGTGTAGTTTGTGCAGATGTGTGGTTTTGAAATTTATGTTGGAGCATGCATGGCACCGGTGTTATCTCTTTCACTAGTACTGTTTCTAGTGCAGTCTATCGAACAATTTCTCCTCCCAATCTCCTCCATATCGCTTCAAAATCTAGCATTCTGTGTAGAATTCAAATGGATCCGATATGTTTTGTGGTCTGCACCGACTCGCGCATATGTTCCACTATCGTGGCTTTGGACTGGAGCTAACTGTGGGCATGCTGTGGCGGTTTGCGTGACACTAAAGCGAAACCAGACTTCATTCACCCCAATGAAAAGCATATTTACACCGTGTGAATCGTTTCCTATCCCCTATATAGTGCTCTACGCGCTAATCACCATGTAAAAAAATAGCATGGAGCTTCGACGTCTTTCAGCCGCAGCTTCAACGTCTATTTATAGTGCAGGGGCAGGGTGCTTCAGATTCTAGAGAGCATTTTATTGTATAGAAAATCTGAAGTGTGATGTCATCAAGGCAGAGTGATGTCATCAAGATGTCATCAAAATTGTTGATCCATTAATGCGGGAGTGTGAGTCTAAGTTTTGAATGCTTATATATCTTCTGAATGAGAATTTTGTCATTGTTTTAGAGCACACTAGCTCATAGATAATATTCATAATAGCCAAAATAATTTGAATTTGATTTCATGGGGACTTTAATTCTTTGACTGATATATGATATTCTATATATGATATTAAATGTATTATTTATTAATTATTTATATAATAAGTTGCCTTTAATTGCATACATTTTTAATGATTTTTTTACATTTTTAATTCACAACAAAATAAAGCAAAAAATAAATAAAATAAACAAATAACGCAAAATAGCAATCCATGAAGCATTTTGCAAACGCTGCAGTAATCACAGCTGACAAAGCAGCCAAAGACATTCATCTGATGCATATTTACATATAGTGTAACAGTGTAGACGTAACAGATAAATCAGACAGCTGTGTTAAAGTGAAATAAATAACATGTTTTTGAGGTTGTGAAGTACCTGGAGCAAACAGCTCGGATCCTCGTGCGGACACCAGTCCAGTCCCACACAGCAAGCCCAGGTACAGCAGACTGAGAGAGAGAGAGTAAGCCATAGCTTCTGCTGTCTCCCTGTGCGGTAAAATAAGAAAAGAAAAATCATTATTAGTGGTCCTCCCGGATGACACCCCTCTGACAAATACTTAGCTGAAACCCCCATAGAGCCCCGGGGCCATCTCCTCAGCATCTCCAATTAATTTCCCTACTCCGTCACACCAAAGCGCACTGGCTTTTACCACCATTAATACTTAGCTGGTCTGTGTGAAACCCTATATGAGGAAACCAGACAATTAACAACCAGACGCAACCTCTGAAACAATCAGCACTTCCAGCCATACGTGGGTTTATCATTATCTGTGGGTTACATGGGGTCTTTAAAGCATGCAGGCGTTTGCGGAGGATGTTTTCACAAGCTAATACTCCACATTTACTGTGTTAAACTAGAATTTGCATTATATAGGGCGACAGAAAACCTTTCAAAAATGTCAAACGTTCATGATATCGCCGCTAAAGGTCCTGGTGAAACATTATCTCATATGGAATGAAGCATAAAGAATTTAAACCAGCTTCGACTTATATTAGTGCTAGACTTGTGACAGAAATACTGTTGACAAGTTGCCATCATTCATTTTGTGATTTATGTATGTGGGGGCGCTTTGTGATTTGCACTTTGTACTTTGCACTTTGTACTTGGTTGATTCTGTCAATGTTCCTTCGCCCTCATCACATTTGGCACTTATTACAGTATTATTCAATAAAAGAGATAAAGGTTTGTCTGAAATGGCGATGACATTGTGACATAGTGAGAAATTACTGTCACAAGCATATAAGGGGGAACAGGTTGTATCCAGCTAGCCCAAGAGTTAGGCTAAAAATAAGTACACTATATTTGTTTGGTCACCACAAAAAAAAAATCATAGAGAAGTCAGTGGCCCTTTGGGACTGGTGATTCTGATCTTAAAAGTGCAACTAAACATTATCCAGACAGACAGCCTTATAAAAATAGAGAAAACACTAGTCATGTGGTTTAAATGTGTCAAATAAATGATATTAAATACAATCGAGCGAGCAATTAATAAATACAATTGGCCAACAAACGTTGTTTAGACTTGCTTATGTTTCTGAATCCGATCTGATTAATGATGAGTTCTGGCCTAAAACTTGGCTTCGGAGCTATTTTTATTATGCACTTGGCAGTGGATTGTTGAAAACAGCACCAGGCTATAATTTCCAAATGTGGAAAAATACACAGTCAGCAAATAACTGGCTTTGTTGCATTTGACCTATAGCTTCACCCCATCATTCTAACAATGCTAGAATAACAACATGCAGGTTACTTCTGTAATTTGTACTCACATTCACAAAGCTGCGTAAAATAAAAGCTAGTTAAACTCATTGAAAAGGCTTAAGACATATTAAAGCCAAATATTATACAAACTTATGTGTATGTGCTTTGGTCAAATGTTTGGTGCATACAGACTCAACAAATTCACCACAAAAACACTTGATCCTCTCAGAGACACGGCCCTTCTCAGTCAGGTAGTAATGAGGCCCCATTCCTCACAGGAATGCTGCTATCATACAGTGAAAAGTGTAAAAAGAACTACACGCCCAGTTTGACAGCTGGTCCAATGCTTATTAGCTGGTCTATGTAACTATATAACATTTACCAAACTATTATTATGTCTAATTATGAAATAGATAAAATAGTAAATTAATAAAAAAAATAGTGTGCTAGGATAAATCATTAATAAACACTGCAATATTCCATAAAGAATTAAAATCGCCAATTTTGACAACATTTTCCATGTTGTTTCTAATCCATACTGTATTGTGAAATTTTATTACTATTTGAAATAACATGTAAAATAATCATGTGATTGAAAAGCTGATTTTTTCAGCATCCTTACTCCACACGATCCTTCAGAAATCATTCTAATGTGCTGATTTGATGCTTAAAAAAATTATATTTCTTATTATTTTCCGTGTTAAAAACAGTTGTGTTGTTTAGTATTTTTGAGGAAACAGTGATACATTTCTTTCAGGATTCTTTGATGAATAGAAAGCAAAAAAAAAAAAAAACAGTATTTATTTTAAATAGAAATCTTTAGAAAGATTATTAAAGGTCCCCTGACATGGGGTTATTTTATTATTTTATAATGTTTCATGGGTTGTCATAATTTAGAATTAAAAGGCATTTTTCCTACCCTGATTTTAGCCTCAGATTTGAACACTCTGTTTGAAGGGGCGTGTCTGCTGTGGGATTCAGTGTAACCGGCCACTGCTGTGATTGGCTAACATGATTGCAAATGAAATAGCTATGTATTACATGCAAAACTTTCTTGAATACTTTTACTACAGCTATTATAGGTTTTTACTATTACAGCTATCGAGATTAACGAATAGTGAGAAGTTTTAAAAAGGTAATTTTTAGATCTATTCCCATAAAATGTTGTAGTGATGAGCATTGAACAAGCAGAGGACAGTCTGTTTATCGCGAGAATGAAGATCTTATCATTGCAACGCAGTTTCTGCACTCTCTCTAATGCTTTCACCAATGCAAACACGATGATGTACATTACAGTAAGAGCTTCGTTGTGCAGTGTAACGTGCATCATTGATTTCATAACGACTTGTCGAGATAAACTCTCGCTGTGTGTAAACATTGTTCTTTGATCGCTTTCTGTATAACTTGTTCACGATTTAAATAAGATTATTTTCATCCTACTAAAAGAAACGATGTGAATTTGATATTTTAGTCACTGGCTTGACTTACTAATGCATAAACAGAATGATTTTGACAGAATCAGAAATTGTTGCTTGGTAGCTCATCAATTTATTTTCAGAAGTTCATCGAGTTGAGGAAACAGCCGTCAGTGAAATGTTTGGAACATACAAAACTTTGGGAAATGTCGGCACATTTCCTGAGAAAATAAAATGAACCCATTGTTTCTTCAGAGGCTCGGATGAAGGAACTAAAACATACTTTTGTGTTCAATTTGTACATCCGAACACTGATCAACTGCCATGCTTCGCTCGTTTGCAATGATATCTCTCGAGGAAAAACTCAAATCTCAAAGCTATTTCTCTAGGAAAAACTCAAATTGCGTTCGTTCTTCCTAGCTCATTTTCTCATGGGCGAACCAAATTCTCCGGGCGGGCAAAGCAGAGAAAAGGGAGGTAACTTTTCCTCGTTATGACGTAATAACGAGGAGATTCAAGATTAGCGCGTCTGAACTGCAGAGAAGAGAAAAATAGCCAAAGCTCGGTTTACACCGAATGAAAATTTCATGTCAGGGGACCTTTAAGGTCTCTACTGTCACATTTGATGTAGTTTAACAGAATTAGTTAGTATTATGTTATATTATATTGCATTTCCGCCATGTGGAGTCCTTGGATTTACTGTGAGGGCCGGTAGGATCTGAGCCCATGAGGGAGTTAAAGGGGCACGGCAGTCTGCACAGAGGGCCTGATTGTCTGGATAGCCATGAGAGTGTGGAGGGTGGAACCTCCCTTGAATCTGATTGGCTGAAGGAATTTCCCGCTGCTTGAGTGTTTCACAGATTGCTCCAGCACTGCATGCATATTAGGCAATGCTTCTCACCATTTAACCTCCAAAATATCTCTACTGTTGATAACATGACCCATCTTGGACAACATTTACATTTTTGTCATTTGAGGGCCATGTCGTTGAAACAAATGTTACTGTAATGTTTCTCTTTCAAATCCCTCATTATATATGTATATATATGGACAGCGCCGCACGGTAGGTTGTGCAAATAAACAGGTCTGTTTTGAGTGGATGACAGCCCACAGTTTGTTTCCGATTTATTTGCTGCTTGAAGCATTCAGGGCAAAACCTGATATAAATAAGACTTTTTTTGCTATCATTGTTCTGTCAGGATTTTAATGATTGGCTGCTACAACCTTAATAAATGGATCTGGTGCTGGGTCGCATTTCTGCTTTAATAGATGACCTTTTGAGCCCGAGAAAAGTCCGAAAGCACAATTTTCACATCTTTACAATTCTGGGCACATTTGCAAACAGAAAATTTCTGAACTTTTTTTATTTATATCTTTTTTTTTTAAACACTGTAAGCTAACAGGTCTAGAACTCAGGCTAACAAGCAAGAGTAGATTATCATTCCTGTTTGGCCAAAATCCAAGACTGAATTAATAACATCCAAAATTAGCACTAACATGTAGTTTACCATTCCAAACCTGTTGATCTCTGTACTAATAAAATGTCCAGAGTCACTGAGTCATACTCTTGTTATGATGGTACACACTCCAAACAGGAAGTAATACTAAATCTGCGTGTGGTGATTTACTCGGTCGTAAAATTGCTTTTAATGGTAACTATTTAGCAACTTTATATCAGTAACCATACAATCAAGCAGAGATTAAATCGATGTGCACTTAAACTAAAACCACTACCTTCCAGTTCTTATGAGCTCAAACCAGCTGTCAGCATGATGTAAAACAAACACATGGACATCACCTTTAGCAAACTGTGCTGAAACTAATGGATTGATGATTTGAATCCATTACTACGAGTGTTGTTACGTAATCATAATATATACGGTACGTACACCATATTATACAAGTCACTTTTTCTAATAAAAGTAGCACACATTTATGTACTTCGTTTAGTTGCAAATAAAAATAGAAAAACTCTGCCTTTGCCATGTTGAGAAAAATCTAGATTTTAAGGGTATGTAAAAAACATATTTCTTTGTCAAAAATATATAATTTGGGTTGTGATATATTTGTTTGGAGCTTTCCACCAATGTGTTTCTCATTGAAGCTTGTTTTTGCCACAGAATAAAAAATAAAAAGGTAATTGTGACTTTTTAATCACACAATTATGACTTTCCATCTCTGATTTGCGTGAATTGAATTGCGTGATATAATAACACAGTCTCATCCCAAAAAGTCATATAACTGACGTCTTGGGACGTCTTTTGACCATACGTCAATATCCGCCTTTTTAGGGCCCCCTTAAACGTCGGTAGATGGCGATCCCGGGCCGTCATACAACTGACGCTTTACCTTTAACGTCAGGTGACAGGTTAGGTTTAGGGGTAGGTTTAGGTCTGGGGTAGAGTTAGGATCCCATAACCTCATCTACCGACGTTTAAGGGGGCCCTAAAAAGGCGAATATTGACGTATGGTCAAAAGACGTCCCAAAACGTCAGTTATATGACGTCTTGGGATGATAAAGTCACAACTGCTAGTTATAGAGTCCGATGTGAAGTCTCAATTGTGTTACAAAATCAGACTTTGATTTCTCAGAATTGCGAGTTTATATGTTTATATGTAAGTGTGAGATATAAACTAAAGCGAAACAGAGGAAAAAAATCGTTGGGACCTTAAAAACTTTTTTAAAACAAAAAAAGTCTGAATTGTGAGTTTATTTCTTGCAATTACGAGTTTGTGTTTCATTCGGTGGTGGAAACAATTTTCCATATTTCTGTGTAAATGTAAAAGTCCTGCTTCCGATACTAATCGAAAAAATATCTACATCAAAAATGTAGATATACTGTATTTAGGTTCTTGGCCAGTCTTAAGATGTTTATAATAAATCCCATTCACCACAAATTACATTGGTTAACCAAATGTTTGCATGAAAATAACGTTTGGAGTATAAACACACACACAAAAAAACCCCTCATCTCTTCATCAAACACAAAACTGTATAATGCTGGGGGGGGGGGGGGGGGGGGACTTCGTCAATTGCTTCATTATTCTTTAAACCCTCCTTGCCTGAATTGTTGTATTACTAAAACGCTCTATTACTGCTAAATTAATAAATGTAAATGCAAACTAACATTGTTAATGTCAAAAGTCTCAGTCAGCTGATAATGTAAAATTATGAATAACTATTTATGAGTAATGCAACATTGTAATTATTTTAAAAGTAACAACTTATCCCCTATTTTAGAAAGATCATTAGCATTCAGTCCATATGTGCCCTTGCAACATCACACAAGCATCTCTTACATTTACAGTTGTAATCTAAATCTAGTATAATCTTTAAATCTTATTAGTTATTAGCACAGGTCTCAGTCCACACAGTGTTTGGCTATTGCAGAAAGAGGAACTCAGAAAGGATTCAACCTTTCCTATTCTGATTGATTTAATCAAAAGACGATATGCAAGGTTCAAAGGTGACATTTCAGTTACCCCAGTTGCACAAGTAAGCAAATAATGGGCTATGGTGAAACAAGCTCAAAACCTTGTGTAAACTATTACAGATGGATTTGCATGTGCACAGAAAAAAAAAATCCATGGAAAGTACATGTGCTGCAGTTATGCTGGTGGATTTTAACTAGGTTAGACAGGGGTTTAACACTTCATTGGACTTTTCAAATAGAGATTAATGTGGGCTTCTGCCAGCTACAGCATATGAGAATCGTTTTGCTTTGTGATGGCATTCAGTTCTGGCTGGTGAGACCCGATCGTCTCTGCCGCTCCTATTTCACAAGGGCAGTGGAAAAGTTTGGGTCAGCAGAGCAGGCTGCTGGAGGGGGACGGAGCTTGATTCTGCCAAACGGAGCATGTGTGAACGTATGTGTGTGTGGCGAGAACTGAGTTTTACGATGCTTGCTCTAAACAAGGAGGGGAGAGAGATATCATCCTTCCAACACCCGTTGTATACTGAGGTCAATCAAGTTCGTGCAGAGATTGCTTGCAAACCTGTTTGTGTTGTGAGGGTATTCAATCGTCTAGACGTTTTTCACTGAGAGCCAAAAGCTGAGCATTATAAAGCTTGATTTCACAGACAAAGCTTTAGCTAGTCCTGAAATAAAAGGAATGTTTGAGCTGTTTTAACTGAAAGCACATATTAAAGTCTGTCACTATTGTTTTGACTTAAGATGCACAATAGTAATGTTTTGTAACAATGTTCAACTGTTATGGGAAGGAGGAGGTGGGAACCAGCAAACATTCAACAAGTTTAATATATAAAACAAAACAAATACAAAATGAAACTAAAACACAGCAGAGTGAGCAGACCCTCACGACCGACTTTTGTCACGTAATAAAACACCAACAAAGCAAAACACAGGTTCAGGCCTGTTCCTTTCTCAATCTTCACTGTCATCGCTACTCCTTTATGCTTCCACTCCTCCGTAAGAGATGCGAGACTGGTGCGTCTCACAAGTGTCATTCATTATCACTCACGTCACCTCCCTCGGCCTCGTCCTGCTCACCACCACAGGCACATTTATAAAAGTGATTTAAATATCCTATTTGAACTAAGACTTGGGTTTAGTCTAAGCCCTGTCTGTGAAACCGGACCATAGAGTCTACACTTAAAGGGAAACTCCACTTTTTTGGAAATAGGCTCAGTTTACCACTCCCCCAGAGTTAAACAGTTGGGTTTGACCGTTTTCGAATTTATTCTGACGATTTTTTGATATTTAGACGAATATCAGTATACAGACAGTTTCTGGTCTCATTGTCTTCCATATATTTTTTTCCTACTATGTCAATGAGACCAGAAACTGTCTTATTACTGATATTCTTCTAAATATCAGAAAATCGGCTGAATGGATTCGAAAACGGTAAAACTCAACTGTTTAACTCTGGGGGAGTGGTAAAATGATCCTTATCCTTTTATCCTACAAGTATCCTTTTAAGCTACATTACAAAAATGTATGAATGTCTGTGCGTTATACAATACCATTCAAAAGGTTGACGTCAGGATTTTTTAAATGATTACTTTTATTACAAAAGATTTTTACTTCATATCAAGCTCTTCATTTAAACTTTCTATTAATCAAAGTATCCTGAAAACATGTACCACGGTTTCCACCAAAATACTAAACACAACTGTTTTGTGTTGAGTACCAAAACAGCATATTAGAATGATTTTGGAATTATTTTAAAATATATTATATTTAAAATATATAAAAATAAATAAAAAACAGTTATTTTAAATAATATATCACAATAGTAATGCACACTTGATGAGCGTAAGTGACCTCTTTTAAAAAAGATTTTAAAGGCACAACAGCTTCAAAGTCATTTCGGTGGTAAACAAACTCATAGTAAGGCGAATCATCCAGGTAGTTAAGCTTGGGGGGGACGCCGCTGGAAAAACCAGCAGTGCAATTTTGAGAGGAGCGCTCCTGACAAATCTCGCAAGAATCACAACATGCTTTACGGCAAAGACACTTACGCGGCAATGGAAAAAGCAAAGAAAACGTGACGCGAGTAGGGGTGGGGAAAAAAAACGATTCTTAGATGCATCGCGATTGCGGACGTGAACGATTCTGAATCATTCAATGTCAAAAAACGATTTTCAATTTTTTTTTTAGATATATATTGACGGAACGCGAAAGACGGAACTCTGAAGTGCAGAAGTGCAGTGGCCGGACCGTTTGTGGTGAGCACATAACAGAGCCGCGATGGCTGAGTGCGACATTGTCTATGTCTAAAAACTGACGTGTGGAAATATTTTGGTGCCTGAAGTTGAAGGGGGAAAGGAGCTGGACAAGACAACAGCCACACTATTTGTAAGCTTTGTAGAATAAAACTGAAATATTTCGGAAACACAACAAATGTGAGAAGCCATATGACAGTTTTCCACCCAGAGGAGGAAAAACACTCGGCTGTACTGGTCATTGTTATATTATTATATATTTTGTTTTTGCTTTATCTTATTTTATTACTGACTTTTTGCTGATTTTACTGACCTATTTGACTTTAATAATATTTTAAATTGATATAATGCTTGTGGTTTTAGCTGTGGTATTGTTAAATAGAATTGAGAATTTTCACTGGTATCTAAAATTTTTGGATACCAGAGGAAAAAAAAAAACATTTAGGTATTCAGGTAAAACATTTATGCTTGCTTTATGCTAAAATGTTTGCTTTAGTCATCGGCTACTGGCAGGTGTGGCAAAAAGTTCATTTTAGGCCCTGTGCATACATGATGGAGCTGACAACTTGTGATAAGCTTATAAAATGTGTAAAAGATCTGCTGGGAGAAGATGTCTCTACTTTCTGTGTCGAACCGTAATGGGCAACAAAATTGTGACTATGACGAGAAAAAAACAGGTATACTTGAACACTCTTTAGGAAAGCATCTTGTGACATCATGTCCTATTTTTTTTGTTCATTTACATGTCTTTGGTCCGTGTTTCGTTCATATTTCAGTCAAACCGCACCAGAGTTTGTTTGAAAGCGGACCGTAACGGGAAGCGTTATTCAGCACTTATTCAACAGAGCACTAACGGAGCAATCACATCAGAGTTCATTTTAATCAACCCAAACCTGACAAGTGTGAACACACCCTTAAAAGTGCACAAATACTATCCAACCTATATGGTAAGACTTTTTTGATTCCCAGCACTTTGAGCTCATCTCTGTGTGCACAGTCCATTCAGTCAACACAAAATGTTCCTGCGAGCCTGCTACACAAAAAGCAATTGCAATCAACAAATACAAATTACAACAATTAAAAACATTTAATTACAGATAAACATTAAGCTGAAACAAGTAATTCAATTTACTGGTGGATAGTGACAATTCTGATAATGTACAGCCTAATGAGATTAAATGAATAATAATGGATTTCAGGATCAATAACATTTGGCATTTGAATTTCATCACCATTAGGAATGCACTGAACAGAAATATAGAGTTTAACACAAGCTGGTCTGTACATGTCATGCCTTGAGTGGGAAACCTGTACAACCAGTAACCTTTTTGACTAGGATGAAACAAGCCAGAAGCAGTCTTTGGGAAATCTGGGAAATCTTTCAATACACGTAAAGGGTTAGTTCAGCTAAATATGACACTTCTGTCATCAATCACTCATCCTTGTGTTGTTCCAAAACCCTTCAGACTTTTGTGCTTCTCTGGAACATCTATTCACCATTCATCTATTCACGTAAAACTGGATTTGTTATGGATTTTATTTACAATCTCTATATGAATGTTTCGCAACACCAGAGTTTTGTACTTTCAATGGAGGAACAGATTTCATTAAAAATTTCTTTAGTTGTTTTTCTAAGATGAGCAACAGTCATTGAAATGAGGTGAGAGTGAGTAATTGATGACAGAATTTTCATTTTTTTGGGTGAATTTATCAAGTGTTGCACAAATCTGCGTTCTTCTAACCTCTCTGTTCATAACAAGCTGCTTGAAACAAGTCTGTGAATAAAGCATTCAGACTTGTTTAAAACTCAAACTCATGACCTTTCTGTACGAGAATCTTTGAAGAAATTATGATTGCACCGCTTTTACCTATAGAATTGCACAGATAACCATGGCTGCTTGGAAATATAAAATGCAGGGAGTATTGGATTTGCAGCCTCATTTCAATGGCATTTCTGTCTGGAAAAAAGGTGCTATAGGTTCTCAGAATAATTTCTATGGTTTCTCAACCATTGATTGAACTTTTAGTCTTTCAAGGGTAATGTTCTTTATCAGTATTAAAATTCAAAGTGATCAAAAGTGTTATCACATAACATGAATACAGTAAAAGTAAAACTTCTAGATATATGAATAATTAAATGCATTTCTATCAATAAGTGCAGATTATAAATGCAAACTATAATTATTTGAAAATAATCTAATGTCATCAAATTGCTCAAAATTCTCCACTGCATTATACATTAGATAAACAACGCACATGATGATAATAATTAAGCAAAACTATAGTGATTTAAACCTGAGGAAAACACCTGCATGACAGCCGCCGATGCATATACATCCAGCTGTCACAGAAATTCATAACAGGGATAAACAGCAAATGTGTCCCACTCTGTTTAACTGGGTTTGGTTTAACAAGGGTAATAAATATTTTCAAACACTTTTCGCAGCTGATAAGCCATCTGAGGCCCCTTATAAAAATACTGAGACGTGGGTAAACTACATTTCTGATTTATTTCCACTTGCGCTGAGCAAAGTTTAGACGACAGATCAACATCAGACGAGCAAGAAAAAGATTATTATCCAAATATTATTATTATATATTATCCAAGGACTTTTAAACTGCACACGAAGCCCGCAAACAGAGCTTGATTTCGCAAACTGTTTACCGCCCTGTGCTCCACGAGCTCTGCACACCCCTTGAAACCAACGTGTAGTCCAACTAAAACATTTAAACCGAGATTTATAAATACATATCATGCGAGAGCACTTAATGAGAAGAAAGCGAAACTCACTCAGCCCCAGAGAAGTTGTCCGCGAGCAAAATCTGTTGCGAGTTACTTTTTCACCAGTTAACGTTAGTTCATCCGGATCAACAGACTTGAGTGTTGTGGGTCTCCCGATATTGTTCCCCTCCAAAACGATGCAAAAACGTGATGAGATGACACTCAAAAATCACTCAAGCATATTTTCGGGAACAATGCGTTGGAGGGTATTTAGGTAAAACGCGCTGAAAAGTGTTGACAGGGATATGTTAAGAGGGAGTGGGGGCACAGCGCTGATCCTGAAGGGTCTCACGTTGACTGCGCAATAGCCTACTTCAAGTCCAGCAGATTCCCAGTAACTGGTCTCTGGTATTGTCACTGGCTCGCGCCCCCTGCCGACAAATAAGACTTAGGACGAGCTTCGAAATATAATGTTAGTGGTCTCCCACGCGCTGAACATCCAAAATAATCGCGCCGCACAGGAGAATCGAGTGAGTTTAGGTAGAAGTAACAGATTACTCGCGGAAACTAATTGTCTTTTTGTTGTTTGGCAAAGTCAGCACTGGTCACCACTTTTGTTTACTTATTTTGGCCAGAGAGAGACAGCTCCTTCCAGGGTTTTTGAAAGAGAATCACCACTACACTCTTTTGGTGACTTTTTTTGGGAGAGCGCGCTTTTCAGACAACTCAGGACATTCATTTTGGTCACCCAATGGGGAGAAAGGAATAATGCTCTTTTTGGTCATTCAATTCGACACTTTTACGAGAGAGCCAGTAGCGGCCACTCTATGACAGCAACGCGGTCAGTCTTTTTGGTCACTTGAGAGAGAGAGCACATTCATTGGCCACACTTGTAACTTTGGTCACACTTTTCTGTAACTTTGTTACTTTTTTGGCTCAAAAAGTGCATATAGCCTGTACTTTATTGAAGAAAGCACATTTAAATCACTGAATCCATACAGTGTGTTTGTGTCTCATAAAAATATTGAAAATATTGAAAATACTCACTGTAAAATAAATATTGTTGGTTCAACTTAAAAAGAAGTTAGCCTACCTGGTTGCCTTAAAATTTTGTTTAGTACAGTGAAGGAGATTGGTTTATTCCACAGAAACCCAAAATAGTAGGTTATCTGAACCACATTAATTATCTAAGTTGGTTTAACAAATGGCTTATCAATATTTCAAAAAAGAAAACATAACATGTGAGGTGTGATAGAACTGTAGTGAATTTAGATCAGATTTGGTTTATTGACAGGGGGCCATTCCTACCTCCCTATCTCACTTGAATGAGAGAGGGGAAAAAAACAGCAACTTCACATTAAACAAATGTGGCATGTGAACAAAAGCTCTTGGACGAGATGCTGAGTGTCTAACTTCACTCTTATAGAAATGTTTAAACGTTCCTTATTGTTCATCTCAGTGACGTGCATCACATGTTCAGCCAACACTGTTGTTGTTAATTAATTTCAGGTCAGGATTGAGGTCACATTCTCAAACTACTGAATACTGTATATATTGTGCATACTGTACATATATGATCATCATTATTTTGGAGCTTGTTTTTTTCACAGCATGAAGGTAAGATCTTAAATGGATGGACATTTGCGTCCACTTCAAACATTACAATGCTCATGATAACTTTTGTTAAGTAAATCCACTTCACCAACTAATTACTCTTCAACAGTGATGCTATAGAAATATACAGAGCTACAGCAAAAACAGTTCAAACTCAAAATTCTAAAGATGGATGCACGCTTGTTTCTCTAGGTCCATGGTTGTGAAAAGTTGCAAAATGAACATGCAGCTGGAAGGGAAACTGGCCTTCAGATGGACCTTGAAAAGTGGTATAAGACAGAAATACTTGTAAACGCCTTCCTTATCTCACAAAACATGATCTTTTCAGGCTCCAAATGAAGCGTAATTCACTTTGTTTGTGTGACACCAAGCTAACGTATTTACCTCAGTGTCACTAGCTAAATCTGAATTGGATTAGAAGGGCTGTTGTGCAGCCTGTTGGCTTGTTAGACACAGCATGGTTTTAAGTTCCCTGCGGCATTGAGATAACAACAAAAGGAAAAGAAATTATTGGACAGGAATAAGACACAAAGCGACGACCTCCGTTTACATTCAGCAGATCAGCTGTTACCTTTTTTTTTAGGTATCTGACAAATGCCCCAAAGGCACTTTTTTGATGTAAAAATCTCTTCTAAGAAATTTGATATTGCATAGACAGCTAAATCAACAGTTAAAATGTTGAAATCTAGATCCATTTCTTGAAAGTGATTGGCTGAATTCGTTTTAAGAGTGATTTTTCAAACACATTGACTAACCAGGGGTCGTTAGCCAACTATGGTAACTCTATTGGGAACGGCGTAACTTGCGACCATAGTTGGCTAACGATGCTTTCGGGAAACGCACTCCAGTACAAAATTAATTCAAACTTTTTTTTTTTTTAAGTCTAAACAGTTCCGGAACAAATTAAGGCGAGTCATTGAATCATTCACTTAGCCAGTTCGTAAAAAAAAAAAAAAAACTGATTAACTCAAAACACCACCATTGTGTTTCTCCGAGAAGATTAAGAGAACTTAAAAGGAGTTCACTTTAAAAAAACAAACAAACTTTTGATGATTATTTACTCACCCCTGTCATCCAAGATATGTCCATGTCTTTCTTTCTTCAGTCGAAAAGAAATTAAGGTTTATGATGAAAACATTCATCATATTCTCCATATGATGAATTTTCTGAGGATTTTTTTATGAGGATTTTTCTCCATATGATGGATTTCAATGGGATTTCAAATGGTTCAAGGTCCAAAAGACAGTTTTAGTGCAAACTAAACTGTTGAAAGGGCTTTAAATGATTCCAGATGATGAATGAGAGTCTTATCAAGCAAAATTCGCTCATTAAAAAAAATTAAATAACAAAGTTTAAGTTTATAAGCTCAAATGTTCGCCTTGCTCTGTTCTGTGATGCGCGTTCATGACTCTCCTGTTCGAACTCGTTTATCAAAACGAACAAATCTTTTTTCGTGTCATTTGGTTCATTCTCTGACTTGGGAAAAGATTTGTTCATTTTGATTAACGTCTTTGAATAGGAAAGTCACGAACACGCATCACAGCCTGAACATTTGAGCTTATAGAACTTAAACTTTGTTATTTATTTTTTAAATTAGCGATCGTTTCGCTTGATAAGACCCTTATTCATCGTCTGGAATCATTTAAAGCCTTTTGAACAGTTTGCACTGAAACTGTCTTTTGGACCTTGAACTGTTGGATGCCAGTAAAGAACATTATATGGAGAAAAATCCTGGAATGTTTTCATCAAAACCTTCATTTCTTTTCGACTGAAGAAAGAATGACATGGATATATTGAATGACATGCTTATCAGCAAAATTTTTTTCCAAAAGTGAACTACTCCTTTAACTCTCAGAAAACAATGAATCAGGACAATTTAATGAGCACTAGTGCAATGTTTATCCGCAAAAGGCCATGAACTCAAAAGAGATGTTTTTCCCACCCACAGACAGTCTCAGTGGGAGAGTAAAAACAAAGCAATCAGCATCCCAGTCATTGTTTTAATATAGTATGCAAATGAAATGTTGTCCTCATATTTTCTTGCACACGGATGATCCTAATGGAGATTAACGTTGAGGAATACAAATAAGACATTTAAATCTAATTGGAAGTGAAAAATTGGTGTGTATGAGGGGAAGGATGGTGACGTGTGAAATATAGCCATTAGTCCAACAAACTAAAGACCTAAAAGGTGGACAAGGTATGATACAAAAATATAGCCTGTTGCTTATCTTGTGTGAGGGGAATGGTAACCGTAACAACTGGATATGTCAGGTATCATTTGAAGAGGAAATATGATTAATTATTTTCACAGACAGAAAACAACAGCATTATATGCTTTTACGAGAAAAATACGAGTCCATAAAAATGATACATTATCAAAAAAAAAAAAAAAAAAAAGAGTCTTATCGGGAAAAAAACAACAACAACGACATGTAGTTTCTGACCCACTGTGTCACCATTAAGGAAAAATCTGAGTAAACAACTCTCATGCTAACATAGGAACTGATATGTTAGTCACGTTGTCCATGACCCACCTCTTTATCTCTGTAGCTCTGTTTCCAAAATGAGTCGGGTCTATGACACAGATATTCATGCAGCTGAAGTGTTTGGCAGAGATGAATCACATTAAAGCGACCTATATGGAATTCAGCCCATAAATATAATGCCAACATCACCAGTCAGTTTGTAGTTCTGGATTTCACTTGGTGATAAGCCCAAAAAACATGTTACAGATATTGCCAAAACATATTAAATTCATGGCTTTCATAGCCATTATTTTGCTACTTGCAAAATAAGATTGTGTTTTGATTGAACATATTTGGTTATTTTTTTCTGCATAACTTGAATATAATCATCTCAGGTGGTCTATTTCTGATCCAGACATGAGAACATAAACAGAAGTAAATCACTTAAAGCACACTCCACACTCCAGTACATTTTAGGTGCTAATATGTCCATTTCAGGAGCTAATGTGTACATTTTAGGTGCTAATATGTATATTTTAGGTGCTAATATGTACATTTAGGTACTAATATATACATTTTAGGTACTAATATGTACATTTTAGGTGCTAATATGTCCATTTAAGGAGCTAATATGTCCATTTTAGGTCCTAATATGTACATTTAGGTACTAATATGTACATTTTAGGTGTTAATATGTACCACTAAGGTACCAATATGCAGCCTTTGGATACAAAAGTGTACCTTTTGAAAAGGTACAGCCCCAGTGACAGCTTTTGTATCCTTTTTTTTTCTGAGAGTGTATCTAATGTTTGTCACATCTTGAGTGTACAAAGATAAGAAAAGAAAAAAAAAAACAAGATTTGGAAATAATCTTTGAGTTCCAATTAAAATAGGCAGCAATTGTGATGAATGCATTTCATAATAATCCATGTAAATTAGTAGACAAAATTAGTCTTCCAAAATATGATTTCAGACCTGTCTTTTATGGCTGTGAAGAATGCTCAATATGTGTTGCTATACACGTAATCATGGCATGAATGAGTTGGAGAGGGATGCGTGGAGGAAAACTGTTTGCAAGAGCTTCTGGAGAGATGAAAGGGAACATTTTAATGCAGAAAGGTCAACACTTTCTCCATTATGTCAAATTTCATTACAGAGCAGACAGCCATCTCTTAGACTTAATGCATCCAAATTGCAGCAATTACGATTTCATTTTAAAACTGACTTTTTTCAAGACAATGATTATTGCTACACATAATCATTTTATGAGTAAGAGAAGTGATTGCAAGGGAAACAATTCTGTTCTTCCTCAAAGGAGATACAGAAGGACTAAATATATTTTAATAGTTTGTCTTCCTTTCGGAATGGATTAGAGAGAAAAAAATATGCACTTGGAAACAGTCACTTGTCATTTAAAACGTACATGTCTAATCAATCAAGCACTCAACCTTTAAAATATGTTGGGAAATATAAAAAGTCAGAGACTGCTGCCTCTTTTCTTAAAGGAACTTCAAGGCAACCTTTATCCTCCTACCGGATCTCATTTTTCTCTATACTTCAAGTGACTCAGTTTGACAGTTTAAGCATGCTTAGTGACAGCGTGACCTTTAGTAAGGCTGAACTTTAGGCTTAGTCGCTTAATTACTCAGTTTATCATATTACCTCTGCAAAATGCCGAAAGCATAGGCTGGCTTTCACTTTAATTAAACAGAGGAAGAGAGCAGGGCTGGGAGTCGGTGACAAAGAGAAGACAGAGACAAAGCAATACCTAAATATCTCTGGAACACTGCCCAATGGATGACCTCCACCCTGAATGAAACTAGCCAGCAGGATGATGAGGTTATACCAGGTCAATGTTCTTATTGTTGTCAACCAATCTCTTAATAAAGCTGGGGCTGCTGCCTCTTTGTGGACAAAAGCGGAAATTCATAGTTCAAGAACTCAATTTTGATTGGTCGAGAGGAATTCTAAAGGCAAATTTCATAGCAATGGAACTGGGACAAATGAGTCAATGAAACACTCACATAACTGATTCTTTTAAAAACACTGATTTATGATTCAGTTGGTTCTGCTTTGGCCTGAATACCAGGCAAAATTCCATATAAAATATAAGTTGCTTATTAACTTCTTTATTAAACTGCATGTTTCATAAAATCAACATCACAATCATAACCTTCCTGTTGTTCGGATTCTGATTATCAGCTGCCACATCAGTCCCATCACAGACGTGTTGATATTAAAGTCGGCATGAAATCAAATGTGACAAATCTTCTTTTTATGTAATATTGTAGTGTTTATTCATATCTGCCTCCATTTTGTTTGCAACGCCCAACCTCCAACGATCCAATCAATTCCCGAAGGATGAAATCAAGCCCTGTCCTACATTTTTTTTCTAATTTCAGAAGCCGTTTCACTCGGATATACGTCGCGACTAGGGCTGTGAAATGATTAATAGCGATTAATCACAACCCCAAAAAAATATTTGTGTTTACATATGTAAATATATGTGTATTATATGTGTTATATGTGTGTGTAGTGTGTATAATTATTATATATATATATATATATATATATATAAATGCACACATATGCATGTATATATTTAAGAAAAATGTGTTATTAATATATAAAATATATATATTTATGTATAATATTAATTTTGTATAAGTATATATAAAGTATAAAAATGCAAATATTTCTTGAATATATACATGCATTTGGGTGTATTTATATATATATATATATATATATATATATATATATATATATATATATATATATATATATATACAAAATAATTATACACACACATATATTACGTAAACACTAAATTTTATTTTGGATGCGATTAATCGTGATTAATCGTTTCACAGCCCTAGTCACGACAAGGAAAAAATGACAATCTCAACTTCCGTTTCATGCCGACTTTAAGTACAATTGCACACTTGCTTGTGTAATATTGCTTAATCATAATCCCGAACAACATAAGTATATTCCCCTGTTTAAAAAACAAATATAAAAAAATTTATTTCACTTAAAAAAAAAACAATTAAAAGACAAATATAAGACAAAACAAAAGGTCGATTGTTGAAAAGTACAATGAAGACAAGATCAGTTCAATTAAATATGTAGATAACTTCCACGGTATGACTTTAGCCACCACCAAGATACATTTGTATCTTTTGGATCAGAAGATGTTTAAAAAGCATCTATAGTACATCCAGCAGAATTATGTCAATCTTGGTAGTTACACCTTGACTCCAGACTGCCTCAGCAACCAATCAATGCCATCCAGCAGTCCTGTCAGTGTTTCTGCCGTTGTGTCCTGAACCTATAGCATCACAAAACATATTGAAGCCTTATAGAACATGTAGTGGAAAAAAATATGTTTTAGTTTTCATTAGACTTCGGGGTTTTCTTTCGATTCAATCATGTATTCCTCTCCTGGAATGTATGAATGAAAAGCAGGAACAAATACACAATAGTCAGGAAGAGGCTTTGAACTCTTTAGCATGGGCAATCAGTAAAAAAATCAGTAGAATAACCACTGTCTTCAGAAAGACAGAGGGGTTTCTCTAGCCTTTTGACCTCACAGGTGTTGAACCAATGTATTTCTAACGCTGAGCGGAAATTTACAGGAGAAGTGACTTTGAAGAAGGCTGTATGCTTGCTGTGTGATTCAGGCCAGAGTTCCTGTATTTTTATGAACAAAGCCTCCTTTAAAACTACAATTTGAATCTTGATGTCTCTTATGCTGTGATGCTGTTTGTTTGATTATTATTTTTGCCACAATAAACACAACATTCATTTCTTGCATGTCACAAATTATTTTCAAGATTTTCTGATGTCTTACCATCCAGGGGTTGGGCAGTGAGCTGAGGTGAAGCTGATGGGCAACGGTCACACAAGGTATTCTGCGTCTGTCTGCTGTTTCTCTAGACACACAGGAGAGCACCAGGATAGGGCGGAACACAGCACCCATCACAGGGTCTAACATAACCCTGATCTGGGCACTTTCCTCTTCCCAACCTCTGTCGACTACTCAAATATATGAACGAGAGATATACAGCATGAACTGCAATATCACTTCATATCCTTAAAGCTTCAGGCAAAATGTATAATTGTCAACATAACTAATTTAATGCACTGAAGAATTAGCTTTTAAATGAAAAGTGGACACATCATACCTCTTTCTGTCTCAGCATTTGCCACAAAGATGAATCCATTCATGGCTTGGCAAACTTGATTGAACGTGGGCATGAGGCTTAAGGGCACGTTGGACTCGCTATCCTCCTGATAGACAAAGAGTTTACTGCGCAGACTGAGGTGCTCCAGGCGAGCTCTTTCTCGCTCCGTCCTAAATCCCCAGACACAGACTCTCATTCATATAAACTGGATTATGTGACACATTTACACTTTAGCTCAGAATGATAATAATTTAAAATTTAAGCAAATAAAAACATGAGCAACACCATTCATAATGTTAAAGCTACACTGTGTGATTTTTACCCCCATCTAGTGGTGTAAAGATATATGATCATCCAGTGAATATTAGTTTCTGTTCCTCTCAATTCCGATTTCGTTTTAACTCCTACGGTGGCCAATGTAGTCCAAGACTAACATGGCTTCCAGTTCGACCTCGTCCATGAGTGTTAACTGAAACGTAAACGCGAAAGGCGAAGCTTGAATTTTGAAGGGTATGTCCCTCTTTGGCTAATGTACTTTCAAGATGGAGGGGCAACATGGCGACCGACATTAGAACCCCTTACCCGTATGTATTTTCAATGGCATATTATACACTCACGAGAACACTTTATTACTTGCACGAAGTAAATATACAATAATGTGCACACATATTTTTGAAAGAACTAAGTGTTTTTAGCTAAGAATAAACTAAAAGAGTTACACAAGATTTGTATCTCAAATAAATGCTGTTCTTTAGACCTTCCAATTCATTAAAGAATCATGAAAAATGTTTCCACAAACATATTTAACTATTTTCAACATTGACAATAATAAGAAATGTTTCTTAAGCACCAAATCAACATATTAGAATGATTTCTGAAGGATCATGTGACACTAAGGCTGAATCCCAATTCACCCCTTGGCCCTACCCCTTAGCCCTACCCCTTGTTTTCGAGTGTAACCTTGGCCCTTAAAACGGAGTGACAAGGGCCAAGGGGTTGGAATATTTACCTACGAAATGGAACGACCCTTCATGAACCCAACGTCATCAGTCGCCGGCGATGTACAGGATTTCTCCATGACAACAACTGACAATCATCAGCGCAGCAGCTCTTAACTTTGAATAAACATGATGATTATAACATCCCTTCCTCGAAATGTATGTCTTTTCTGATCGGAAAGGTAATTTATTATACCATTTCTTAATTTAAATGACTATAGTGTTATTATAAGAGTAAATAAAGTGCGTGGTGGAATCATCTGCCACTAAATTTAAATGTTTAACCGTTTGCGATCCATCTCGCCGGTGATTTCCGATGCATTCCGTGAACTTTTCTCTTAGCCCTCCGTTTGGAGTGTGCCTCTGAAAAATCTCCGTTTCGAGGGCTATGTAGCCCTACCCCTTCGCCCTACCCCTCGATCTCAAGAAGAATCGAGACACCCTACCCCTAGACGTGAACGCGCAAAACGGAGGGGTAGGGCTAAGGGGTAGGGCCAAGGGGTGAATTGGGATTGAGCCTAAAGACTGGCTTCTAAAAGTTAGCTTTGCTATTAGGAATAAATTACATTCTAAAATATATAAAATAGTAGACCGTTATTTTAAATTGCAATAATACGTCACAGTATTACTGTTTTTACTATATTATTGATCAGATGGTAACACTTTGCAATAAGGTCCATTAGTTCATGTATTAACTAACATGAACTAACCATGAGCAATACATTTTTTACAGAATTTGTTAATCTTTAATGATGTTAGTTAATAAAAATAAAGCTGTTCATTGTTTGTTCATGTTAGTTCACAGCACATTAACTACTGTTAACAAGATTTGAATAAAGTATTAGTAAATATTGAAATGAACATTTACAAAGATTAATAAATGCTGTATAAGTGCTGTTCATTATTAGTTCATGCTAGCTAATGTAGTTAACTAATGTTAACTAATGAACCGTATTGTAAAGTATTACCGATCAGATAAATGCAGCCTAAGAGATTTATTTCAAAAATAAAGATTTAAAAGAAATCTTACCAACCCCCAGTAGTGTATATTTCTAACACTTCTGAATGAGAATAAACTATCCTCTTCCTTACCTGTTAGTCGAATATAAAGTCACAATGTTGAATCTGTGCTGATCTTTGTCCAGAAAACTGATTCCTGATCCAATGCCTGAAAAAAAGAAAAAATCCCATCAAGCTGGACAGCAGAAAAAGCAACCACAGCACACAACGTTCATTTATTCAGTTAAATAACCAACTTGAATAAACTGTAAGTAATTGCGGGGTACCATCAATCTGACGTTGAGGTATTCCTGCTATAGGAAGTACATCAGGGGAATTCATGATTGTGGTCATGAGAGAAATCTCTAACTGCTCAAGCCCCGGCCCGAACATGGCGAACTGTGGCTCTGCAACCTTTACGAAGGACTGGAAGAAGGAAGTCACAGACTCAAATGTTGCCCTGGGTTGGTGTCGCCACTGGTTTCGACAGGCCGGGCAGATGCGTAGATACCTGTGTGTGCCGTGCCAATGATACTATATTAGTAATTTTCCAACACAACATAAACAGAACTGCTCCCAGAGCTAATTATTTCTGATATTAAAGTGCCATCTGCCTCAGCGTTAAGCACTTACTCCGCCATATAATCAAACTGCATCTGAGAGTCATCCAGCACTGCTGAGCCAGAGAGCTCGACATGAGGCACTGATAAATGGTCAACTGACTGCCAGAGCGGCATATCACGCAACAGGAAGTACTTCCACAGGACAGGGTCTCGAACCATTGACCGCCAGTAGGTACTGGTGCCTCCCAGTCTGCAGAGGTCTTGCGGAGACAGGAAGGTCATAATGAGAAACTGCATGTCAACCTGTGTGTTTAAATAAGGAAGACACACAAAAAAAGAAACGTGTTTTGGAATATTGTTTAAAGAATTAGACTGGTCATAAGTTTTGAAGGCTGGACCAAGGCTGCGTTTACTGTATTTGATCAAAAATACAGTAAAAAAAAAATAGTTATGTTGTAAAATATTATTACAATTTAAAGTAACTGATTTTTATTTGAATATATTTTAAAATGTAATTTATTCGGGTAATTGTAAAACAGATTTTTTTTTTTTTAGCATCATTACTCTCATGATCTCTACATGCTTCAGAAAATGCACTTGACCATCCATCTCAAGTGTGATAAACGAAGTGGAAGTAATAATGAGTAATCAGATGTGTCGCATTATTTGATCAGACTACCAAATTATGTTTTTAATTTATTTTTTTATATTAAGGTAATTTTTTATATTAAGGTAAGCTTTTGTTGTTGACATTTGTTGGATTAAATATACAAAGTGATGAGGTGATGTGGTAATGTACATTGACATGCATACAATTTCAGTAATCAGTAGGGTAAGCTAGTGTTACATTTCGAACATGTGCCGTCGTAGCCTATGTACTTTTAATAAAGCTTCAGGTAAATAAATTCTTAAATATATATATTCTTAAATATAAATAAATACTTATGAAGAATCGTGCCTTACCGACAGATTATCCAGAGAGGGGCACGTGACGTCATCACTTGTCCCCTGAACGTCACTTTGCTCATCTTTTTGTCGTCTTGTATCAAAAAACCTATCTCTAATACTCCTAAGACTTTGTACGACTATAGATCGGCTCAGCATACTGACACTTATTTGTCAACAATTTCTAAGACGGATGTCTATATGTAACCTTTTTAATAGAGTAATTTGCTTTATTTCAGTACATGGTATTTCAATGTCAGCTGTGCAATCTGAAATATTCCTTTGGCTTTTCCCGGAACTGTCAAAGTTACACGTCTCTTATGTTTTGATAGGCGTGTTTGCAACGTCACACACATAGAGCATTGTGGGAATTGTAGTTTTGAAAAGAAGACACTACAATAGAAAAACAAAACACGACTAACTTACTTGGAGTGACACAAAAAAATAAAATAAAAAGAATAAGAATATCAATTTAATAATTCAAACATAAAAATGGAATAAATGAACTAATTATGAACTAATATTTACAATGTTATTTATCTACATTTTAAATTAAGAACATTTATTTTTCAACTCGAAAATGATTAAAAGACTCAAATGTCTATTAATTTGTCTATTTAATTAATTAATTTCCAATATAATGTTTGAATTATTAAGTTGATGACCCTATTAAATATTGTCCATCTTGTGCCAGTTACCCAAAGATTGCAATTAGAGTCACAATGTTGCAGATTTAGTTATTAATGATTTGTGTAGATCACAAGAGGACATTTACTCCTGTGCATATCAAACTGCATTGGTTTCCTATATGATGCAGAATTTATTCCAAAATGCTGCTATCAAAGCATATTAGAGTAAGTTCAGATATAATCAGTCTGTATCTAATGTCTTTGCATTCAAGAGAACAAATGCATCTTATAGTTCCTCAATCTCGCTTAAAATGTAATGGTGATTGGGCCTTTTCTGTTGGAGCTCCAAGGCTTTAGAATGATCTTCCTCTGTCTGTAAAACTATCTCCAACACTTATTGTATTCAAGAGTGTGCTATATTCTTTAGCATTCAAATTTTTGTAAGTTGCTGTGTGGTATAACATGTTTCATTGGTTCTGTTTGTTTTTATTATTCAATTTATTATTTCTGTACTACGCTTAGGTTCCACATTGGTGTTAAACATGCTTTAGAAATAAATATCGAGTTGAAGGATACAAATCAACTACTGTATGTGTGACATTTTTGGTTTTTGGAAAATGCACATGGAGAAAAAAGCCCCACTGTATTAATGTTAATCACAGCCACCCATTAGTCATCTTTTATGTGTTTACTTCAAACAAGTGTACACATTCAACAAAATCATATTAACCAGTAAAAGGCACTAACATTATGTAGGGTAGCTAATTACCCCAAAACTGATAGTAATGTCAGCTTGAGATCACATTAAGCACATGTTTTGGTTTTGAAAATAAATATTGTCTTATGAATATTACACCAGCACCAAAGGTGTCTGCAATTTTCAGAACTCTCAAGCTGGACAGTTAAATAAACCGTTATGCTTTTTTGAATTGCCTCACCTTGAAGCTTTATGAATGTTAGTTGTTACCATGTTAACATTACAAGATTAGCAATGAGGGTTATAAAATACAGATACAACTTGAGATTTGTCTGGAAACCTTTTGACAATCACTGGAGACATGAAGGGAATCAGCAACCTTTATCTATTAACACTCCAAATAACTTTTCTGGTATAACAACATCCAAATGCATGTGAAACCAAAACATCACTCGCACATTCACATTTCTTAACCCAAAATTTATTTCAATGAAGACATAAAAAAACAAAAAAAATGAACTTCCTTTTAAAAAGAATAATGACCAAAAAGTTTAGCTTTTTAAAAGTATACTATCAAAATATCCAAATTCCCATCTCTGAACATTACATCTGGTCAAAGAAAGCAGTAAAGATGTAACTTTGAATAAGTGAGCAGAAGAGGTGTCATATACAAAGATGTTATTAAAAAGAAAAGGTCCATAATTAAAAATGGTCACGAATACTTAAATATGCAACATATATCTGCATCTCCCCCTCATCTCATTTGTACCATTTCTTTTAACATATATAAATGACATATATAAATGTAATGAACTAAAAATAAATAAATAAAAATAAAAATAAATAAAAAGTTGTGTGATGCTTCTCAGCTGGAATAACTGTTTCCTTAAACAAATAGTTATTTGTTTATATTTTACATTAGAAGTATTATTCCACATTCTCAGCGAAAACACACATCCAGAGAGCAAATCTGGACCGGAAGATAAGTGCCTTTTTTGTATTCAGTATTTTTCTTTTTTAATCTTTTTTGTTTGTTTAAATTTTGTTTTGTTTTTTTTTTGCTAGCTTCAGAACAATGACATTTTGTGAACCTCCTCTCCTAAAAGCTCTCTCCAGGTTTACTGTAAAATACTAAGTATCTCCTTGGCATTCTCTGTGTTCCAGCCCTGACCCTGAAGTGGCCCCTCGCATGCCAGTACGTACTTATGGAGGATTTGTGTGCCAATATCTCGGAAATGAAGCCTGTCCTCTTTGCGCTCTGTGGTGTCCATGCTGCAGTCCTCATATTTCACTGCCCAGAAACACATCTCACCAATGTACATCATTGTAAGCAAGTGAGTATCAGAAAAGATACCTATTGGGGGAAAGGATAAAAAATGAAATTAGTCAAGAATACATTCTTATAATTTTGATTAATACAAATTAATAAACAAATCTCAACACATCTTTCCAATTAACTTCTGTTACTATGACTTTAAGAACTGTGTAATTTATTCTTATATAGCTACACATCTTTCCGATAGAAAATCTCTTCGTAATCAAACAAACATTTGCAGATGCTGATAACCTAGTATCCGCAGAGACAGATTTTGAAGTCATGCGCAATAACTGGCATGTCTGGAGTTTTCAGTTCCCAAATTCGAAACAAAATGCAACAGAAATCAATCAATTGGCTTTCAGTTCTAGAACAGAAAGTACATTTGCGAAGATGTACCTTCTGCCAGAAAATTGGCGGTTGCAGAGTCATGAAAAACCACACCATCGTTCAGCTTGACTGAGTTCCTCACTTGCAACATTCTCATAAGGTAACGCACACCTTCTTGAAGACACTGTGAAGACATGGAGCATTGCAACACTTACTCAATTCATGGCCACTAAAACTGGCACTGTGGAGTGAGAAGTTGGGGAAAGAACCTTAAGGAATGTGGCTTTGTTCTTCTTGATCCACTGCTTGCGCTGGTGTAGTGTGTGGCAGTACATATATAATAATGCCCCACGCCTCCAGTATAGGCATTCCAGCAGCTCCAGTCCAAGCACAGACTGCACCTGAGACAAATCAGAGGATTCACACTAGTTACTCACAGAAGAGTTTGCTCTGCTTTTTCAGTCTATGCTAATTAAGCTCTGAAAATAGATGTCTGTGGGCGATCAATTACGTATGCTGTGTGTGTTTAAAGTAAAGAATATTTATTCTGAACACCCACTTAAAGTCAAAACGCAAAAATTGTTCCAAGAAAAGATCTTTTACAGATAGAGAAACACAACACCTCTTGAGCAGGTACCAGTCGCCCTGCTAACACCTCTGGCTCTGTCAAGTCCTGTAGTAACTGCTGGATTTTGAAAGGAGAAGTGTCCTCAGGAAACTCCTGATCTACAAGCTTGTTTTCCTCGTAGAATGTAATGTCCAAGACAACCTGTAGACATGTGGGTAAAACAATGGGCAATTGCATCAAAATTAGGGTATCTGCAGAGTTTTTAAAAAGGCCTCCACAAATGTTTATTTTTTCACTCAATTTATGAGGTTTGGGCAAAACATGGTAAGTGCACATTTGAAGTTAATGTCAAAGTTCAAGATAATACTTTTTTTTCAGAATGACTGAAGGATACACTACACATGATACAAATAGACAGACCTGAAAATTGATCTGTATACATATGACAGACACCTATATTCTACAAGACAATAGCATATTACATTATTGCAGGTAGAAATAAGTATACAAGACACGTGAGAGAGACAAACTAACATATCTACAAAATCTGTTTAAAGAAAGTCAATAAAAAGACTGTTGTACCGATACTAAGAAAAGCTCCATATTTAATGAATATTATAATGCCTGTAGTCTTTCCTTTATGTAATGGGGTGAAATGAAATGCCAGTTTAACTTTATTGCATAACCAAAACACAAATAATATCCAGAAGAAGAAAAAAGTTAAGCATAATGTGGAACTTTCTATCTATAAGCAAGCCCCAAAAAACTGGGACTCTTATTATGAAATGTCTATGCTTTACTATTTCCAGCTGCTCACTCAAAAAGATGAGATAATATGCACTTACTATAATCTACACCATATTAAAATTAAACATCATAATGTTAACACGGTCATAATTCAGCAGTAATGTGCGATCACTTGGAATTAATGGGTGGCATTCAACGATTGTGAACTACTTTGAAACCACGAGCCTGTAGAATGTGCAACAGTGCCATGTTTTGTCATTTATTTAACTTTTACGGTTTAATAATCACATTAGGCCATAAGACCACCTAAAATGTTATTTAAATTGGGGCAGGGGTTTTTGATTGGGGCAGGCTGACAATATAAAGGTTTCAGTTTGTGCCATACAATATAGCAAAGATGATATTGATATTAAAAAATGATATTTAAATGACATTCAAAAACTAATTAAAACAATATGTCCATGTTATTAACTGTACTATTCATACATTGACATGTTAATATATGATTAGGCTATGCTTATGAAAATTCTGAAGTGTGAGATGTGTGTTATGTGAAATACCTGTGTATAATCCTGCAGAAGTTTAGGGAGGCTGCTGCTCTCTCCTCCATGTCTATAATAGGTTTTCAACTTGTCTAGTATGGAAGAGGCATTCTGTAAGTAGTCATCATCTAGGAAGAAAAAAAAACATTAATATATAATAGAGAGGGCATACAATAACATAGTTTACAGTTGGATGTAAAAGAAAAAGAGATAAGGTTATATTGTTCTGGCAAAGCTTCAGTCCTAAATGACTTTGGAATCAGGCTTCATATCATTGTCCATAAAAAGATTCAGATTCAGATTATTTTATTTTGTGCCATGTCAGCAGTCAGAGCTATTTTTATGACAAAATTTCATTTACAAAAATACAAACATCATATAAATACAACAAAAACAAAACAAATATAAACAAGAAGTCATATTATACAATATATTTTTTTAAATTGTCCATAAAAAGAAAATATTATACTTTTTTATAATATTTACTACATTTTAATGAATGTAAATCTAATCAGATACCTGAAGGACAGTTTTTGGTACAAAACAGCAAATAGCAACATTTAAAGGGGTGGTTGATTATTATTGCACTTTTCTAACTATAGTTAGTGTGTAATGTTACAAAGTTACAATGCTCAAACTTCAAAGCAACCGTTTTCGTCGTAAAGAAAACGTTTTTTTAAGGACTACAACAAAAATCTGGTAGGAACTACACAAGCTTCCTCCCGGGTTCGTGACATAACTAACCCTAAAATTTACATAAACACCTCCCCCGGGAACACGCAGTCCACGTTGCGAAGAGGAAGAGCTGTTGTAGTCAAGCACATTTGTGAGTCTGCTCAAACCGTAGCATCCGTCTTTTCACATGCAATAGAAAGTCACTCTGTGTGAATCTCACAACAGTTCCTTTATGAGCGATTTATAGATTATCCTGACAGAATATGCTAATTGAAGATAGTTAACTCCACATCAGCAACATAAATTCAACAACTAACCATTCAAAAACGACCTGTTGCATTCTACATGTTGTCACTTCTTAGTCTGTCCATTTTTGTCTGACTCCAGTTTAAACCTAAAAGCTGCAGCATTTCATTTGCATTTAAAGGGCCAGACACAAAACGGTGTGCTTTTGCTAACCCTCAAAAAGTGACAACTTTAACATGCTATGTAAAAATATCTGTGGTATTTTGAGCTAAAACTTCACATACACACTCTGGTGACATCACCAGAGATTTATTTTACATCTTGTGAAAAGGGGATTATACCACCCCTTTAATGTCACAAAGAGGAAACTAGTGGCGCTTTTCCACTACACAGTACCAGCTCGACTCGACTTGCCTGATTGGTTTTCCACTGTGTAAAAGTTGTACCAGTACCTGCTTTCAGGTACTATTTTTCTTGGATCACCTCTGACGAGGTTCTGAGCGAGCTAAGGCGAGCTGAGCCGATATTACAATATGACGTGAAAACAATCCTGTCTGCTGATTGGTCAGAGAGAATCGTCAACATTCACTGCGTCATCATTGCACACGCCAGATGGAGTATCCAGAATAACCCCACCATTTTTAAATAGTTTGGCCAGAGATAGTTACTAAACTTACTACTATTATTATGGCAACTCGGAAGAATACGGCGTGGTCAAACGAGGAGGTGCAGACTTTCCTTTGTTTGGTTGCCGAAGAGAGCATCCAGCGAGAGCTTGATGGGGCAACGAGGAACGAAAGGCGTCGCTATGACGACCGGGTACTATTTGGGCAGTACTGTCTGCAATGGAAAACAGAGCGAAAACCGAGCCGAGCTGGTACTGGTAAAGCGCCATAGCACTGTAAAAACAACTCTGCCCTCTGCCTGAAAAAAGGTTGTTTTAAAACTTATGGGTAATTTGCTCGGTTTTATACTGATTACACCTAGCCTGCCGAGAATAATGTTACTTTAATAGAATCTTACAAAGTCACCATGAAGTCAAAACTTTTAAAAGTATTTTATTATTATTATTATTATTATGAATGATTTAAAATTATGAATCAAGTCCCACCAAACTTTTTTTTTTATCTTGTTCGAGAACCCTTTTCACCTCGATATCCGTAATGGGGAAAAAAGTCGTCATGAAACGGAAGCTGCGATAGTCTTTTCTTTCTTATAGTGACATATATACAAGTGAAAAGGCTTCCTGAAAAAAAAAAAAAAAAAAAAAAAAAAGGAGTATTGTCCATCTGGAGTTGATTGGATAATGGTTGTTATTTTGATTCAAGATTACAAGTTAACATTCATTTATATAACGAATAATCATGTGCACGGATAGATCATTTATAATAAATGATAAATATAATACATAATATGACGTTTTAAAAATGTTATTTCATGGTGAATTCAAAGACAAGAATGCATTAGTTTGTATGTAAACTACCTATGACTGTCAGGTTCTAAAACGCCAGTGCCTTTACAGTAATAGTGCACCAATCAGCAACATTTTAGATTTTCAGACTATAAATATGACTGTTGAGTGACTATTTTTATATAAAATGCCCTTTGGCCTGACTGCTAAAAAGATTGATTGTCCGTTACATTCCTTTTAGCGTTTCACAATTTGTAATATAAAGTCGTTGGAAAGATATGCTAGTTATGGCTAACGTTACACATAAAATATTACGTTACCTTAAAATAACTAAAGCTACGTATAAAGTGTTTTATTTAATGTATGTATTATTGTGTTCTGCAAACTGCACGACCACATGCGAATTCACTTCATGCAAACTGCATCTAAACTAGCTAGTCAAACATTTGAAAATTTTCAGCACACAACAAACGTGATTTGCCCTTTAAACTACCGCACGGTTTAGAATGACTAGTACAATGCTCTTGTAAACTAGTTAGTCAAACATGCCCCGTATAAACAGGGTTATTGAATGGAATGGAAATATTTGTTGTGGTTCGCAGGAATGCTAACGCAGAGCGGCTAAGCTAACTAGCTAACGATGACAACAACGGGCTGATTCGCCCAACTAACCTCACTTTCTACAATAACGAGAGTTTGGTTTTACACATTTGACGCCACGATTCCCGGTTACCTGGTTTCTCGGTTCGAAGTGTGGCACACTTGTTATCTAACTCAAAAATCCTCCTCTCCAGCTCGACGCTTCGTCTGTAGTCGTCGGCCATGACTGCAAACGACAGTCACGTGACGAGCGCGCGATTGCTCACGTGCGGAGGATTACTGGGATGTTTTGTTCTTTCGTTTCATTCATAAATTGCACCCCTGGCACTTACATCCAAACAGAAGCTTGCTTTTTCAACCGTATTCAAATTACCCCACAATACTCGGTGTTTGATAACAGTGAATTGAAATTAATGTTGGCAGTAGTGATGATGGGAAGTCCGATTCATTTCCTCGAATCGGTTCTTTTGAACAGTTCAGTTAAAAGAACCAGTTCAAAGATAGATTCATAAATTATTTTCGGTTATGACGTAATTATGCACCACGTGTCGTTGTGCTTATTTCACGATTCTCATTTGCGATGTTATTTATCATTGTATTATTGATGAATGTATTTTGTATAATTTTATTTGTTTTTATTGTATTTTGTAAGTCTGCATTTGGCCTGGCTGTTGTTATTGTTGTCATTTTTCTTTCTTCTCCCTGTTATTGATTGTTATTCTGTTATATTGGAATTAAATACAAACCTACTCTTTGAAATAAAATTACGAGTGGTGTATACACATTTAGAACCTTTTTTTCCTATTTACATAAAATAATACTAGAATTACCTTACTTGACTGCTTGACTGAAATATTTTTCAGCCAGTTTTATGTGGGTCGTTTATGCTGTAGCTGCTATACGCTTAAAGTAAATACTGTTGGTCTGTTCACTGACTTGCTTTATCTGGACCACTGAAAGTCGGTCATGTACTAAAAAACAATTTCTGGTCATTCAAATGCGTTTTTGAATTTGGAACCATTCCGAAAGATTCAGTACGATACTGAAATGAATCACCCAGGCATGTCTGATGAACGACCGACCTACTGTCTATGCGACCGACACAATAAAAAAGAAGATCCGACTCATTAGAATGAATCGGAAATCGTTAGATGGCAGTGATAGAGTTAAATGCAAATAAGCAAATCGAGCCCCCGACACTCCTTCGTTTACCTCATCCCCGGCTGTCTGAGATCAACGAGGGCATTACTGTCACCATCATTCACTATACACAAAATTAGGCCTGTAATTTTCAGACATGGCGACTTTTAAAGCGCTAGGTAGAGCGGAGAATGTGATCCTCAGGAACGTGACAGCGACGATCAAGACGAACCTCTTGCGATTCCCCGTTGGCAAGGTCGGTGTTTAGAAGCAAAAGATGGTGCATCCGAAATGTTGCATGATGTTGAACGTGTCGGTGCTTCTGTGTTTGTCTTTTTTTAGCCCTACTACCCATTGCAGAGGGAAGAGAGACGTTCAGATAGTATAAGGAAGCTATAAATAATTATATATATGCTGTGTTTGCTTTTGTTTGAATGATGTGTGGCAAAACTTGCATATTTTTGAAGTAAAAAAAAATCATTGTATATAGATAGAGCCTTCTAAAAGTGGTCATTATATGCTGCATTGTGTTTTAGCAAGCAGCACAAGATCTTGAGTCACTTCGTTTCATATGTATTATTGTTGGACTGGAAATACAAGGTCATTAAGCAATTCTGGTTTGAGGCATAATCTATCACAGATTTTATCAAAAACTTTAATGTAAATTCTAATGTTTTTATTTTATTTTTTATATGTATATGTTATTTGGGCAACTACCTTCACAACACTGCAAACACTATTCATTGGGTAACAGTAACCCAACTCTCATCCCAACCCCCCTCACCATTTGGCTCATTTATATCACATAACAGGTGAACAAGACTGCTATTATAACTAGTTCTCAGAACAAGGATAATAATTCTCCAGGCCCTGACCACTAAGATAGCATTGGTTTTGAAGTCATATATATGAGAGTCCCATGCTAGTGTCATGTGGCCGTGAGTTTCATGGAGTTGTTCTGTATATAGTCCTACAGACAGAGCAGAAACCTTTGAATCAATGTTTCAAGGAATAACACTCGTCATAATGGTTTCTCCTAGAACTCTGTATTTTTATTGCTTATTGTTTAGTAGTACTGCTCAAGGCGTCTATATACACATAATAACAGATATTGTTTATTGAGACAGAGTGATAAGTGGTCAGCTGTTCCTCTCCATGTCCTTTGGAGCAATTGTGAGGTCAAACACTCACTGTTGTATAAACAAATAAAGCTGAAATGGATTGCTTGGCTGGACTCTAAAGGTTTATTTATCATGTGAATGTCAGCATGGAAAAATCAAACTGCGACAATTCAATTTTATATGCATTATTTAGGAATCTACTGTAAATAGCTAACATTCAAGTGTGGAAATCTGTTTCATTCATGCTTTCAAGTGCTTCTGAATGTCCAGCCTGTTTCATTCATTCTACTTTGTGTTTGTGGTTGGCAGACGTGCGGCTGTTACTTTTCCACATCAAGTCAACGGTCCGGACGGTTTTATTCGGACCCCCTAGATGCCGTCAAAGATATTCCTAACGGAGCAACCATTCTTGTGGGAGGTAACAAGGGTTATGATTTATAATAAACTCAGTCTTAATCAGTAACTGTCTGCTTAGTTATTACTTAGACTACCATTCAAAAGTTTGGGTTCTGTATGTTTTTTTAACATTAAAAGAAGTGTCTTCTGCTCACCAAGGCTGGATTTATTTGATCAAAAATACAGTAAAAACAGTAATATTTTGAAATATTATTACAATTCAAAAGAACAGTTTTCTATGTTAATGCATTTTAAAATGTCATTTATTTCTCTGTTGCCAAAGTTGAATTTTCAGGATCATTACTCCAGTCTTTAGTGTCACATGATCCTTCAGAAATCATTCTAATATGCTGATTTGGTGCTAAAGAAACATTAAACATTTCTTATTATTATCAATGTTGAAAACAGTTGTGCTATTTAAATTGAAAATATCAATCTTTTGTAACAGAATGTCTTTTCTGTCACTTTTGAGCAATTGAATGCATCCTTGCTGAGTAAAAGCTTTAATTTCCTTAAAAAAAAAAAAAAAATAAGTCGTACTGGCCCCAAACCTTTGAATATTGCTTTACATTATTAATACTATTTTTAATTATTATATTAAATCTGTACAGAACAACATTTATTGAGATCTCCCTGATAAATGGCTGAGGAGGTCATGCCAACAAGTATTTTTTTTTAAATTTCTTTTCCTTCATTCACAGGTTTTGGGCTATGTGGCATTCCAGAGAATCTGATAAACAGTTTGCTGAAGACCGGAGTGAAGAGCCTGACCGCAGTCAGCAATAATGCAGGGTAAGCCTTTTCAGAAGTAAACAACAGCTTAAACCCAGCCAAAAACCAGTAACTGGATTAAACTCGACCATCTTTATTATCGTAGCCCACCAATATGCCTAACACTGAACTTCTGTTCCTCCTGGCACATTCAAACAACATACAGCAAGCAGCATGATTGTGTGAAAGTCTGAGCATAATCAGAAAGGATACTTCTGTGATTTGAGATTCAAAATCCATTTGGAGAAATTTCTAAGATGGAAAAATAACAAAACCCACCGCAGTCACTCTTGATAAACATCTTCCAAGGTCACTAAGTACAGCTCCATAACATCAATTGTCCCCTAGATGTCATTACAAGAATCTATCACAATGTGAATGTGTGCGCAACTGACCACAAATAGAAAGAGATTACCAGTTTGACCAAGTCTAATCTGCAAGTTGGTCTAGACCTACATGTAAATACAGAACACAGCATGCACAAGGAGCTCAATGATAAAGACTCCTTCTTAGAAAGAGTAAATGTTTTGTAAATGTAGTTACAGTCTAATTTACTGTCTTATTGGATGTTGATGTTTGGTTTATTGCTGCTATGTTGCAGCTGCTCTGAACATGTGACTTGACACTGATCTATGTATAGGTCTTTCTGTGCTGGCATTGTCCCAGGTTGGTTGTCTATGGCTACATCTTTGCGTAATCTCTGAGAGTGGGCCAGTTATGTTATTTTGAGCTTTTTGTATTTCCATCGTGACCAGAGTGAAGCCAGTGTAGGTTGCTGCGGAAGAAGTCCATTCTAGTTGTTTTAGTTAGGCTTAAATAGGATACTGTGTATATTAAATATGTTAACAATATATATATATACACACACACACCATTTATTTATGTCAACTCCTTTAAAACAGACATGCATGTCAAACTAATAAAAGTTACCTTTTTAATTCAATACATCTGGCTTTTTTCCAGAGTTAGTTTTTTTGCAAAACCTCAGACTGAGGAAGTTTTTCGTTTTCTAGATAGAAATTTCCCCTCTGATTCACTTGAAATTTGTTTCCCTTCCATCTTGACTGTTTGAGGCCTGCTGTTCTTGAATGCATTGTTTGTTGTAACTTGTTCTGTGAGTTCTGAATCTCTGTGGTAAAAAACTTCTGGTCTACCACAGGGAGGCTGCTCAGTGAGACTGTAATGTGAAACTTGTCACAGCAGTGTTTGGCATTAGCATGCTTTGCTTGCACAGGAGGAGTACACTGGGTCTAAGCATGCATGCGCACAGAATCGTCTCAGACAGAGCGTGAATAGTGAATTTAGTTCCCTTTCACGTCTTTTGCTTGTACGGACGAATTCAGACAAAATTGTGTAAAAACGCCTGTCTTGGCGAGTATCCTAGTAAACAAAGTCGGTTATCTCAAGTAAATATAGACAGTATATTCAAAATGGAATCCATACATTCGGTCTTGAAGGGAGAGTAGTCTAATAAACCTGCTTCTGTGTTTTAATGTTAATCAAACAAATTGAATGAATGGGTGAGTGCACCCTGTTGGTCTCACAAACACCTCTTCCAGCAACAACCTGGTTTTCTCAGGAGGTCTCCCATCCAACTACTAACCAGGCTCAGTACTTAGCTTCAGTGGGCAACCAGTCTTGGGCTACGGGGTGATATGGCTGCTTAAACAAATTAACATCAAATCCCAAACCCAATCCTCAGCACTGAGCCCTGCAGGAGCTGCTCTAAATCCGTGCTTTGCTAGTAAATGACAGATCAAATATGAACAGTAAAAGTAACAGAAGCTCATACAATACATTTTAGCAGGCTTAATTAAGCATGAAAATAACTGAAATAAATATATATTTGATTAACAAAGTAAGCCAACTAATATGATTTATATTCTTTAGGTTTCTCTACCCAATATATATACAAAAAATGTAGGGCTGGGAAACGATTAATCACAATTAATCGCATCCAAAAGAAAAGTTTGTCTTTACATAATATATGTGTGTGTATTATGTATAATAGGCTCTATGCACAACTGCACTACTTCCTGAACTTCAGCCAGCTCCTTGTTTCCTGTATACCATTATTGGACAATTTGATTAATTCAGGTGTGTTTGACCTCAGTAGTCACGGCAACAATAATCAAACACACCTGAATTAATCAATGTGTCCAATAATGCCAGACAGGAAACAAGGAGCTGGCTGAAGTTCAGGAAGTAGTGGAGCTGTGCATAGAGCCTATTATTTTGTATATATAAATACACACATATGCATGTATATAATATATTTAAGAAAAATGTGTTATTAATATATTAAATATTTGTATTTATGTATAATATTAATTTTGTATAAATATATATAAAGTATATACATGCAAATATTATTTAAATGTTTACATGCATGTGTGTGTAATTATATATACAAAATAATTATACACACTACACACACATATATTGTGTAAACAAAAATGTTTATTTTGGATGCGATTAATCACGATTAATCGTGTCCCAGCCCTAAAAGAATTACAAATGCATTGAAAATACAGGTATCGGTGAGTACCAAAAATGAAAGTATCGGACTCGTTCTGGAAAAAGTGGTATTGGTGCATCGCTAAAATTTATTCTAAATTTATGAAAAGACACTTTGTGGCTTTATAATCGTGTTAAAAAGTTATATTTCATCTCATCACGACTATATACTATTTTTCCATTAACAACCCTGCTGATACTTTTAAAATGTTGCTCATTACTTAGAGATTGTGCTCTGAATTGTTGACTTTTGACGCTCTGTCTCTACTGTTTTTTTTTTTTGCTTACTAGTAGAGAAGTATGCTTATTTATATGCATGTTTTTACGAGTAAATCAGTTAATCATTCATTTTAACAATTTTCTCAAATAAATTAATAAAAAAAAGACTGCTGTATGCTGCTTGGAAATACACAACGGTTTATTTTTCTTTGATTTGCTCTGATCTTTTTTCATTGGCAGAGCAAAAATCACTCATATCATTTATGTTTTTGACCTTTTTATGAAATTTTGGAATCAGTTTGTTTAACCTCAGTAAATTCTAAGCACATACAGTAATATGGCCTTGATAACTTCTCTTAAAACTAGTCTCTAAACACACACACACACACAAAAAGAAAAAGACTTTGTCACTTATCTGTTGGGAGAAAAAGTGAAAAAGACACATTAGAGTTAATGAGAACATGATATGACACAGTATGCATCTAATTGCAACCTTTCTCGGTCCATTGAATGAGTGGTGACTTGAAGAGTCTGTGCTCCCTGTTGATCGAATTAATTTTGAAAATGTACTTGAACTTATAAAATGTCTCAATTCACTTTTGTCAAACATTACCCCCTCATGTTTGACCTGAAAGCCTTTGGTTTTAACAGTGTTAAAAATGTCCAGATCTGCTCTACTGCACTGATTGCCTTTAAAAATGGGATAGCTGGCCAACATTTTCATACCTCAGTGCCTTTCAAGTCTCAATAAGTCATGCTATGTGTTAATGAATGACAAAATCAGTTTTGAGTCACTGCTTCTGTAACTGTGCCAAGACACCGCACACACTGAATTGAGGAGCTGTAAGACATTTCATATGTTTCTTGCCGTAAAAAGGAGTTTTGTGCCCTTTGTCTCTATTCTTGCGTGTTGTGAATTTTAATGACCTGTTTGCTACAGAATGCTCATTGGACACTGGATTTAGACCAGTTTAGGGAATAAGTGCTACTTTTCCAACAATAGTTCATCCCAAATTGGACATTGGTTTTCTGGAAATATATATTTGTTTGTTTGCAGTTAGGCATTATCTGAAGGTGGTGTGCCTAGTGGTTAACAATCAAGATTTGCAGCAGAAAGTTTGTAGATTCAAACCCACTTTTTTTCTTTTTGAAAGAATTGATACTTTTATTTAGAGAGGATGCATTAAATTGTTCAAAAGTGACTAATGAAATTTTATGTTACAAATAAATTCTATTTTCAAATAAATGTTCTTTTGAACTTTCTATTCATCAAAGAATCCTGAAAAACTGCTTCGCAATATCCACAAAAATTTTAAGCAGCATAACTGTTTTCAACATTAATGATAATCAAATCAGCATATTAGAATGATTTCTAAAGGATAACATGACACTGAAGACTGGAGTAATGTTGCTGAAAATCACAGGAATAAATTATATTTTTAAAAGTTTAATTTTTTACTGTATTTTTAACAAAATTAAAAGAAGCTTTGGTGAACCTCAAAAACATCAAAAATAGGGCTCTCAAACGATTAATCATGATTAATCACATCCAAAATAAAAGTTTGTGTTTTCATAATATATGTGGGTGGACTGTGTATAATTATTATATATATATATGAATACACACACATGCTTGTATATATTTAGGAAATATTTTCATTTATATATTTTATATAGATTTATATATAATTTATATTATATATAAATATAAATATTTTATATATAAATTATATTTTTTTCTTAAATATACATGTGTGTATTTTTTATATATATATTTATATATATACACAAAATAATTATACACAGTGCACCCACATATATTATCTAAACACAAACTTTTATTTTGGATGCGATTAATAGCGATTAATCGTTTGACAGCCCTAATTAAAAACAATCTTACCAACCCCAAACTTTTGAACGGTGCTGGACCCTAGGAGTACAATTCGAAAGTTTCAGTTTCCCAGCCAGGTTAAATTGAGCCAGTCAACTTGAGCTGTAAACGTCATGTGGTTACTCATTCAAGACCCATAAGACGATGACATCGTCAACATTTGTGATGTTGCCAATATCACCAAGTACGCACACAGTCTCACCTCTAGTGACTGTCCTGATCTGTGACGTCAACAGTTGCAGATAAGGAAAAGTATGTTTTTGAATAAAGTGATAATAATAAAATAAATTAGTTGTGTATTCGCCGAATTTGTTGTAATATATATTGCAGAAGGACATATTTAGCTATACTTTTTCATCTTTTGTATGTTTTAAACAGAGTGGATGACTTTGGCCTGGGCCTGCTCCTTCGGACCAAACAGATCAAGCGTATGATCTCATCATATGTGGGGGAGAATGTGGAGTTTGAGAGGCAGTATCTCTGTGGCGAGCTGGAGGTGGAGTTGACCCCACAGGTGAGACCATCCTTTACCCGTAACTTCAGAATAAACACTTTACCTTTCTTCTCAGTGGCAAGTTTATTGCCCAGTATATGTATGCTAAAGATTTTATAGTACCATTATTCCAAAAAAAATCCAATCAGGAAGGTTTTGTTTACCCATTGTACTGTGTTGACGGCAGGGCACGCTCGCGGAGCGGATCAGGGCCGGTGGCGCAGGTGTGCCTGCCTTCTTCACTGCCACAGGCTATGGCACACTCATCCAAGAGGGAGGCTCTCCAATCAAATACAACAAGGACGGAACCATTGCCATCGCTAGTGAACCCAGAGAGGTCAGTTGTCGCTTATCTTCCAGTTTTATTGAGTGATGCAGTCATACAGCGCATGTGAGGTGTTCTGAATAGCATCAGTAAAAATAGACACTGGATCTATTATGTTCTGCCGCTGTCGTGTTTCAGGTGCGTGAATTCAATGGCCGACACTTCATCATGGAAAAAGCCATCACGGGAGACTTTGCTCTGATCAAAGCCTGGAAAGCGGATAGGGCAGGAAATGTCATCTTCAGGTACAAATGCTTGTTCTTCTGAGGTTGTTCAGCTCTACTGTAGACAGACTAGAAGTTGTTTTCCTTAACCCAACACTATCACATGTTCACTGGTGTGGTTGGTGTTTTGCCCAAACCTGAAAATAGTTCCTTTCTCTCACCTTACTCTTTCCATTTAGCACATACCCACACTGAAGGCAAGGCCACATGAGACACTTTTTGAAACAGTACCTTATTTTAGAAAAAAAACTTTAAACACAGTAGACAAGGCAAACTGTTAAAATAGCTGTAACTTCAAACCCAGTGTTTTTCATAGTACATAGTACTAGTAAAATAGTACAATCATTTTTAAAATATTAGTTTTAAATGCACTACCATGTAGAGATTTAGGGCCAAGGTAAGATTTTTAAAAAGTGTCTTATGTACATTAAATATATTTACTGAAATATTATTCATATTATGCTAATATTACTTATAATAGTATTAGTGTAATATCAGCATTGTTACTCTTTGAAATATCTCTTTTCTATTTTAATTAATTTTAAAGTGTAATTTATTCTTAAATGTATTCATTTAAGGGTCATTTCTCTTGTCTTCAGTGTCACATGATCCTTCAGAAATCATTCTGACATGCTGATTTGGTACTCAATAAACATTTCTTCTTCTTAGCAATGCTAAAAACTACAAACTACTAAATCATCTTGCCTTTTTTCACGATTCTTTGATAAATAGAAAGTTTAAAAAAAGGTATGTTGCCATATAAAAAGGGTAATAAATAGTGTTATAAAATAGCTGTGTATGGTACAAATTGTGTTACATTTGAACAGATTTGGAGATTTTACATTTGCAACGTTACATAAATGCAAGTGTAGTATTTTGTTTTACCACAAGGGTGCACTGTTTCCTTGACCATAAAATTGTACACTTGTTCTGCTTTGGGTGACATTTTTTGGAAGATGGCAGTTGTTTTGGTTACACTTCATTTCAAGAGCCCTCTATAGACAATTTATTAACTATAAGTAATTTTAATGAACAACTACATGTCAACTAACTCTCAATAACTACATATCAACTAACTCTCATTAGAGTTTTAGTAGACTATTAGGGTTTATAAGTTTAGAATAAGTTGACATGTACTTGCAAAGTTACTTAGCCAGTAGATTGTCTGTTTTGGACAATAAAAATAAAGAGTTAGCAGCAGATGTTAAGCAGAAAGTTTCTAATGACTGGTACAGTAATTGACATTGAGTTACACAGTTAATTGTAGTTAGTGGAATCTCTGAAGTGGACTACTGAAATAAAGCGGTACCAATATTTTTGTCAATGGTTCTGGACGGATTTTTAATAGCTTGTCGTTCTGGCTCAATTCACCATATTTAATTATCAGTGGCTCTTAAATGGAGGAAAGAACATGCCACATATTTATACATGTATCAATACAGTTCCACCTCAGCTCTACATGTCTGAAGTTGGTTTTAAAAATTTCAATGCTTAGCATGTACTTTTTTTTTAACAGGAAAACAGCGAGGAACTTCAACCAGCCCATGTGCAAGGCAGCCAAGATCACAATTGTAGAGGTAGGTGAATTCCACATTGTCAGCAGAGCCCGACCGATAAAGGATTTTGAAGGTCGATACCGATGCAAATATTTTTGGGTTTTAAAATCTGACATTCCGATATATCGGCTGATATTTTATTTATTTATTTAAACTGGACATGATAGTCACAAATTTTGTCATGCTTATTTAAGTTAAGAGAACTGATGGGGATGTTCTTTTAATTGTTATTCAAGCAATGTATGTATCGTGACCAACTCAATGAGTGTTGCCAACAGTAACGGTGTAGAGTGCCCTCTGTTGGACAAACTATACAACTCCAACATTCATGACATGGTTCAAGCGTGTTTCGTCCGTTTTTATTTTATTTTTGAAATATTCATTTATCGGCCATTATAACTGCCGATACCGATAGTTTGGAACATGCCTAATATCGGCCGATAATATCGGTTTGCCGATATATCGGTCTGGCTCTATGCAGTTGTTAAGTTTGGTTTAGACCTCATTGTTTTCTGTTTGCCAGTTTCTCCTTACCTTGTCTGTTACCATAGTCATTAAGTGAGTTAAGCAGGTGTTGTGTGTTACATTTAACAATCTCTGTGTTTATTCTTGTGTCATCTACCTTAAGTGGTTGGGGTGTCCTCAGAGCCTCTACTTTATACTTTTGTGGATTATTATATTAAAGACCTTATATTTTTATATTTCCGTGCCCTGCGCTACATTACTGCAGCCACGTGTGACCCGCATGACTTCTGCTCATGTGCTTCTGTCAGATCCTGTTTGAATGCATTTGGGGAGGTTTAAACGCTTGTGCATATATCACGTTGTCCATACTATAAATTCAATTCCTCCGCTCCTGCATTTTATTTTATCATTGTTTTTCACATTTTTTTTTCACAACAAAATAAATTGTTGGTTTCATCTAGATCTTTGAAGTTTTTTCCCCCCATTCACTCCTTTTCATTTCCTTTCTATCCAGAGCGCTTTTCAAACACTTGCCTGCATATCAAATATGCTTTTATCTAAGCCTTTGTTCAAAACGCGCAGCTACGAACAAAAGACTTATCAAAAGGCATTTTCATTGGCCATGAACGAACTCCATTAATGAATCTTATCTTGCATCAGCACTGTTCTTTCTCTGGTTTGAAATGGCTTACAATGTGAATCAATAACTACTGAATTTGAACCATTTGAGCAGATATTTCTGTAACTAGTCTTCACGCTTTACTATCTGTCTACCAATAGTACTATCATCAGGAAGGAAGACTTTTAGCTCACTCAGATTCTTTAATTGTCTTCGGATGCTATCAGCGCATTAGAGCTTTTATTTGTCTAGTTTTCAATCTTTATTGTGGCTGCACAGCAATATGAGCAGTTATTAGTGGCCAGTATCCTCTGACAATATGTTATTGCGGTCCCACTAAAGATAAGCTTATCAGTTCTCTGAACACAGCAATGGTTAAAGACCTTTTTCAATGTTTGCGCATCTGGTGATGAAAGCCATCCTGCTAGGAGAATGAATCAGTTGGCTGAGTGCTGAGCAACAGTGTGTATCTTGCATTCTGCCTCTGTTTGAGTGGTTAAGATGTTGTGTGTGGTGCCAAATCACTCAGAATAAAGATTGACTCACTGCCACCCCTGTTGTCTGGGGATTAGAAAAGAAAACAGTCATTTGGGTTACTGCAGGTGTCGTGTCTGTCTCATCTGTTTTAAAAGGTTTTTCGGCAAAGACGCATTAAATTGATCCAAAATGACAGTAAAGACATTTATAATGTTACAAAAGATTTCCATTTCAAATAAATGCTGCTCTTTTAAACATAATACTCTTTTCTCATTGTTTCTAATAAAAAAAAATCATGGAGAGAGAAAAAAAGCTCTCCAGAAAAATATTAGGCAGCACAAAATCGTCCTGTAAAATAACCAGAAGGGGGAAGAGGCTTCAACATCAACTCCAAATAGTTCTTGAATTGCACTTCAGGATGTCAGATTGCATTGCAGTGAGTGCATTTTGCACTAGGGCTGTTGATTTAAACATGTTTATTTATATATTCTATATATATATATATATATATACTCTATATATTTTTAATTGTATTTATTAACAATATTAATTTGCAATTGGAAATTATTATAAATTATATTACTTAATATGAATAAAATACAGTTGGTATGAGCCAGAGGAATGGAATCAGCTACTACTCTTATATTAAAATCCTATTATAATTTGCATATTTAATTTTGTAAATACACTGTAAAAAATATTGATGGTTTAACTTAAAAAGTAAGTAACCTGGTTGCCTTAAAATTTTAAGCTCATTGAACTGGAAAAAGTGAGTTAATACAATGAAGAAGAATGATTCAATCATCAGAAACTCAAAATTATATGTTATCTGAACTAAATAAATTATTTAAGTTGATTTGACAAAAGAAAAAATGTTGTGATTACTACACTGTAAAAAAAATATTGTTGGTTTAACTTAAAAAAGTAAGTAACCTGGGTTGCCTTAAAAGTATAAGTTGATTGAACTGGGAAAAGTGAGTTAATACAATGAAGGAGATTAATTTAATCATCAGAAACTCAAAATAATAAGTTATCTCAACTAAATAAATTATTATAAAGTTGATTTGACAAAAGAAACTATGTTGTGATAACAAATCTTGAAAATATTTTTTACAGTGTTTTTATTAAAAAATAACGTTCCTGCAATTAGAATAATTTCAATTAGCATTAATTGATTTATTACAGGCTGCATTAGCATTATTGATGCTCTTCTTCGTCTTTTTAATGCTTTACTTTTCTGCAAAAGTGTATTTAGGGCTTTTCTCAGCTAATATTTACATCAGTTATCATTTATTAGTAAACCATGTAATTAATGTGATTAAAAATCAATTAAGCAGTCAATTGAAGACTATAGTGGAAATCTTGTGCAAATGCATTTTGAGAGCATAGAGGTTGTGACCCAGTCTTTGCACATGCAAGTACATCTATTTTCCCAGCAGAACCATCCTGTACCTGCATATGAAAATCATCCTTGCAGTTCTTGATAAGCTTATTACGGAGTGCTTGATTGTAGCCAGCTTAAACTCTGTCCCATGTTTTACTTCAAATAGACTGTCATTCGGTTCATCCCCCTTCCCTTTTTTTTGTGTTTTTTTCATAATTTATTTGTCTGTGGAATACACTATATTTTATAGCTTCAGCATTTCCTTTACTTTCTGACATCTGATTTTCACTCCAAAGTAGCTGAGGCCATATTTAGCTGCTTGGAAGGAAGACAGTGTTTTATGATCATCCAGTTATAATCTGCCAAAACGCAGCAGCCTCGTTGAATTATTTCCTCTCAATTGGATGGCTGATGAGGCTTGCCAATGGCTCAGCGTTTCGAGAAAAGCGTTCCTGTTGCCTGTCAGAGCCAGGCGCTGGAAATACTGATGCCACTGGAGGAAACAGACACCTTATTTCCTCTTGTTATAAAACAGACCGTGTCCTAATTAACAGGATATCTGATAGCTGTGTGTCTATAAAGCTGCCATTTTCCTAATTAATTAAAAAGAACGGATCATTAGCATTAACCAAAGGAAATTCAGATTGCTAAAAAATAATAATAATAGAGCAGGCGAAATCGATTCGGCCAGCTGGTTGCCAGGCGACAGAAGCCTGAACAGCAGATCCGTGGCATATTCCAGATATCCTGTTATCGCAGGTACAATGAGGCCCAGAGCATTGTGGGATTTGAGGGCAGTTAGTTCAAACAAGGCCATATTTGCAATTGCTAGTCACATTGGCTGTAAAGGTACTGATCTGTTCTTTTTCAAATTTTGTTGAAACGACAGGTTGCATAAAAGGAGGTTTTTTTTTTTAGGATGGGGCTAATGGGTTATTGATGAAATTTGTGCTCAAAGGTATTATCTCTCCTCCTCCCTCTGTCAAATTTCAAAATGCTGATTATGCTTTTGGTTTGTTGCACATAAATTACCAGGGCGAGTACGACAGCTGGGGCATTGTGAGCGAGATCAGGGATATTGCTAAATGTGAATTGATTTTTTTTCAGTCCTATTTCAATCAAATAGCCTTCTAGAAGAGTTTTTTATGTAAAGATTTTTTTTTGTTAATATTCTGCACATTTACTGGACAGGACTAGTGTGCGAATTACACAATGGCCTTTATATATATGTACAATATATATGTATATACATCGTCATTGCCATTTAAAGGTGCAAAACGTAAGTCTCTGAGTTTTTGCAGAACTACGCCCCCTCTGGCGACAAGCGAAACTGCAACCAGAGGTGCACAAGCTGTTCGTGCTCCAAGTCTCAATCTTAACCATTCAATTTGATCAGAAACAATCTTAAAACAGGGATTTAAGTGTAAAATACCGAACTTGTCCTTTAAGAGGCATTTGTTTGAAGTGGTAATTTAATTTCGCCTCGGGTTGGCGGCCCCACAGGTGCATGGTGCTGATAGGCTGGGTTTCCTCTAACATTCTCATACTGAGCTGAAACATCTGGAGAAGGGATGTGTTTTAATTTAACATTTAGAAAATAGACAAAACTGTAACTACTACACAAAGTGTATCCTCAGTATATTCAAACATACCTTGTTTATCACATTGTTAGCTTAGTGCTGTTCATGCCTTCATTGGATTTTTGGATTTGTCTCATCATGTCTCAACTATTTTTTTAAGATTACCGTTTATTCGTGCGCCGTCTGTTGCTTATGCTTGGCACTTGAAATGAAGCGAGACGTGTAAAAATAAACACGTCATCATTTTTAGCTACCTGCCAGATTAGCGATATTTATATAGCGATATTTAGCATACACTCACTTCATGTTTCTGATCGAGACACACTAACTGTTTCATAACAACATGTGCCCATCAGCTTCTGCAGATTTAACCAGCTTTGACAAGGCTCACAGTCCATAAAAAGAACAAACCCTTAGAAAAAAAGGTTCCTCTTTATTCCTCAAGGATTTTGTATCCTTTTTTCCTTCTTTCTATGTGACATCAAGCTTATTTTCATTTCCATTGAAGACCAAACGCTGCAGTTTTTTCCTGAGGGCTGCTTGTGTATACATATAGATATGTGGTGTATAGTATCATGGCACATGATATGTAATCATATAAATATAGTTAAATATAAAAAACCCTGCATATTCCTCATTTATAGTACTATATAGACTAATTCATATTATTAATATTAAAGGTATAGTTCACCCAAAAATTATTTACTCACCCTCAAGCCATCCTAGGTGCATATGACTTTTTTTCTTTTCAGCCAATTTTATTTTTTTTATGTATCCTGGCTCTTCCAAGCTTAATACAGTAGTAACTGAGATTTTGAAGCCCAAAAAAGTGCATCCATCCTACATAAAAGTAATTCATACGGCTCCAGGAGGGTTAATAAAGACCTTCTGAAGTGAAGTGATGCATTTTTGTAAGGAAAATAGCCCTAATTATAACTTTATAAACTGTAATCACTAGCTTCCAGTCTTCCACTAACGTCTGTCTGCAAATTCACGAGAGAGTCGAGTTGCGGCATATGATGTAGGATGTTGGAGTAGCGTAAGGGCAACAAACTCAAGCTCCTGCGACATTTCTCTCGACAAATTCTCGTTTTGTTTTGCTCTATTTGCGTTTCCGCGTTTATAAATACCTCATGCGTAGCCGGAAGATACTCGCGTATGGATTACTTTTATGATGGATGGATGCATATTTTTCGGCTTCAAAATGTCAGTTACTATTCACTCCCATTAAAAGCATGGAAGAGCCAGGATATTTTACAACTCAGATTGCGCTTGACTGAAAGAAGAAAGTCATATACAACTAGGATGGCTTAAGATTGAGTAAATTTAGGAATAATTTTGGGTGAACTTATAATATGCAGCAATGCAAAGCACTATTCACCTCTCTTATTGTCACTTTAATGGAAAAAATTAATTAAATCTTTAAACAAATGATAATTTTAAGTAATAACAGCATATAGATTTGGACTGGTTTGAGGTTGAACAAATAATGGCAGATTGAAATTTTTTGGATGCACTGTTACTTTAACAAATATGGTCTGTTTTGAATCCTACTGTATATGGTAACTGTGTATGTGAAGGGTTAATGAGGCTCCGAACTCTCTAGAGAAAGTGTTGTTAACTCATACAGATTTCATTTTGTGCTCCGCATTAAACCCTTAGGCCGTCTGGAAGCCTGAGCCCTTCAGTCGCTCTCTGCACTGCACAGCCCGGGCTGGTGATAAAATGCCAAATGCCACCAGCGGTAACCATGACAACAACACCACTCAATCTAGGTTCATCGTTTTGCCCTTTCTAATGGTGCCCCATGTAGAGGACACAGTTGTAAAGTGCACCAATTTCAGAAAATTTCACTCTATGTATAATGCACAAGCGTATTGGTTTGGACAGCTAAAGTCACGCTGGTCTGTCTTATACTTGGGGTGCCTGGCTTTTGTCTGTCTGTTTGTGCACATCTGCTAGGCTTAAACGTGCTTTGGGCGCATTGATTTGGTTCTCGGCAAATTGTTTTGTCCCCTGAGCCCTTATTCTGAGTCTCAGATTTTTATTCAGTATTTTAAGAGCTTATTTTTGCTCTTTAAAGGAGTGCTAAGCCGCTTTCTTAGATCGCAGCGGCGCTGCCTGTGAAACTGCGTGTTGGGCTTTGTGCTGTTATCACACACAACACCGCAACAGGTACGACAGCAAAATTCAACACGGGAGAATGTGGAGGAAAACGTTTTTTTTTTTTTTTGCAAAATGAGACATACTTGACAATTACTGATCACAAGTTCATCCAAAAAATCAAAATTAAAATGATTTTCTCTATTCTATGAAACAAAGTTATGTTGTCCTTAAAGGGATACTCCACTTTTTTTGGAAATAGGCTCATTTTACCACTCCCCCAGAGTTAAACAGTTGGGTTTTACCGTTTTCGAATGTATTCAGCAGATTTTTTTTTATATATTTACAAGAATATCAGTAACCAGACAGTTTCTGGTCTCATTGACTTCCATAGTATATTTTTTTCCTACTATTGAAGTCAATGAGACCAGAAACTGTCTGGTTACTGACATTCTTCGAAATATCAGAAAATCGACTGAATGGATATGAAAACAGTAAAACTCAACTGTTTAACTCTGGGGGAGTGGTAAAATGAGCCTATTTCCAAAAAAGTGGAGTATCCCTTTAAGGAAAGTGAAAGGTGTTCCCACACCAGGTTTGTTATCAATAATGGTAAATGCCGTTGGTTCAATTGAGAGATCTCAATATGCAAATAACAAAAAATTACATTTAATCAATAGTATGGAGTATAAGAAGCTCCGTACTTGACCAGCCAGCTCAAACCCTATTTTGGTGTTAAAATCTTCTGTCAGGATTTACTAAAGACACGCAGTGAAAAATTAGCGCTGAAAAGGCGTGGACAGGGTTATTCTTGCGGCTGACCTTATTGCACATGCATTTGTAGGACTTTCCCTTTCAAATGCAAAATTTATGGGAGGAGAGTATTTAAATGAATCACACAAGGTGATTTACTAAGGTTTGCGCTAGTCAATTTACTAGTATTTGTGCCATTATTTACCACCCCAAAAAAAGCATGTCTTAAACCAGATGCTACTTTGTGCTGCTCTCTTCTGTAGATTGCGTTGGTCATTATGGAAATGATCGGGCTGCGTCTGTTCTTTAATTTGAGCATCATCAATAAATCACCCACAGAACTTTCCACCCCCATCTGTGCTTTTTTGGAATTTTCCCTGTTTAGTAAATCTGGCCCTATGTTTGTTATTAATGGTGAATGCCATTGTTTCTTGATTGTAACTGGTTACAAGTGCCAAATTTGAATATGCACATATTAAAATTGTGCAACTGCAATATGAATTACTAGCATGGAGTATTTGTAATTAATCACTAGGTTGGTATATTAGTAATAATATACATTATTGGTTACAAATGCAAATTTTTAATACACAAATATTAAAATTGCACAAATTAAATATGCTATTAGCTCTTGTGTTTCTTGTAACTGGTTGAAATATTAAATGCTTTTTGAAGTTTCTGTTGATTGATGACGGTTTTGGTGATGATTATAAAAAGAGCAAAGTAAACATTCTGCTAGACATCTCCTTTTGAGGATAAATCCTGACTTGTATGCAAAACTGCCCCTCCAGCCAGTTTTATAAACTTCTTGACTTCAAGATTAGTGGTTTTGGAAAGTTTGTGAGACTTTAAGTCTCGAGTAGCTGTCAGCACTTCATTCCCTTTGCTCATATCCTCTAGTCTCCAAAGAGAGATAGGTTAACATTTTCCCATTTGCAGGGCAAACCCTCCTCAATCAGGCTGCTTATATGTGACAGGTTTATTGTTCCCTGGAGGGTCCTTAAAGCTGTCCATATCAATACTGTGTGGAAAAAGCAACTGAAAAGGCAATATCTAGATCTCTGAATTCAGAATAAAAGCTTTTTCTTACATCTCTGACACAATGGGAGGCATTTTTAACATTTTCAGGGGCAGTTTCACCTACACTGGATTGTATGTTTTTCAGCTGTAATGGATGGCAGACAGAGAGCTGATGATAGATGATGATATAGAACAGTAAAGAAATGTCTGACACTGAACTGTCATCTGGCACGGTGTCCATTACCAGACTTATTTCATCAATTTTCTTGAAACAGTGTATGTGTATTTTGAGTGTCCGTAGTTGGATGTGTGAAACTGTACTATCATTTAAAAGTTTGGGATCTGGAAGATTTTTTTAATGTTTTTGAAACTACTCTTATGCTTACCAAGGCTGCATTTATTCACCCTCAGTATTTACAGTATTTACAGTATTTGATTTTGCACCAGTATTTACAGTATTTGCGCCATTATATACTGAGGGTCAGTATTTACTCACCCTCATGTTGTTCCAGGTATGACTAAAACTGTTTTTTTGACTTTCATTTATTCTTTGATATATATATATATATATATATATATATATATATATATATATATATATATATATTATATATATTATTATGTGTGACTTTGTCTCTCTCAGATGAAAATCACCTAATTATACATGATGGTGCTGGCCTGTTCACATCCATATTGCCTTGGCAAACAAAAAATGTTTTTCACAGTATAACCCAATTCATAGTTTTATGACAGGATGATTTTCAGATCATTGTGAAGAAAACACTCTTGGCTACAACATACATTAGTCAAAAGTCTTGTGGACGCATATTTAGTATGTGTTTTGTGGCCTTATTTCAGAAACTTTCATTTTTAGTTTTTTCAATAACCATGGATAAACAATATTCTCTCAAAAATACAAACATGTACATAGATGTTGCTCGCATATTATGGTAGCCCTGTTTTTTTCAGTGCTATTAATATTTTTATAAGAAACAAATGTCGGGGCATCTCAAAACATCTCAAGGGCCCCGAAAACATCCTAGAACTCAGAAGGCTAATCGTATAGACGTTTAACGGTATATTTGGGTAACTGAGCGATATTCAGCAAATAAATATGTTAAATAGCTATATTATTTTATTGCACAAAATTATAGTCCTCGCAAAAAAAATGAGCCCTATGGATTATGCAAAAATAACAGAAACATTTAGAGAAGCAACTTCTCTGACAGTTTGCCATGCTGACAGTACTGATGCACTGACTCTTAGTGCACTACATACTGTCAACATGTTAAAACTGTCTCTGAGAGGTTGCAGCATCCCCTTTAGCCACTGCACAAAAGATCGTAAGGTACTCAATAAGCTTATTTAACTGGCAGTTGTGACATGGCTAGTCAACAGTTCTGCCAATCTGTATTACAAAGAATTCGTGGTCACTTTCAGCTGGTCTGTGTTTGTCTTCAGGTAGAGGAGATTGTAGACGTGGGCACGTTTGCAGCAGAGGACATCCACATCCCCAGCGTCTACGTCCACAGGATCGTCAAGGGAGATCTCTATGAGAAACGGATCGAGGTAAGCTGGCGCAACTTGTCTGACTCATTTTTATCAGTTTTCCTTTATCCATTTATCCTCTGTCATCTTTTTGCCGCCCCTTTGTCTGATTTTTACAGAGGCGTACAGTAAAGAAAAGCCAGGCTGAAAATCCCAAACCCAAAAAAGACTCTGATATTGTGAGAGAGAGGATTATTCGCAGAGCTGCGCTGGAGTTTGAGGACGGGATGTACGGTATGTACAGTGTTTTACGACCATATCTCGTACATTTATAGTTTTAATGGACCAATGTTTTATCCTTTAAAGAGATTGTCACCCAAAGATGAAAATTCTGTCATCATTTACTCACCCTCACGTTGATCAAAACCTGTATAGAGTGCATTAGCGCTGGCCCCCAAAAGTATTTTTCCATGAATTTTTCCTATAGGAATTTTTGTTTTTTTTAAAGTTTTCTTTAAAGAGTTATAAGCCAAGCCAACCAGCTACGAGGTGAATCACAACATATTTCAAGTCATATGGCATGTTTGTGGTGCTGAATGCTTCACACTGGATGCTTTGTGTGAAAAACATGCTGAAATAGGGTGAACTTTTCCTTTAATTTTTACAGATTATTAGAAGCAACAATGGTTTTATTGTTTACTAAAATGACATTTCCTGTGTCTCTCATGATAATCTTTTAATGCAGTTTGATAACCTTTTTAGCTAACCTGGGCATTGGAATCCCCATGCTGGCAAGTAATTTCATTAAACCAGATATTACCGTCCACCTGCAGAGTGAAAATGGCATTCTGGGCCTGGTAAGCTCTTCTTTAACAGATTTGTATTGAATTTGCTACATGCAGTTAGACACATTATTGAAAAGCCTTAATCTTTAACCATAAATCTTCATCCATAAATCTGTTATGCTTTTAATTATTATGTTAATAAGAGAAAAACACTCACTTAATGAGAGAGTTGTTTGAGTCTAGTTGTGCACTTTAATTGCATCGGTAGTTTATATGAGAAAAATATTAATGGCAAATATATGGCATTATCCGATATACTGTCATACTGCTGTCAAATATTAAATTAAAATAATGAGTGTAGACATAAAACTATTAGATCTGTGTAAATGTCTTTTGTCTACATGAAGCAGGAGTTAAATTATTCTCTCCATTTAACTATGTTGTTGTTTGTTGTATATTTCTTATTTTTGCAGTGCACTCATCATAAAAGCATTAATTCGTACTTTTATTTTTTTTTTAAATATAATTCAGGGCCCCTATCCAACTGTGGAAGAGGTTGATGCAGATCTTATCAATGCTGGTAATAATTATCCCTCACTTTCATTTTTGTAGACAGTTATACAGCATTAGCATTACATAAGTTGCCTTTTAAGAACCTAATTTGTCCATTCAGAGCACTTAATGAGTCTCTTTCCATTCCACTCTTACCCTTTCAGGTAAAGAAACTGTCACAGTTCTTCCTGGAGCAGCGTATTTCTCTAGCGACGATTCCTTTGCCATGATCAGAGGGTAAGTACAAATCACATTTTAATCTTCAATCAAATATAAGGGCTTTTTTTAACAGTGTTTTGTAACCATTTCCTCAAAACATTTTTCACAAGTTGACTTGGTTCTCAGAATTGGCCCAGATGATAAAACTTTTAAAGAAACCAGCTGTGGGAAGAGCTCTCTTAGACATTCTTATAATAGATGAGACTTTCTATGTTGAATGAAGTGCTGTGACTGTTTTGGGGCGTAAGGGCTTGATTTGCAATTGGTTAAGGGTTGTTTTCTGAGTGTTAATGGTGAATGTGTGGAATGGAGCGGTGGTAGAATATGCAATGAGTCGGCCATGATGCTGACTGCGCCTTTGGGCACTTTGGCTGACATTTTCAGCTCTGTCAAAACAGGTGGCTACTTTAATTGGATGCTTCTTGTACTGCTCAGTAGGGTGAGACGGCCGGAATGAAGGTGCTTTGTCTCTCCCGGTGCCTTCTGGCCTTCACGGAGAAACCTGCGGTGCTGTCAATAAAGCAATTGACTCTTGCTGGTCTTAAGTGCGGGAGTGTGTAATTCTGCATCCTGTGTATGTGAATATCAATTTCCTGACAACACCAAGTGTTCATGTGTTGATTTTCCCAGAATACTGTATTAACAGAAAGGAGTTTGAGACCACTGAGAAAATACTCTTTTTTTTCTAGTTCAATTAAAAATAATATAAAAGTTGTATTATTCATTATTAAAATGAATCATTTGAAAACAATGTTATTAGACAAACAATTTTTTTTTTTGAATTTCAGGATGAGTTAAATAATATGCATGTGTATAGTATATACACACTGTATGTATACATAAATTTGTTTTTACAATTTACACATTTTTTATTGAATGCGTGTGTGTGTGTGTATGTAGTTTATTTGTTTGTTTCTTTATTCCAGCTATTTAGTTAAGTCACAAGATTAAATTTATCTTTAATAATGCACAGCTGTATGTTAAGCATTAGTCCCAAGTCGTTTAGAAAACTCCCTGTTGATGTTTTATGAGCCTTATCGATTTTTCCACAGGCAGCTAACGCCGCCCTCCCACAAGCCTCGGAATTATTTCTGTGTTTGCCGTCTGCGAATCCAGCAGTGGTTGGTCGTATATTTAGGCCTTAATTGTCTGGTGCAATAGGGAGCACAGTGAATGGTCATGGGGTCTTGGCTGTACCCGGCACAAGGGGAGTCATGACAGCACATACATTAAGAATAGAGCACTTCCACCCACTTACAGTCTGCCTCTATACATTCATGAGTAAGGCCATCACAATCCAGTGGTTTAGTGGTGCACTATTTCAAGCCAATAGGTTTGACTTTTTGGCACACAGGTCCTTACTACTCAAATGATTTAGTTTAGTGTTTACAAGGAAGTGTCGAGTTTTTTTTTTTTTTTAATGGCCTTTTGAAATTGACAATTTGACAAAACGAATTGACTAAATCGAGTGTGTATTGAACATGAATTTCTAGTTATAAAGGAAATACTGAAGTTTACCCTAACATAAACTGGTGAACTATTTATTTCAATTGTTTGTCAGCACTGACCTAAGTAATAATCTTGCATTTGTAAGTCCATGACCAAACGACATGATCTCATAACAAAAATAGTGGCTTATTGTTCTTATTCTCATGAGGATGTCCTTGTTCTCAGTGCTTTGTTGCAGACTTTACAGCTTTGAAACCAAATTCTTTTGTTCCACATTCAAAAATCTATAATTTTATAATTCTAATATATTAAATTAGTGAGACCAAACAGATTAGTTTAAGTGCCTAACTCTATATCTGTCTAAATATTTAGGTCCTAAGCACCGATGGTGTGAGGGCCCTATTGGAATTGCTCCGGTTATTAGCTATGACACTCCTGAGTAAAGGTGCAGTCACAAAGCAAAGATTTCTCTACTCTGATTTTGTGAAAGGTTCCGTTGGTCGCTCGATTTTTCTGCGTTGACCAATAGAAAGCTGCTTCGTTTGACATTCTGTGCTTTGTTTCACATTTCTATTGACAATAGACAATGGGCCTTTTTTGCCAGTGAAATTTTACCGACATGTGACCGCACTTTAATTTTTGCATTGATGTCTTTTTTTTTCTTTTTCTTTCCTCTAGGGGTCATATCAACTTGACCATGTTAGGAGCCATGCAGGTATCCAAATATGGAGATTTGGCCAACTGGATGATTCCGGCAAGTTTTAATTTCCTTCACTTATTGGCACAATATGTCAGACTGACCATGCAGAGTGAAGCTGAAATGTTTCTTGCTTCAGTCCAGCCATTTGTGTCACATACACAAAACATTCTGGCTACTGCACGTTGTTTTGTTGGTACAATATGTTTGTAATTACATTTTCTTCTGTCTTTCTCAAGTATTTTATAATAGAGGCTTGTGTAAAAGGTAAAGGCTCATTCATCGTTTCATAACACATACATTCATTGCTGAATCAAACCAAACTTCAAGACTATCATAAAACAGGTCTGATTCTTTCCCTTCTTTCCATCTGTATCTATTTTCTAGCCTCCAGCTGAAATGATCTCAAGAGCTTTCTTTTTGTTTAATGGAAATCAATGAGCAGCTAATGACAGAACTCACAGCATGAAATCAGAAGTGATTTATGCAAAAGATGATGTTCTCAGAGGAGCATAAATACAGATTTATGGTCTAATTTTACAGCTTTTATCTTCTCCTTTCAAGCAAAAAAAGAAGTTGTCACTGAGGTAGCACTTGTACAAACCCATGAAGAGTTTAATTTATACTGTAACATTTGGGATAACAATTGCATAACAATTTTGGTCAGAATATTAGCAGAACAAGAAGCTCAACAACTTTTTTTTACTTCAGGATCCAGATTTTACATTTAGATTTTACTAGTGATGACCCAACAAGGTACTGTTTTTTTAAATCGATAAAGTAACTATGTTTGTTTAAAGGGTTAGTTCACCCAAAAATGAAAATTCTGTCAGTATTTACTCACCCTCATGTTGTTCCAAACCTCTATGTGTTTATTTGTTCTGCTGAACACAAAGGAAGATATTTGGAAGAATGTTTTAATCAAACAGATCTCATTCCCCATTGACTACCATAGTATGTATTTTTTCCTACTATGGAAGTCAATGGGGAATCTACCATCTGAATGTCTCAACAGAAATCGAGACTCATCAGACCAGGAATCGTTTTTCCGGTCTTCAACTGTCCAATTTCGGTGAACTCTTTCAAATTGTAGCCTCTTTTTCCTTTTTGTAGTGGAGATGAGAGGTACCCTGTGGGGTCTTCTGCTGTTGTAGCCCATCCGCCTCAAGGTTGTGTTGTAGCTTCACAAATGCTTTGGTGCATACCTCGGTTGTAACGAAGGGTTATTTCTCTCTCAACTTGAATCAGTTAAAGTCACTCTCCTCTGTCCTCTAACCTCTAGCATCAACAAGGCATTTTCGCCCACAGGACTGCCGCATACTGGATATTTCTCCCTTTTCACACCATTCTTTGTAAACCCTAGAAATGGTTGTGCGTGAAAATCCCAGTAACTGAGCAGATTGGGAAATACTCAGACCGGCCTGTCTGGCACCAACAACAATGCCACGCTCAAAATTGCTTAAATCACCTTTCTTTCCCATTCTGACATTCAGTTTAGAGTTCAGGAGGTTGTCTTGACCAGGACCCAACCCCTAAATGCTGAAGCAACTGCCAAGTGATTGGTTGATTAGATAAATGTATTTATCTTGTGTGTTTGTGTGCATTTATATATTTATTTAGGCTTTTTGGGGGACACAATCCACCTGTTGAGAACTACTACTTTGACCACTAAAAGAACCACAATAAGTAAAATTAGTAAAACTCAACAAATTAATTCCACAGTATACAGTGTGCGCTAACACAAGCTCCAATTAATCAGACTCACTGCATGTCAAAACAGTTTCCTTTCCATTATTAGTTTACTTGCGTTCACATTGTTCAGTACTACTCCTTACAGTCATCCAAGTATTGTCTACATGTCTGTTAGCCTGTTATATTGGCCTAAATCCAAAGTCATTGCTTCCCTTTAGGTTATTAAAAGGGTTTCCAAGGCTTAATGAGAGTCAATGTTGGCTGTGGGTTTTTTTGGAGCCATTCTTCAGCTGGCTGTCGCCTGTGGCGCCTGGTCCTGCACTCAGTTGAGGGGCTGTCGATATACAGCTGCCCTGCATACAGACACCTCTGCAGGGTTATTTATAGTTCTCCAGGGCCCTCGCCCTGTCACTGACTGATGCCTCCCAGCCTCCCGGCCCTCTGCGCGTCTCGCTTATCGAGTTTGCTTGAAGGTTATTTCTTGCAAACTGGCACACATGGACCATGAGCTGCACTCTGCTTTCAGTGTTGTTTTCCCCCTCCCTGTCTCTTTTTTGTGTTCCTTGCTTTTTTTCCAAATCTCCTCACTTGCACTTTGACAAGGCCAAAATGTGAAGCATACGCTGATATGCAGAGATTACATTCATGAAACATGTGCTATTTAATGTGTCTGAGATGGCGAAGATATGGACTTGTGAGCTGATAACATTTAAATTAAAGCGATTTTTTTTAAGTGACAGCGACAGAGCATTCAGAGTATACAATTTAGCACTTTTTGTTATCGAATTACACAAAGTGTAATCAAACACCTGACCTTGGTATTGCTTGCTGTACCAATCAAGTTACAGTCCCCCTATAATAGAGCTTCAACGAGTGCTGGGCGGAATAGGCTTTGGTATATTATATTGGGCATTCCATTATATGATAAAATTCCTTCCTTCCGTCCGTCCGTCCATCCGCTATCTGTGGGGACATCAGGATACATTATCAAAGATAAATTGATTTGCATGCAGTGCTACAGAGTGTGCTGTTCTAAGCTGTCTTCAGCCTTTAAACTCTTAATGAATCAGACAAGCCTGACAGACTAATCACAATAATCCCTCCAATTACTGTGGGCTCCCCGGCCACCTCTCAAGACTAAAAGGACAACAGACTGTAATGTAGCCAGAGGGCCTGGAGCTGGAAGAATCATATTATCAAGAGAAGAACGGGGACATTACTCAACCCCGTCTCTTCCATCTGCCCATCGTCTGATAGCAGCTCTCCTTTTCCTCAGCATCCCAAAAATGATGATAAAGACATGGTGTGGCAGATTGAGCTATTATTTTGGGGAGATTGTTGTGGGTAACTGTAGCCTGTCTAGTGAGAATATGAGTCTGAAACTCCTTCGTAGGGCTTTGACTATGAGGCGTGTCTCAACCGAACCAGGAAAGAAAAACTCTGCACTCAATTGGGTAGTCGGTAGACCTACAACCAATCAGAGCAACGCAGTAAGTCAACTCCTTTGCATAGTGCAGTTGTCAACTACAGAACTTACTTATTTTAGAAGTTAAATAACGAGTGTTGCTTCTTTTACTTACTTCTCCATCAGTGCCACCAAAGGAGAAACCACAACGACCACAGGCTTTTCATTACGTCCCATCTTCTTAGCGACCGTCAGAGCCAGCTGATAAGTTACACTTTTCCCAAATCATGTAGGAAGGACGCCAAAAATATCTTTCCGATCGACAAATGCCTTGATTGCAGTTTTCTGTTTGTCTATTAAAATTAACGCGCTGTCGATTTATTTCACGACAGACACGACAGCGGAATCTATACATCTCAATTCTCCAGCTCTAGTCATCTTTGAGGGAGACCAGTTAAGCGCTCTTTGATAACGTGATGATTACGTCTCTGCAGATCATCTGTCCATCATTGTTTAAAGCCCGCCCTGACAATTTGATTGGCCTGAACGTTTCTTGTCTGATCATAATTACTCCTCAATGGATCGAGTCCAGACTGAACTTCCCGACCAAAAAATGTTTTGGGTGGAGTTCGGGCTGGCATCCAGGCTAGGGTAACTGTTGTTCAGCTGTTATTATTAATATTCACTTTTCAGACCATTAGTCTGCAAATCTTCAGTAAACACCACAGGTGTTATGATGGCAACAGGTATGAAGGTTAATATATTTAACCAAGCTGACATGTTGCAAAAACATGGATGCATCACTCACTTTCCAAACCACCACCAGAATACCTGTGGTAATGTTCTGAACATAGAGAGTCGACTGTCACGCATGCATGCATTCATTTGAATGTTAACAGCAGAATTCATGTTGCATCTTGTGCAGCATCTTGCGCTTGACACAGAGTTTTAAAGACGCTGCACTAAAGTTAAAAGAAGCCTAGTTTTTTCTCATTCCACTGCTAGCATCTCATGTTTTTCAATGCAAAAACACATGCAGTGTGAATTGCCACTTTGACCTATCAAATTTCATTTTTATTTCTGGGCTGTTGATTGTGGAGGACGCACTGCCTCTAGTGCATCCTTGGAAAATGCCCCTAAAGCATTGGTAAAGGGGATTATGAATTAGCATTTATAATGTTCCAGGACAGCTTAATCCAAAAAAACAAATGTACTACATCAGCCTTGAGCTCTCAGAAGAACTGGTTGGCATTCATTGGTAAAGGAAGGATTTTGGATGCTTTTTAGGGTGATGATGTTTTTTTTATGGACAAGAAGAAGGGAAAATTCCTCGTTTTATAGTCACGATGTGCTTTTAATTATAATGTACCACGCTGATGCAAAAAACTGGGGGTCGAACATGTTCTGAACTACATGAAATAATCCTGCTTGCTTCCACATCCCAACACCCACACACTCTCTTGTAAAAAGATGTGATTCATGTGCACAAACCTGAGTTAGGACTCTCTAACTCTTGACCCTCATTCAGAAATGCCTCTCATACAGCTTTTCAGCAAACCCAGACGCAAAATTATAGTCCACTTTAAATTACCCATTACCTGACAGAACTTAAGGCCACAGAAGCTGCTCAGTCTCTGCATCTTGTTCTCTTTTATATGTTTCATGGCTTTCAGTTTAATCCATTATTTAGGACAGTTAATTACATAGGAATATCATGCAAATTGCCCCCCCCCCCCCCCCCTTGACCAATATGTACATTTTGTACTAAAGAATGTTCCTACCATCAAGGTTGAAGTACCCTGCTCCACAACAAACATCACTTAGCTCTGTTTGAAAAAACAAAACAAAACAAAAAAATCTATTATTTTAAACTGTTTTTATAGCTTATTTATATATACATTAAATTAATGAAATTCTATTCATGTTATTTGAATATATATATATATATATATATATATATATATATATATGTATATACAGGTATATATCATATCAATGAGCCATGGGCGCCCCCATCCCCATGTTCAGTGTTGATTCATTTTTTGTAAAAATCGTTAGTTATTACTTTAGTTAATTTAAAATTTAAAATAGTGATGTCATCGTCCAGCTCAGTTCAGTTCTCATACAATTGTGTCTGTGCAGGAAGATCAATAATTTTGTGGAATATTAGGTGTCCCCAACCAAGCAAGCCAGAGGCGACAATGGCAAGGAACCTAAACTCCATCAGGTGACAGAATGGAGAAAAAAAAAGACTTGGGAGATATAAGACTCAGTGGGGGGCTAGTTCTCCTCTGGACAACAAACAAACAGTATGATTATGATTCAGGCAGCGTTACAGGTCAGAAGTAAGATTGGATCGGAATGTTCAAAATGCTTAATCCAGTTCCATTTGGTTGAAGATATGGAGGTATGGAGACGGATTTGTTGAGGATCAGTGCCACTGGCTGTCGCGTCGATGAAGCCTTCACAGTTTAGTTGTCTAGTCTAGTTGACACAATCTCTGCTGACATTTCAGGGATGCGTTGGGTCTAGGCACAGGTCCTCCTGCCCAGATCCGGATGACTACCGGCTTTAAACCTCTGAATAAACAGAGAGACTAATATTAGCGTAGATGCCATTCTTCTTATGATAACGAGTACATCGGGAATCATAGGAAGTGTTCCTGGTTCCGGCTAACCTTGTATATGCAGCCTAACAATCATTTAACTGATTTGAATAATAGAAATTGATTATATATCATGTGTAAGTAAGGTTAAAGAGATGTGTTTCTGCTTCCCGAACAATTCTAGGAAGGCTGTTCCAAAGTTTAGGTGCTAAATAGAGAAAGGATCTGCCGCCTACGGTTGATTTTGATATTCTAGGCATTATCAGCTGGCCAGAATTTCGATATCGGAATAAACGTGAAGAACTATAATGCGTTAAGAGCTCGCTCAAATATTGGAGGCTAAACCATTTAGTGCTTTGTGAATAATTAGCAAAAGATTTTAAATATATACGCAGTATTTAATAGAGAGCTAATGCAATGTTGACTGGACCGGGCTAATATGGTCATACTTCCTGGTTCTAGTAAGAACTCTTAACTGCTGCGTTTTGTACCAGTTGGAGTTTGTTTATTCAGCGTGTAGGGCAACCACCCAGTAGAGCATAACAATAATTTAGCCTCGAGGTCATGAACGCATGAACTAACTAAGAAAGGTGTCAGAACACCCAGTGCATCACTCTGTGCTGCGTTGGGGGCTGCATAGCTGCCCATGATGACCCCTGTCCACTGCTGAAAGCACCTACAATGGGCACGTGAGCAATGAATAAACGCTGAATAAACAAAGGTTGCCTGGTTTCATGAATCAAGTTTTCTTTTAGATCAATGGATGGCTGGGTGTGTGTCATGTGGATGTTACTTTGACATGTTCCACTGTCAGACCATGTACACCCCTTGATGGCCCCTTAATATCTTGGTGCTAGAATCCACAGGACAGAAGAGTCTTGTGGAATCCGCATCAGAGCTGTTTTGGAAATGTCAAGTTTGGAGCATGATGAGGTTAATGATGATGGAATTTAATTTTTTGGGTGAACTATGCCTTTAACTTCTTTTTTTGGACTTCTTGATATATAATTAGGAAGTGATAGCGGGTTATATGCTGCACAGAGGCAAGCATCCAGCCAAAAGGTTATGTTTCTAGTTAATAGTTAAAAAAAAAGAAAGAACATGAAATGTTATTCCATAAAGTTCACAGGTCCTTCAAGATGTGAAGACTTATTCAATTGACTGCAGATGTTCAGCTCTGTTAAACTACACAGCCTTTTGTCACACTGTCACTGGCGCTTCAATTGTTGTCTAGGAAACGGCATTAATGCCAGCCGCTGTTGAATCACCACACATGTAAATGTCCAGCCAGTTTGTGTAGGAGAGAATTAGTTTAGAGGAGCGGATAAGGACGCAAGCCGACAAAAGGAAATTGCCTGAAGTGAGGGGCATAATTTCTTGTCTTCATCAGTAGGCATGAAATGCAAGGGTAGTGTGATTTACAGGGGAAATATTTGATAAGTTGTCATGGAAACTCTCAGTCTGCTGTCCACTAAAGTTGCGGGTTTTTTTCATGTGAAATATCCCCTCAACACATACACACATACACAACCACACACACACCCACACAGCACTTCCATGTGGCTCTTTCCCACCGTGTAAACAGTTCTCCTTCCAGAATGTGCCTCCTTCAATGCCTGCATAAATGAAGGAACAAAGGCACATGCAGGTGTTTGCACATGGATCTCTTCCTTTCCACTTTGCTCCCAGTAATTTATTTGGATGCTTGTCAAGCTCTCTGTGTTAACAGCCAACAGTGATTATAAGAGCTTGATGGTTGATTAATTGATTTGCACGTTGTGGTTTTGAGACTCTCGGACCATTTTTAACTGGTTAATGCATATGATTCATCATCTGACAAATTACAGTTCAAATTTCATATCTAATTACGTCATTTGATGTAATTTGTGAATCATACGGCACCACTTATTTTCTGTCATCATTAAGTTGTAGGAACAGCAGCTACATCAAGATACATTTCAATGAATACCTCACAAAAATAATTATTTGAAACAAAATGTTGCCAGTTCAAAAGAAACATTGAACTTTAAAGACTTTCGAATTTAAAGAAAAATCACAAAGTGTGCTGACGGAAAACTTCACCCAGGCCCTTTTCTTTTCCCCCCGCAAACTTTCTGTAAAAAGCAGTCCAAACATTATCGCCATTTCTTCTTCTCTGAGCTTGTGTCACAAAAGTGTCGTTCACCAGAGTTCTGTTTTCATCACCATGCATGTTTGTGATTATGTGAGACGCATGCAAATGCACCAGGGTTCGATGGAAACGAGGAAGTGTGAAATTAGACCCCGCTGCGGGGGCGCCTAAAAACAAATACGCTCAGATTCGGACCAGGGCAAACGTGCCCAGTGTGAAAAGCCCCTAATGGCGCTTTTCCACTGCATGGTACGGCTCACTTAAATAGTACCACCTTGTTTGAGGTTCCAAGTAGGGCTTTCACTTTACGTTCGAAAATCGATTGGACAATCGATCGGACCAGCCAACACAAGTTTCGAAAACGAAAATAGGGAATCGATTTTAACCAAATATGTACACACAAGAATAAACCCTGTTTTTCATTTTGAAAACCCTCTGAGTCGTGAAGTCATTAGTCTTCCTGAGTCGCGCTCCTTTTAACAGGACGCTCTCTATGTTAGTGCTCATGGGACGTAACAACACTATTAATTTGAACAAATAAAAAAGATAGATGTAACTACTCACAAACAAGCAGAAAAAGACGATAAAGAATTCCAAAAGTGCAGTAGGCGTTGCAAAAGCTAAAAATAAAATTCCCACCATTTTTACTAGCTAGCTGACAGCGACACGCTTTTGTGGTCGAAGATTGCAAGTACGAAATACCCCCACCTTGCGCAGCTGGCAATGAAGTACCTCAGTGTCCCTGGGACATCAGTGGTGTCGGAGCGCATCTTCTCAACAGCTGGACATTTAATGAATAAAAACTGCTCTGCTCTGGATCCCAAAAATGTTGATCGGCTTGTTCTCCTGTTCTCCTGCCTAGCCTTATTTGCACGTTTCATTATACACCTGCCTAGCCTAAGTATCGGTTATGTTCAATTAAATTTTGGAGATTTTTGAATAGCTTTAATCATAAATGTAGCCCCGTTGAAGACTGCAACAGATGTTTCTAGCGCACTGTCTGATTTGGAGAAGGTAGTGGCCTTGCGTGTTTAGCCTACACAAACTTCACGTTCAAAGTAGGCTATTCCTTTGTAAGACAACTTGCGTGTATAAATATATAATATGTATTTAAGGGGGTTAAACAGGCCAATTTAGCTCAAAAGGGAATTATCAATTAATTTATAGGGAGTCTTAACAGAATCACTTATACAGCCGAGGTCTATTAAGGACATCATCATAATTTTGCCACATATTAGGATCCTCTGATATCTTGCCATTAAGATAAAGAGACTTATAATGACAAATATTTATATGAATATTTTTCATAATATTTATTTTATGAGGCATTCCACCATATCCGACACCTGGAAAAACCCATCAAGACTTGATATTACATTTATATTCACCTCTCTTTATTGAGATTCAACTCAGGCATTTCAAGTGTGTCTGTCTCTGTTGGAGACTGAAGGAGATCATGCTGGTTGAGCTCAAGCCGAATACTTAGAGAAACAGCAGAAGACATTTTCTTGAATGAAGTCCCACAGCCTATAAAATAGAGTTTGGAAATTGCTGTAAAATGTCACCACAGGGGATCAGCAAGCATGAACGGTCAAGGCACTGGGAAAAAAAATGTATTTTTCGTAGAGGAATGGAGAATATTTAGGCATTGACTTAATGTGTTGCTTCAGGGACGGCAGGAAATGTTGTGTTGATGCATTCAAAGCCGAAGCAAAATCTATATGGCACAAAACAAGTGTCATTATCAGACGTTGTGTTAACACGTATACTCCTCGTGGATTTCTTAGCATCCATGTGCCCAGTTTGTGTTTGTCCATGTGTCTGCATCAATGCGTGTTTGAGAAAAAACAATAAAATCAGCGTCACTGAAAAGGCCCTTTTGTTAAGTGACTCCAGCCATAGGTAATCAGGTTTATGGTTTCCTAGCAACAATGCCCTTTCAAATCTCCTCCAAAACAAACTTGATCAAGCTTTTTTGTCCACCTTGAATTGAACTAAAACACATAGGATTTCATTTGAATTGTTTAAGTGTCTCATTTGTTTCATACAACCTGAAATAATCTGTGTAACGTAACAATGTATTTTGAAGTACATGTGTGTGTTGCTCATTTCTTGCAACATCTTTTTTCCATGTTCCCTTCAGGGTAAGATGGTGAAAGGCATGGGTGGGGCAATGGATCTAGTGGCCAGTGCTGGAACTAAAGTGGTTGTTACAATGGAGCACTCTGCTAAGGTAGGTGTAATCCTGAGACCGCGTTATGCTGGCTTTCTATATTACATTTGAATTTGTTTGTAAATAATAGTGTAATTTGCATTCAGACACACAATGAGGATGCCCATTTGTGCTCTGCTAATGCAATTAGTTCCAAAAGAATCCAAATTATCAAGCTTTGCGTGTCACAGAGCAACTGAAAGCCATTCTGGAATGTTTCTAATTAAGACAAGCGGAACAACAAACAATAAAGTGTTCTGGTACTGTTATAAGCAGGGGTTCAATTTGTCGAGAATGATTCAGAATGATATTCTGGAACCTTGGAATGGAATTTTTTCTTTCTTTTTTTTTCTTTTTTTTTATTCAATTTCGATCCAGTACACACATTCCATTTCCAGTGACTTTGTGATGACTTCAAAAGACCCTTCATTACAAAAATTCATTACATATTTATGCTTTCCTCATAGCAGTTGCAAATTGAAAAAGTGTAATACTGCTAAAAGCGTGCCGTTTCCACTTTCCTTCAAATGTTTTTTTTTTTTTCCTTTTTGAAAAAAATTATTCAGCAAAGATGCATTCAATTGATCAGACGACAGTAAAGACTTGTAGTTTGTTGAAATGCAAACTGCTGATCAAAAATGCTTTCTATTTATCAAAGTATCCTAAAAAAAAGTGTATTACGGTCTCCACGAAATTAAATGTTTAACATTGATAATAATAAAAAAAATGTTTATTGAGCAACAAATCAGCATATTAGAATGATTTCTGAAGGATAATGTGACACTGATCACATCAGGAGTAAAATTACATTCACAATACTTCACAATATTATTGTTTGTACTGTATTTTTGATCGAATAAATCCAGCTTTGGTGAGCATACAGTAAAAGATTTCTTTCAATAAACATAAAAAAAAAAATCTTACTGACCCCAAACTTTTAAATGGCAGTGTATGTTAGCAATTTTGCTAAATTCAAAGTTATAGACTGTATGCGGTCTAACCCGTTTAGAACTTTAGAAGACTTGTTTAGAACCTGGTATTCTTTGAGTCGAAGTAAGAATCATACCACTGGACCAACATCATATAGGTATTAGTCATATTTGTATATTTATCCATGTCATATAATGCCTTTCTAGGTCACCAGAATCACCATTTAAATTGGAACTCTTTCCCCACCTCGGAAATACCAATTTAAACCTAATTTTTAAAAAATGTCAGCACTTTTGGAACACTGCTTAGAAAGGTTAAATAAGTGATGTCTCTTTCCCTTGAGAGGATGGCAAATCAGCTCTTTAAGATTAAAAATATAAGACCAAAATATGTTGCATTGAACATCATTTTATGAAGATACAATGTGGTATTTGTTGTAATTCTTATTACAAGTAGTTTGTTTTAAATGTAGAAGGAATTGTTGATTGCATCAATCAGTTTTAATGAACAGATTCTTATTGAGTCACATTGCATGACACGTATTTCCTGTGAGAAGGGCATCATTATTTCCCGTGAGTGACAGAATCTCTTTTCCCTAAGCAGACAGTTGGAGAGGCGTTATTATTCGGAGAAGCTTTCAGCTGTGCAGACAGTGTCAATGGTATATGCCTCGTATGTTTGCAACCTGATAGTTGTCCAAAAATGAATATTCTATCATTATTTACACGCAAAATATAATTTTTGCCATACAGTTTATATTTATCAGGGGCTCCAAACAGCAAAAAACCAACAAAAACAGACAAACTGTGGAAGCACAACACATTTAGCCTTATTTAGAGACTTGGATATATGCATTCTCATTTCCTCTCTTTTTACATTTAGATTAAGTGTCACTTAAAGTTCATCTTTAAACAATGTTTTACACAATACACCATAATCTTTAGCAAATTCCATATTTCATACTGCATATAATTCAGAATGTTATAATTCCTAAATTCACCTTTAGCATCTAAAATAATATTTTTGATGTTTTTCAGGGTTTTTTTTTCTGAGTGTCTATTTACATAAAGTGCAAATAAATAGCCCTTCTTGTTGGCAAAGGGTATATACTCTAACTCCGCCCACCATTGTCTAATTGAGCCAGACAAAATTAGAAAAGAAATTCGGTGGTTGGCGCTAGTCACGAGTCACGCCTGACCGAAGTTCGAATATGCCCTTTTCCATCGCATATCAGTTCGAAGAGACATTCATTAAAAAAAAAAGAAAAAAAGAAAATATTTAAAAAATGAAAATAAAGTGCCTAATGGGTATATAATTGTGGGAATAAAGGGTTTAACTGGTAGGGTTATGGGTAGGGGAGAGGAGAGGAAGAGGGACAGGGACAAGTAATGTCCTAATAATTAATAAATTTGTATGATTTTAATAAATATGATCATTTTCATTGAATATGCTGCACACTGTTGTTACAATACACTGATGTACAAATGGTATCTGCCACAGTTTGCACTAAGTATAAATAACATCTAAAAAAATAATGTATTTAGACAAAATAGTACAGAATTTTAACATGGGTATTTTCAAAATTTTTGTCCATGACATGAAAATAATTATAGGTTTAAAGGTGTCAACCGCAGTTTTAATATTGGTGCATCCCCACAAGAAAGTATCATAAAATTGGCTTTTTGACACATTGTCACCAGACGCGAGCGATGCGATGCGATAAAAGCAAATAGAGCCCATTATAATCTGCGATCCTGTCTACACTGGATGCCACCAATTCTTGACAGTGAACTGATGCCCCGTTATATTTCAGACGTACTTAAAGTGCTTGCGCCGCTTCTGACACGAAAAACAAATGGATTTGCAATGATCGTTTTTTACGTCTAGTGTTTTTTTTACAGCCTCTAGCTGTTGTAGCGTGGGAACTGTGGTGTCCAGTGTAGTCATGCTTCATATTTCACATTTTTTGAAGCCTTTCGATAGCTTTGTATAGCTTTAGAAGACTTGTAATACACTGCATGAGTCACATGGACTACATGTTCTGCTGCTTTTATGGTGCCTTTCTGTTGCTTGACAGCCTTATGAACTGTGATTGAATGGAATGAGCTCAATAAAGTCTCTTCAAAAACCTTTGACAGCATGCGGTGTGGAACGACGTGAGGGTGCTCTTTACTATTCCGTTAAACAGTTCTTTAGGTACAGCTTTAGTAGTAAATGCAGTGCATTTGCCTTTTTTCAGTTCAACTCATATGCTGTAAAGAAGCTGCCTCAAATGAAATCTTCATGTTTTAAGTCAATTAGCACTGGGGAGAAATAAAAACATAGATTTGGACGCTTTTCTATGTCCATCATCAAAACACCCTTTTGAAAATTATGACAATGACATAATCTGTCAGAGTTTAGTGTTCCCATCTGTGAAATGTGCAGAAGGGTCGCAGTAGTCTCGTTTATGACAGCGGTGACATAATTCCCTTCACACCACTCAGATCGCATTGGCCCAGGCAGAGATTGAGTGAAAGACAAGAGGGATGAGCGTAGAGAGATGTCTGCTGTTCATATGCTGCCCTTGCTTTGTCCATGCTGGCAGTGGTTGCCCTGTGGGAAGGCCACCAGGGCCAGCTGCCTGCCCCTGGTGGGACGAGCTCTCTGGACATGAGTAGAATTAACCACCATCAGCTATCTAATTATTATCTCCAGATCCAAAAGAACATGGCAGGACCAGTATATCCATTACGGTTAATGATGAACACAGCTAGTTTTGAGTGTTTTCTGTACCCTACATGGGCTGAGTGGAGGATTAATTTAATTTCAGGATTCAATTGAGAATTCCTTTTTTATGTTTCATTCCTAAATCTTAATTCTAAATGGACCATGGAGAATTGAAATTCAAATTTATAATAGAGCCAGACCGATATATCGGCAGACCGATATTATCGGCCGAGATTAGGCATTTTCCAAACTATCTGTATCGGCAGTTATAATGGCCTATAAATGAATATTTCAAAAATAAAATAAAAACGGACGAAACACGCTTGAATCATGTCATGAGTGTTGGAGTTGTATAGTTTGTCCACCAGAGGCACTCTACACCGTTCCTGTTGGGAACACTCGATGAGTTGGTCACGATACATACATTGCTAGAATAACAATTAAAAGAACATCCCCATCAGTTCTCTTAATTCAAATAAGCATGACAAAATTTGTGACTATCATGTCCAGTTTCAAATAAATAAATAAAATATCGGCCGATATATCGGAATATCGGATTTTAAAACCCCAAAATATTTGTATATCGGTATCGGCCTTCAAAATCCTTTATCGGTCGGGCTCTAATTTATAATCAAAATGGAATATAGTGTAAATTAACTTGTTTATTTATTGATTTTTAGTAGAAATAGTCAAAACCGCTAGCTAGAAGATTACAAGTCACAGTTCAGCTCACTGGTCATGCCGTTCGTGGTTCGACTGGTCGAGACTGTTTTCCAAAGATGGCTCCTGCCTGTATATGTGAAGTGGACATGTCTTTATAAAATATCTTCTTATTAAACTCTCTGTACACTTTCAACGTTCTCAATGCTTCGGTTTGCATGTGGGTACCCTCATTATGTTACTGTGTTAATGTGGGGCTATTTTGAGCCTTGTTAGTGGTATTAACTAGCGATTTTATTTTTAATTACTCTAAGCCCTATATACTAGCTTTTTAAGCTAAACAGTTTTTAGAGAGAGAACTCTTTATATTCAATTCACGAAAAACAAATCTCATAGGTACCAGTGTGTTATTAGACCGAAGGTTCATTTTGCGCCGGAGTTCTCCTTTAATTTCATGATTCATTAATCGCACAAAAGGTTGTGATGACAATTAAAAAAAAAAATTATCTATAGATTTATATATTTATTTATAAGGATTGAAAGGCATTTTATTTTTGGATTTATTCTACAGTATATTTTACAGTATTTGTTTTGTTATTTGATGTATTTCGTAGGGTGGTAAACACAAGATCATGGAGAAATGCAATCTGCCTCTGACCGGAAAACAGTGTGTGGACCGTATCATCACAGAAAAGGTGGGTTTTGATATTAAAAGATTCATGGTCTTTACCCTTTTAGCATTAGGGGACTGCTTTAATCAACAGCCCACACCAATCTCTTCTGGTACAGAATAAATGTCATCCATTCAGCAGTTTATCACTTCATCAATATACCGAATCAGCCTCGGATTAAACTTCAGTCACCACAGTGAAAAGCTTTGAAAATGGCTTTGCTCTTTTCTCTGAACGCATGTGCAGAGACATAAAGGGACATGACCAATTGTTATGACACTGCACATAGGCAGTAGAAAATGGAAATCTAATTATCGGACCAACCCTAATCAAATCTCCTGATCGGAGCGACATTACACATCGACATATTTTTTCAAACACAGAGCTCTTTAATGTGAATGTTACGTAATAATATTATCAGCCCTGCCACATGGCCAAGGAGCGGAGAGCTGGGAAAATCCAAGCTGGATTGTGAAGACTAAGGATTTGTTTTCCTCTCATCTCATCAAAAAAAACCTTAGGAGATGGTCCAGGGGCTCTTGAATGATGCAGTTGTTTATAGGCTATCTCAGCCGCTCAGCGCTGCTGGTTTTTATGGACTGCATGCTGGCACTACTTGAGCCGGTCTCTCGTCTCACCAGTGTTATCACTCAACTGTAGAACTGCAGTATTACCTGCCTTCCTCCCCTCCTTAGCTTTTAGTCTTCTCCCTGTCCTCTACTTCTCCTGTTTATATGCTTTGCGAGTGTTTGCTTTTGTAACAATCACGCAACGTGGTTTCCAATGAAAGGATTCTGTCAACATTTATAAAGGTTAGAGCTCTCCAGCTACACTGCCACCACCTTCTATTCAGCCTGTGTTTGTCATGCCACCCCGCTGTTTAACACAGCCGCTCTCTGTCAGCCTAACAAGCTGAGCTTCAGCTCTGGTAATAAGAAGACCCGCTCGGATGTTTAACCTTCATGTTCGGCGAGACCCCAAGGCCATTGTAGTAGCTCAAGAAACATGAAGTATCTGCTTGATACTTGGTGGCTTTTTCTAATCTTAAAGGTATAGCGGAGGATTTTCTTTTTCCGGGTGGGTAGTCTATACTATTGGTCCACCTAAGTGTCAGTCATTCTGGTGATATGTTTACGTAAGGCCGTCGTACGTGCTCATCTCTATGTAGTTTTCACTTTCTGGTGTATTATGTCGGAGTTACGGTTCAGATTCCTTTGAAAATGACTGAGGGTCGAAAGAGAAAAAATGTATACGAAGTGTATGATAAGAAGGAGTGATTTTGGGTGAATATCACACGCTGGCGTGCGCTAAAAGCACAGGTCGGGCTTCTCACTGATGCCGCAGTCGCGAAGATTCTACTAGACAGGTAAAGTTTGTCATGCTATTTGGAGAAATCCATTTAAAATCACTAGTAAAAGTTAATGCAAGCTACTTAGCAATGCTAGCCCTGGCACAAGTCATGCACCGCATAGACACGGTAAACATCTCAATTTGTCTAAAGTAGCCTTTTGACCAAATGGTAAATGGTATCGCGCTAAAATATTCTAAAACCGTCTGTGTTCATGTGTTCATATTCTAAAACCGTGTGTGTTTATTATTACACAAACGCAACAAGCTACTTCTCCATATGCAACTATGTATAAAAATAACGTATTAATACCTACGTATTAACAATGAGACATGTTAGGTTAAGGACCAACGTAATAGCACTGCTCATATGTTGCCATATAACATAATAGCGATTTGCAAAATAGTTCCTCAGAACGTATTTCGTGTGATACAAGGGTGCACATATCATGTCTTGAGCCCTCGGTCACTCAATCGATCAGTATAATAAGTAAATAAAACACGGACAGGCATTTGACATGTTGTCTTTTTTATGAATGTTTTTGAGTTCGTTTATAATTTGCAACATAATTGTGCAAGGCGTAATAGGCGTTCCCTCTCGGGAGCAAGAGTGTTGTGTTTGTGCATTTGCATTTTTTTTTAAAAACTGGAGAGGGCGGGTCTTCTCTAAATTTCGGAAAGATCCTCCGCTATACCTTTAAGAGGACTGATTGCATAGAACTGATTAGAATTTCAACTTGATAAAAGAAGAATGTTATTTTTTTTTCTTCAGAATCAAAGAACTGAATTAAAGTCAGTTCTTTGATACTGAAAAAAACAAAAATGTTATATTGTCTTTTTGGGGTTAAATGTTAACAGATTAATTTTCAAGTTAACATTTTCTGATGGCTGTTTATATACGACAACTCTAATATAGTTGTTTATTTTACTTATCATATAGTTTAGTTATCATATTACTTATTTAGTAGTACGACTTCAAGATTTTGAAAGTTTGTGTATATTTTTTCTGCAGAAACAATATTATTATTCTTCTGAATAAATAGTTTTCTGAATAATAGTAATAATACATGAAAAGAATCATACTTTCTTTGATACAATGACCTAACAAGACAATACAGCTTTTATTAAAGGTACAATATGCAGGATTTTTGCCGTAAAATATCCAAAACCACTAGGCCAATGTTATATATTTTGTTTAGTTGATTACTTACGATATCCCGAATTTTCCAACTATTTGTAAATCGTGAGAAAATTACGATTTTAACCAAGGAAACGGGGCGTGTGAGCAGGGGTGAGGAGTCGCCAGTCAATTACGTCATATCTGCGTTACTCCGGTTTCCGCCAGGTTTGACCTCGTACTGCAATAGTAACCATGGCGACAGACGTGGACAACTGGGTCGGTTATGCCCGTTATGCGTGCTCAACAGCGTGACCGGCCCTAGCAGGGTTTTGTTCAAACATTATGGACCATGGCAAGCAGACTTTGAGACAAAAAGTGGACTAAAACGAAAATCAACATCTTTCGAAATGCCGAGAGCTCCACGTCCGCGACTAACTTCAACTTGACATACGCGAGTGTTGCACGTTACTTGAGCAAACTGGTGAGCAAATCAATGTATTTATATAAAACTAATCAATGTTATATAGTTCAAATCTATAGTATAGATTTCCCTCATGTGTTAATATTTTTCCTTGTTATTATGATTTGCAAAAATAAAAACTGCTGCATCTGTGTTGATGAGAGAATCAAAGTGTAAGCGTGTTGTGCACCCGCTACATTATGGCCAAGCATGCGCGCTTAAAACAGCATTATGAACATCGTGCAATGCACCACATGTTTGCGCCGAAATACGCCTCCTTTTTGCGTCAAACTTCTCATTATTCTCATTAAATTTTTTTTAATATAATTAGAAACTAAGTCATAACTATGAGAAAATTTCTCAATATTATGACTTAAAGAATTATATTCTTTTACTCAACTGTAGCAGAAACGGGCTTCCATACAAATGGAAAAGTCAGCATCATGTCAATTATTGTGCCTTTCGCCCCAATAGCAGGGGCCCGTTTTACCCCCAAAACCATACTTTTACATATTCTTTCATTATTAAATCACTTTGAACAAAACCGAAAACCTTTAAGACTGTTGTCTCGAAATATATTCAATAATTTTAGTGAATCTCAATTGCTATTTAAATCGCATCAAGGATCAGACAATTTCCACATGCATCTTGAAAAGCAATTTTTTTTGGAAAGTGCTATGGCAAGTTTTTATGCCATTTAATGGGTTAGAGGAAAATAAAATCAAAGGAGCCTTTTACTCCGAGGCACCTTTAACCCCATTTCCCTACATTTCCCAATTACTGTTGACCCCTAACATAAAGACTGTAAAGTCACTCTCCGAAGAGCATGAGGGTTTAGCTGTCTTTTTAAACCTCCCACATAAATATTACAAGTAAAGAGCCAATGAATGAAACTTAACGTATGCGATTCATATGTTAAAGGTCTTATTTTTATTATAAGATGCTTTTCATGTGTTGTCCTAGAAATGTAACTAATACAGGGAAAACATTGTTTCCTAGAATGAATATTAATCTAAAAGTGGCTTTCTGGGCCAATTTGCCACTTGTCATCTCAGCAGCACGCATATCTCCAGCAATGAAAGTTTTTATAGAAACATTGCTGGCAAGCTGTGATGTGATTACGCCATCCATCTTGCCATATTTGACTGTTCAATTTGCCTTCCCCTGATTGTTGAAAAAAATAAACAAGCATGCAGCACAATATCTCTGAGGAGAGAAACATTTTTTGGACTGTCAGAGTTTATGGCTGGGACACTGGCAGGTAGATTAATGCCATCGCCTGCATTGTTACACACCCAAGCAAATCCTCCAGCAATTAAAGCCTCTCATTCAGGTGGAAGAGAGGATACAGAGACAGCTGGCTCAAGGCGAAGTGACAGCAAGCGTGCTGCCCATGGCAGGTTGTGCTCCACAGGTACAGGGTGTAATGAGACTACAGGAAAATTAGATCTGGGTCACACTGAACATGCAAACATACATGATTTGTTTCAGGAATAGCCTTTAGCATGCGCAATGCATGCACTTGACCTCTTGCAGGTCATTGTGATGCAGACACATGTTTTTATCACTCTACAAACAACATTGTGTATTGCAGGAGTACACTCTAAAAAATGCTGGGTTGTTTTAACTCAATTTTGGGTCAAATTTGGACAAACCTAAACGTTGGATTAAAAATGCGATTTAAAAATGTAACCCAACAGCAAAATTGGGTAAAACCAACCCAGCATTCAGAGTGTAGGACAATAAAGTGTTGTTATTATATTAACGATGCACATTATGAAAAACATTTATTTCATAATGTGATTTCCCCACCACTTTCAATTCTTTTACTTCAATGAAAGGTTCTACTTTTGCATTTTTTTTTAATGAAAGATCAAAAGATAAACAATGTTGATTTTACACACTGTAAAAAAAATATTTTTATGATTTGTAATCACAACATTTTTTCTTTTGTCAAATCAACTAGATAAACTATGTAGTTCAGATAACAAAATATTTTGAGTTTCTGATGAATAAATCAATTTCCTTCATTGTATTAACTTATTTTTTTCCATTTCAATGAACTTAAAATTTTAAGGCAACCAGGTTATTTATTTATCTAAGTGAAACTAACAATATTTTTTACAGTGCAGAGCAGAATTATTATGAATAAAGCTCTATTTCACCTCGGCACAGATCTGCAGTGCATATGATATAGTGTAATAAAGACTGTGGTTGAATTGAATAATTATTTAGTTTTTAATATACAGTGGGGTAGAAAAGTCTAAGACCATTAGTTAATATGTTTGTATCTTACAAATTTACTTGTATATTACATTTTTATGTTCTCAGCATAACAGTTTGAGTGAAAAGTTAAATAAGAAAAATTAACATGACTCTGAATGGTCAAGTATTTTGTATGACCCTTTTCCATTAATGAGCAACTTTTATAACAAGCTTTATATTGAACTCGATGACCGTTTTCTCAAGCATGATTTGATCCAAAGAGCATCTAGAGGTTTAGTGAAAGCAAGAACATCTGACCATCTGTACGAAGGACTTTTAAAAATGACTTATTTGAATAGTGACCAAGAAATTGTGTAAAGTTGGAAATATTTCTTATTCCTTTTTTTTCATCATAACTATTTCCAGGTTTAAATTCCCAAGGTTTCAGTGTGTTCCCAGATAGAAACATGTTTTTATTTCATTACATCACAAAGTGCCTTTTCTGTGTTTTTTTTCTGCTTATTTTTTCTTCCACTACATTGCATTTCTCTGCCCTGTGTAACCCAATCCTCAAGGTCAGAAGAGTTACACTTACACATGGCTGCACATTTGATGGCACTTCTGTCATGGTCACATTGTTGTCCTTTCTTCTCCAGGCGGTATTCGATGTGGACAAGAATAAAGGTTTGACCCTGATTGAGGTTTGGGAGGGTCTGACACCAGCTGACATTCAGAAATGCACAGGGACAGACTTTGAGGTGAATGACACAACTGATGAATTACACAACACTTTGCACCATTCTTTATAGTATCCATATCCCAAAATGACATTTAACAACAAATAAAGCCCTTTAATGCTTAAATGAATCATCATGCTGAATACATAACTCATAACTTTGACTTCTTCTTTTTTTTCAAACAGGTCTCTCCTAACTTGAAAGCAATGCAGCAAATTTAACTCATTTAGGAAAAATGCTTAATTTAGTTCAGACAGCTGACTGAAACCAAACACTTGTTAAATCACCAACTCAACTACTTTTAGGTCTTCAACTGAAGATTTGCTTGGAAATTTCACTGAAACGTATACAAAACAAATATTTACAAAGGTCATCGAGCCATCACAGTAACTTCATCTGTACAAATAAAGTCCATGAATGTACAATAGCATTAATTTATTTAGTAAAAACAAACGTTTTGTTAGAATATTGAATACGGAATGTTGTCAATAGGTTAAACAATAAGTATCGTGTTTAATCACACAAGAAAAATCCATCTACAATTCATCATTAAAACCGGTTTGCTATTAGATTCAACTTTACAGGTTTAAGGCCTTAAATGTTATGTTCACTGTGTGTACATATTTCAACTAAGCAATAAATGTCTAATAATGACCTGGACAAAAAAAAACATCTTGTGTTTTTATATTAATGTACTTCAGTTTATTATTAAACCCTCGTATTTTAACATTATCACTTAATTTATTTAGTAGTACACAAAATATGTTAAGCAGAATAGGCTTTTTTCACAATGACATCAGCTATCCTCATCCATCTTACCTTCGCACTGGGGACATCACGTGAAATTGTTGTAACAACTTAAAATAGGAACGTTAAGAGTTAAGAGTAAGCATAATGATGATTATTTATTAACACGGTCGAGATCTTTTGGTAGCGTTATTGATTCTTTCCAACCTGTAACTGCAAAGGGAAGTAAGGGGTGGTGATGGCGCAGTGGAAAAGACATGCCTTTGGTGTGAGTGACCCGGGTTCGAATCCATTGCGAGTCACCAATGTGTCCCTGAGCAAGACACTTAACCCCTAGTTGCTCCAGAGGCGTGCGACCTTTGACATATATAGCAATTGTAAGTCGCTTTGGATAAAAGCATCAGCTAAATGAATAATGTAAGTAGGCTAGCTAGCAGCATCTTTAACACCAATGCTATTGTCTGTTGTCTTTGAAATGCTGTCCGAGTTGTATGACAACGATTACATTTCCACGAATTCTGTTATTTGGAATAACAAGAATTTTGTGTTTAAAAACTGGTGAGTTATTTTAGAGTAATCAGATTTAAAAGTATTACATCCACATACAGTATAATACTCTGAAGAATTAATGGTGTATAGATTTTAGATTATTACATCATACCATTTTTATCCAAACTGATGCATTATGTTGAGATAAAATATGTAAAAAAGTATAGAATAGATTTTTTTTTTCATTTTATGTTATTTCCTAGATATTTTATTTGGATAATTTATTCTGTAACAGTGAGACTACTGTGTAAATCCTCTGTATATTTTGTGTTTGTGACGTTCTTGTCCTGCTATAAAAAGAAAGAAAAAACAATTATGTGAGGGGTTTTTTTTTTTTGTACGATGGGAAAAAATATATGGAAAGGAGTCATATTTAATATCATATATTCTCTTATGTCAGTTTTCTCTACTAACTGTTAAATTTCACATTCGGTCTGAAGGAAACGCTAATATTATCCAGTTAAAACAACCCAACACAGCCAATAATAATAATAATAATAAAAACTTCTAAAAAATAACTACACTTAAGTTTATGAAAGTTATGGTGCTGCTTTAAATTAAGTATAAATGGAGTCATTTCAACTGAAATTATATTTAAAGTGACTTCAGAAGTTGAATCTCATATAACTTAAAAAAAGAAAGCTGTAATTGCTTAACCTATTTTAAATTAATGCAACAGCATTATTGCGACAAACAATAATATGTCTATTCCTATTAATTGAATTAACCGGCTTTACATGTCCTCCTGCAATATTAGTCTGAGGCAATGGAACTCATGTTAACTACAGATTATCTCATCATAATCAAGTTTCTCTGTCAGTTCGCATTAAAGGAAAGGGGACTTGTCACCCTGTGGTGGTTATTATGGCCTTGCTTTCATTGCATCTTTTCTAAATTTAGCCTAATCAAAGTGTAAGGTGACCGAGACTGTCTTTCTAACATCTCCTTGGATAGCCTATTTGAATAGTTATATTATTGAAGCTCTGCAATTTAATCTTGTTGTTTTATCATTTGCGTGACGCGTCTGTTTACACTTGTTGCACAACCGCTTCACAAATCAGACTTGCAAACATGTACATCTGAAAAGGTGAATGTGTGTGATGCACGGATGGAGGATTCGCCCGCCCTGTTCCTCGACACAAACAATAGTTGTTCAACAACATCAAATGAATTAATGAAATACGCACGAGCCTTGCGCGCGCCACAGCTATCTAATTGCGCCCACACCCAGCCAGCAGACACATGGGAGGGAATCATTTAGACCTGTAACATGCAACGAGCTTATATATGTTTGTAAATACGCCCTTTAAATCCAAAAATCTGGGGAAATTGTGATGCATGTGCGGCGCGCGCCGTCTCGGGGGTGTGGTGATGCTCGTGCTGTGAACTCACGCGAGCGCGGGCGCTGAATACTAGAGCACTCCCAACAACGCACGGACACTGAGCACCGGAGAACCGACGACATGGCTTCGTCTCAGGGGAAGAGCGAGCACCGTTATGCGGACTGGATGTCAAGTTTACCGGATACCTTGCACGGTATTCCTCTTACCAACCTCGCCATACCGGGTAAGCCTCGTTATGCCTTTTAATGCGCGTAGACTAGTAACCGTGAACAGTGAGAAATTGCTGCAGTTTATATGAAAATATTACGCTTGGGGTTAGATTCTTGAATGACTTAACTGACCCTTTAAAAAAGTTTTTTTTGTGGGTTATTTTCGCTCAAAACACATCTCAGAGAATGTTCTGCTCATTACATAAAATGGGTTCTGCTTATGACATAAGCTATTGTGTGTGACTAATAGGATGTCGACATTAATATTGCTCCAATCTTGCGAGTTTATAATAATGATAAAACGTGTGGCATAAATTAAATAGGACACTTGTTGCTCGAGGCTCGAAATCCGTCTCTGCGACGGATTAAGAAACACATTACACGTGTGCCACAGCTTCCTTTGATACAATATTACGAAATAACACAGATTAGACCCATATTGTAGTTAGATTAAAAATTGCAGGAAATGGCTTTATCACTATTTGTTCTTGTTTTCACTACTCACAACTACTTATTGACAGGCAATAGTCTAAAAAAGAAAAAAAACTAAACACCTTATTCATTCGCATTGATTTCCTTAATACCATGAAACGCCATACACTCTTTAAAAATAGGTTATTTTTTTGCCATTTGTGGTTCCATGAAGAACCTTGGGACCTCTCCATTGGAAAATTATAAAATAATGTTTTTGGGCTTCTTTTTTTACTGTTCTCTGAAAGGTTACTGTCGATCATACCCCATAAAACCGTTCTCACATGTGCTGTACACTCCAGAATTCACTTTGTGCGTAACTTGCTATTGTGAGTAACTTCTAGATGGCTTGACTATAGGAACTGTGATTGTGGACACTCTCTTGAAGTGTAGAGTAATAAAAGATGTTGGAAGGCATGTTGGAATCCATGTTGGATGCAAGATGTGTTTGCATACAGGCATTGCCCATGATGTTCATGGTGCAACCAATAATGATTCATCACTTGTTGAGTGTATGTCAATATTTTCTGTTGAGACTAATCGTGATTGGATTCTCAATATTTGCAGGAATCTGTTTGAACCTTATCACATGCTTTTCACACCATACAAATGCATTTTAAAACAAGTTAAAACAAAGTTTGTAAGGGACTGGTGTGACGGCCTATATAGTGGTATATGGATTGTTGAACCAGCCCAGAAAGCTCTGATTAAAACCATGATTAACGCCTATGTCACTGATTTCCACCATGTGCTACAGGGATCATTGACTGTACAGTAAGTGCTCTGATTTCAGCATACTGTATGAAAGCAAACTAAACTGCATCGTTTGTATGGACCCCTGCAGGGGAGATCACCTAATGCCACTGATACTGGTCTGGTCTGGATTCATCATTCCAGCACTAGCACTGAAGCAGTATTTCCTACTTAAGCACAACTTATCCCATCACTCTTTTGTAAAACTTTTGTGAAACAGTGTTGTCGGCAAGGCTGTGGGTGGGTGATGGAAAGTTGTAGTGTAGCAGTCGTTTATCAAAAGGCTCTAAACAAATTGTGTCTTGAGTAAGAATTCTGAACACGTACCACTCCCACACAGATATCTTGCAAATCTGTGAGCTTTTAAGTTAATCTCACAATGCTTGAAGTGCTTGATCTCAAATCTCTTGAAGACATGAATAAGATAGCCATTGAAACCCTGCCAAGGGGCTCTCAATCAATCAATCAATCAATCAATCAACCAACCAATCAACCAATCTATCAATCTATCAAATCTGATCTGTCTGTCTTTCATTTAACACCACAATAAAAGCTTTTGTCTGTCCATTCATTCATCAATTGTTCTCTGACATAATGTTAGTCAAGCTTGAATTTGCTTAACTCACGTTAGAAACAAAATATGGATATTGTTTTTCGGTTTTATAATTAGAGAAAGCAATGGTCATTTTAGCTCCTCAGGATCAATTCCTAAAACATATAATCATTGATCCTTCGCCTTTGTCTCATGAATATTTCAGTAATGTTTATTTCAGCCTGAGGCACTTTTGCTTTCATGCGGTCATATTGTCAGGCTACTGGAGGTTTGCATGATTCAGAAAAAAAAAATACTATTTTAGTTTTTTTTTTTTAACTTGCATAATGCCTGTATATTACAGGCAACATGAAACTCAAATCGACCTATTTACTTTATTAATGCATGTTCCTAGTCTTCTGTGTTATTCTCATGTTATTTTAGTGCATGTTATTCAGAATATTTTCCCCCTTTGATATCACTATGCTATTGTGTGTTTGAAAATGTTAACCAATTGAGTGCAACAGAACCCACCTATATTAGCGGTCTTGTTTAAAAGTATAAAAAGCGTGAAATTATTTGAAAATCAGACATAAACAAAAACTGAGGTACAAGCTATGCTATCTCACGACCAATTCGTACGAATTCGTACGAGTGATTAAAAAGTGGCTAATTCGTACTAATTCATATGACCTCACTCGTACGAATTCGTACGATTTGTCCAAACCTACGTGATGGGTAGGTTTAGGGGCGGGGTCAGGGGTAGGTCATTCGTACGAATTCATACGAATTGGCCAATTCGTAAAATATGTACGATTTAGCAAAAATGGACTAATTCGTACGAGTGAGGTCATACGAACTGTTACAAATTAGCCACCTCGTAAAAATTCGTACGAATTCTCGTGAGATCGGGTTGGTACAAGACGTAGCTACTTAATGCACTAGCCAAGAAGCATTATGAATGACATAAATTAAAAAATTATAAATATAACTATATATAACCATACCCACTGATTTATAAGAAAATATTACTAGAATATAGACCTTTCATTAGTACTTATAACGCACATATTAATGCTTTATTCTGCATTAACATATTCTACATCTCTTAATCATGCCCAATACCCTAACTTAACAACCTTACTATTAATAAACAGTAGTTTAATAAGGCAAATGTTGTTGTTAATAAATAGTTTATAGTGAGAATTGGACCTAAACTAAATTTAAGAGTATAGTAATTTGACTCTGCTACATCATTCGCAATGCTACTGGGAGTGGGAGGAACAATTTCCTTGCTGCAATTCTGTGATTGGTGGAGAGTTGTTTGCAGAATAGTAATAGGTAATGTAGTTTTTCACCTGAAATTTCACTGTTTTATTATTGAATCAATAATTCCTTTTTTTAGTTGAAATAATGCAGGCTGTTTTTAACCCAAGTTTTGTTAAAATCAAATAATTAATTTCCTTCTACCAAACTTGTTTGGTCTGGCTCCATCGGCTCCAACTGTTCACAATCCAATGGGTTACATACAGTATAGCCAATCATGTTGACTTGAGTCTTTATTGGTAAATCTTGAACTCTCAACCAAAATGTATATCATTTCCTTTCACATTCAATCGTTTTTGAAAGATTCTGCTTCAAACATCATCAAAGTCAGCATGTGGACGTATTATAAGGACATCCATGAGCCTGGTATTTTTAAGCACTGCCACTCAAAAACTGTCTCTGCCACCTCCTGCGGCGTGAAGGTCAGTGCTTGTGCTAAGACAATCTAGTGTCTTTTATTTCCTCTATCGGAACTCTTTTTATAGTCGTTCCAAATTAAGAGGTTCAAGAAATCATTGTAGCCTCTTAAAGCTCTCCTCACTTTAAACATTTGACTGATCCTCCTGTTGCAACTCAACATTGTTTACTTAGCATCGGTTTTGGCAGTATTTTGGAGGTCAGCTACACAGCAAAATCCCCAGTGTTAAATTAACACTGAGAGTGTTAAATTAACACTGAGAAGTGAGAATTATATAAACTCTGAGCAGAGTGTTAAATGAACACTGAAGCAGTGTTAAAGTTAATGAGATAATTAAGGGAATAATCAAGTGATGATTGAGCATTATTGAAGACACCTGATGTTAACAAGCAGAATCACTGAAGCACAAAACCGGAAATTTTAAGTCACCATTATGGAGATGAGTGTTTGCTTTAGTTGGGTTCTTGACCCTTAAATCTTTAAAATTATATTTTGTTTGGCTGCTGTACATGAGTTATAACAGCCAGATGAACAAATAGAAAGGGCGATCTGATGGTGATGGTGGTGTTTCAACACAATCATTAATTGACCTGAATCGCTGAACTCATCAAGAGCATAAATTCTGAGATGTATTTACCTTAAGGATTTTAGCAGCATGGTCATTTTAGGACATGACATTTTTAGCCTTTTCAATGAAAAATTATAAAAAAAATTTTTAAAAAAAAATCCCAAAAATATTTTATATAGGCATTAGTGATGTGTCGTTCATGAACGATTCGTTCATTTTGAACGAATCTTTAATATGACTCGGGACTACCGAGTTGTCCAGGGAGTGATTCGTTCATGTTGTGTTACCTGCGCATGCGCATTATGGATTCTGAATCTGTACTGGAAACAGAAATGATTAGTTCATCTCTCGAGTCTCTAGTTCGGGTTCGGGGCGAGTTTGAGTCTTTCGTTCTTCCTGTCAGTCCCATAGAGTCAATGCTGTCAGTACCGGAAAGAGAAATGATTAGTTCATCTGTCGAGTTCGGGTCCGAGTCTGTCGTTCTTCCTGTCAGTCCCATTAAGTCTATGCTGTCAGACCACCGGAAAGAGCGATGATTAGTTCATTTGAGTCTTCGGGTTTGAGTCCTTCGTTCTTTAGTCACGTGAATTGCACCGTATTGAATAGACTAATTCACAAACTAATTCACAAACGTTTTGCAAACAAGCACGTAGATGATGTATAATATAATAGTAGTCGATTAATGTATAATATATAATAAAACATACCACAGATGCATAATATAGAAAAGAGAGGGACAGGGACAATAATAAGGAATAATGAATAATGGAACTTTTGTTTATAGTGTTTATCGAACATATTTTGTATTTTCATGCCTAACACAATATACATTCAGACGCGGTCAATAATACGAATCTAATGTATTTGATGCGAGAGACCAGTGGCCACGTGAGAAAAGAACGAAGGACTCAAACCCGAAGACTCAAATGAACTAATCGTTCCCCTTTCCGGTACTGACAGCATAGACTTAATGGGACTGACAGGAAGAACGAAAGACTCAGACCCGTCCGAACCCGAACTAGAGACTCGAGAGATGAACTAATCTTTACTCTTTCCGGTCTTGTTATATCGCGACGGCACGGCCCAGCAAACAGCACAGATTAGAGTTAGACACTGACGAGTCAACAGCTAACGTCTCGAGACATGAGAGGAGAAGAACAAACCTGATAAATATGAAGTTGCAAAGGAAAGAACGTCTCGGATCAGGAGGTGAGGTGAACTATTACAGTCAGACTGCAATAGCCTGAACTTGAGACCCAGCAACTAATTAATACAGTTATTTCAGTTGCTTATAATTTGGCCTTGGCTGCATTACCCTAGTCATTTATGTTATTTTTACAAAAGTAATCAAGATTTTCGTACTTGATTAAGTACTAGATGTTTTGGGATATTCAACATGACATTTTAATTATTTAATGATGAAATGACCGATATGAACGAAATGACTCAATAAAAGATTCGTTCATTTTACTGAACGAGACTCAAAGATCCGAGTCAGTAAAATGATCCGAACTTCCCACCACTAATAGGCATACATAGACATCAAGAATTAACACACTAATCTCAGCAATGGTGACAAACAAATCACCTCTGAACATAAGATCATTATTTATTCATACAGCAAGGGCTGATTGATTAGGGCTGGGCGATATATCGCACGATATTGTTATGCGCATCTAATCAGTAAAGTCGGTTCCTTGATTAGTAGTAAATCACTTTCACATGCTTTCACAATATGAGTGTTAAATTAAACTGTTATTTAGATAATTAAGTGATTAATTTAGTGATGATTGAGCATTATTGAAGACACCTGATGATCACAAGCAGAATCGCTGAAGGACAAAATCACAAATTGTAAGTCACCGTAATGGAGATCAGTGTTTGCTTTAGTTGGGCTCTTGACCCTTATATTTTCACTTTAATTTTTGTTTGCCTGGTGATATTGACTTATAACAGTCAAATGAACAAAGGCAACTGTGATCTGATAGTGTTGGTTATGTTTTGACATAATCATTCAATGATCTGAAGAATGAAACTTATTCAGATGATTTGGTTAACTTGTTAGCTAAATTTTTGTGGTTATGCTACATATCTACTTTCTTAAAACCTCAAATATTTAATAAAATATTCTGATCAAATCACTGTCATCTTTATACAGAAACACAGAGATCAATAATCAGCCTGTCTATCTCATCCGTGGTGACATGTTGCCACCAATCATAACTCATTAATGTCTCCCATCATGCATTGCGGTATGAATAAATTATGATCAGAATTGTCTATGTAATTTACTTTTCCTACTTGAATATTCTACTCGTCACCGTTGTTGAGGAGCTTTGACTGAATCTTGAGGTCTGTGTGTGCCTTAAAGAAAGATTTTTTTTTAAAACAACTTTTGAGAAATTACATTATATTTAACATTCTGGATGTTTATGCAGAATCTCAGTTATACAGTAACCAACAAATTAAATTACAGACATACATTTAGAATGACAAAAGTCATTACATAACCAACATCATTTTATAATTGTTTATCTTTGTTCATCTGACAGGATTAACTCAGATGCAATAGCAAATTAAATATAACATTTTTAATATAAGGGTCAAGAAGCCCAACTAAAGCAAACACTCACCTCCATAACGGTGGCTTAAAATTTTAGATTTTTTCCTTATGATTCTGCTTTAGGTGTCTTCAATAATGCTCAATCATCACTCATTTAATCACATAATTATCTCATTAACTTTAACGCTCTTGAGTGTGGACTCATATACATCCCCAGGTGTGTTAATTTAACACGGGAGATTTTGTCGTGACGAAGAGCCGTAATTAACTGACCAGTTGAGCCATATCGCATTAAATATCGCTATCGATATGTCCTCGATATTAACGCGATTTGGCTCAGCTTGTCAGTGATCTACGGCTCTTTGTAGTGAATGCCGCTCCATCTGAAAGCAGGTGAAGGTGATTTACTGCTAATCAAGGAACCAGCTTTACTGATTAGATGCGCATACAATATCGTGCGATATTATCGCCCAGCCCTAGTTTTGATTGGTGGCACCCAGAATGCAATGCAACATGCTCTATAACTCTTACCATTGTTGAGATTCACAGGCTAATTATTGATGTCTGTGTGTCTTAAAATTAAAGGGAAGTAAAAAAATGTATTAGAAAAGCTTTTAGGAAATTATTTTGAATACATTGTAGCCATTGAGAATAATATGCTGTACAAGGTCACTGCTGCTATAATTAATAATGTAAACCTAACTCAGAAATTAGAATCTATATGAATTCAGTGATTCAGGTCAAATGATTGTGAATTAATGATTATGTTAAAACACAACCATCCCCATCAGATCACCTTTTCTATTTGTTCATCTGGCTGTTATAACTCATATACAGCAGCCAAACAAAATATAATGATAAAGAAATAAGGGTCAAGAGCCCAACTAAAGCAAACACTCATCTCCATAATGGTGACTTAAAATTTCCGGTTTTGTCCTTCAGTGATTCTGCTTGTTAACATCAGGTGTCTTCAATAATGCTCAATCATCACTCAATTATTCCCTTAATTATCTCATTAACTTTAACACTGCTTCAGTGTTCATTTAACACTCTGCTCAGAGTTTATATAATCCACACTCTCAGTGTTAATTTAACACTGGGGATTTTGCTGTGTAGTCGTCCTCCACATACTGTACACACTTGCAAAAACATGAATCATTCTTCTATTGGCAAACAAGTCTCTTACTGAACAGAATAGATATCCTTTTGTTGTAGACATTGAACAGAGTTTCGGTACAAAATGAACCTGTTAGAAAAATTCTTTTGAGTGGCTCTTAAACTACTGTGCTCTTCTGGATGGCTGGTTTGATAAAATCATCACCCTGTTATAGTTGACATTGTCACCCTTACTAGCGGCAGGAACCGGGGCAGGGGAATTGTGTCAGTGCTGAGAGAGGCTATGCTAAAGTTACAAGGCTACAGAATAAGCAGGACATCGCTGCTTTATCAGCCACCTGTATGCTTAGTAAGCAGATTTTTTTTTGCAATTCAGAGATGGGCATGGAACCTGGGTGTTATTGATTGTTATAGATAGCCATATTGATATTCATGAAATGCTCTCAAATTTTCATGTATCTCTCTAATCATGCAATCAGCTATTGAGTGGCTGCCAATGGCAGACACTTTAGAAACAGAAAAATCAGTGTTTGGCATTTGTTAATCTTCAGTAATATAGTAATACAAACAGTAACATTGTGAAATATTATTACAATTTAAAATAACTTTTCTATAGTTCATCCCTTTGATGGTAAAGCGGAATTTATAGCATCGTTACTACATTATTCATGATCCCTCACAAATTATTATAATATGTGGATTTGGTGTTTAAATGGAAGCTTTAAACACCAAATGGAAGAAAAAAAAAGAAGAAAATGGAAGAAAAAAAAAACATTTTTTTTCCTTGTCGTGACGTATATCCGAGTGAAACGGCTTCTGAAATTAGAAAAAAATGTAGAGCAAGGCTTGATTTCTTCCTTCGGGAATTGATTGGATCGTTGGAGGCAGATTTGAATGCGATTTCTTTGAGAGGCGGTTCACCGATAGCCACACCCTTATCGGCACCCTTTCACCATTCCACGTGACTGAAATAGAAGAGAGGTGGTTTTGATGAGGGTGGGAAGGGTATTTGGTTAAAGATTATAAGTGTACATGAATTTTTAAAAAATAATGAAGTGCACAGGTAAATCATTTATAATAAACACTACAATATTACATATAAAAAGAAGATTTGTCAAATTTGATTTCATGCCGATTTTAAAGCTACATTCTTAGCTAAAAACACTTAGTTCTTTCAAAAATATATGTGCTCATTAACGTATATTTACTTCGTTCAAGTAATAAAGTATTCTCGTGAGTATATAATATGCCATTGAAAATACATACGGGTAAGGGGTTCTAATGTCGGTCGCCATGTTGCCCCTCCATCTTGAAAGTACATTAGTCAAAGAGGGACATACCCGTTAATTCAAGATTCGCCTTTCGCGTTTACGTTTGAGTTAACACTCATGGACGAGGTCGAACTGGAAGCCATGTTAATCTTGGACTACATTGGCCACCGTAGGAGTTAAAACGAAATCGGAATTGAGAGGAACAGAAACTAATATTCACTGGATGGGGGTAAAAAACTGCTTAGTATTTTTGTGGAAACCTTTTACAGGATTCTGTCATGGATTGAAATTTCAATTTCAAAAGAACAACATTTTTGTGAAATATTTTTGTAACATTATATTACTGTCACTTTTGATTAGTATAACACATTATATATATATATATATATATATATATATATATATATATATATATATATATATATATATATATATATATATATATATAACACTTTCTGTGGTTGTTGTATGAACAGTAAAAATATTTAAAGGGCACTGGAGGCCTGTTAGTTATCTTCCCCTATTTTTCATACATGGTGGTAATCCCTCCTATTCACTAATGAAGAATGGAAGAAGGGATTACATCACTAACCACAGCTTTTTGTTGATGAGATTCACCGAGGCTTCGTAATCTATCTGCAGTCGTATGTTAGAAGTGTTCCAGACAGGTCTAGCATTTGACCTTGAGGCATCAGGAGTGTGTCACTAGAAACTAGTCTGCTTATACCAATCGTTTCCCTGTCCATGAACAGCATCCATATAGGCTGTTATTAGCTAAACTCTTTAAGTTTATTCACTTTGACTGATTATACATGCTTAGTTGGAGACCAAAAAAACCATCAAACTCAAGGCACATCTTTGTTGGAGATAATCGTCCTCTGAAAATGATTTTAATTACCCATTTTTCTTTTGTCCTATCTCTCATTTTTCTTCACAGCAGAACATTGCATTGCTTTGATGTCAAAAATGCATACCCAAAATGTTTCCTGTGATGAGGTGTAGGGATTATTTATTTATTTCCTGACAGATGCACATACAAAAAAGATTTCAATTATTTAAAGTTGCACTATAGTGGCATGAAAAGTTGTAATGGCTTCAAACCTCGAAGGCACCGTTTACTTGTGCCTGATTCATCTTCAAATCTGTCTATCCATCCAATTGTTCATCCATTAATCCTGCACTTTAGACCCAAAAGAGAGGATTTTTAGCCTGCCTTGTCTCAATAAACAAGATAAATGGAAAAGATTAAGTGACCAGACATGAAAGCACAGTCACCATTGGGAAAAAAAGAGGCACTTTTCCCTGTAATGATGACTTTATTTCCCGCTGAACAGTGAGGCAGTCCACTGTGGTTGACAGTGTCAATCTTTTGTGAATAGAATCTTAAATAGAATCTACGGTAAGACTTGCTGTTGCTGTGTTTTGTTTCATTTTTTTTTTTTTTAGACTGATAGCATTTCACCATACTGGGCTGCAATATGTGATATAGAGCAGTCAATCCAGGGAGATTTTGAGAGATCAAATTGGAAAATAACTCCTGTCTTTTTTTCACTATATCCACATAAAGACAATATAACAAGGCTTAGGATGAAAACTTTCTTCATCTTGGTGCCCTTCAACAGATGTCCAGTGTCATATTGTGTATTTTGTAATCATTAACCAGGAACTGTTTTATATTTATATCTTTTTATAATTTTATTTGCGTGATTATTTAATTTGTCATTTTTATTGTCGATTTATTTTTATCATTTAAAATTCACTATATTTAAATAGTAACAACTGTAGAGAGGTTTGTGCCCTCCTACACAACAAGATTTATTGTTTCAGTGATCATCTCTGGATTGAATGTTTCAAAAACAGAAAAGAGTCTTTAATCTGCTCTAATGTTCCTCCTCTCTGAAGTTCAGAGGTGAAACTTGAGACCAATCAGTCACTATCATTTTGTTAAATGGTCCATTTTCCCAGAAATCATTTCTATCCTAATATCAGCTTAGTGCCTCTCAAAGCAGGGATCTCATAGCAAGGAGACACTCCTTTGCATTTAGCTGAAGAGCTTAAAAAGCTAAATAAATGCACTGGGTCCTCATGGAGCTGAAGTTGTTAAAGACCTGTATAAATTCACCTTGTTTTCTTCTGTTAAAGAACCTGAGTTTTAGATGTGGTTTTCTTTAAGGTTTGCTCAAATTACATCTTAAGGAGAAAAGGCAAGTTGCTATTCATCCAATCTTAAAATAAAAATATAATAAAAGAGGATGTTTTTCAACATACATTAGGCTATAGGTGTTGTGTTTGGAGAGAATTAATAAAAACCATATTAAAATAGTAATGTCGTGCTGCGTATTTCACCTTCCCTAACAGTTTGATCCAATGAGACATTCATGGAAATTGTGTTAGAGGAGACTTCCCTCCGTTTCCACGAACCAGATGGCATTACCTGTGTCAAGGAGGGAAATGAGACATTCACTGTTACTCATTAATCTAAATTTGATACAGAAAAAAAGTCTGTATATTTCCAGGCCAATCTGTTTAATGAACATTCATTAGATAAATGACACATTATTGTCATAATAGAGACGGATTGTCATTAACTTGAAATGGTAGCAAATCTCTGAGGGTTTTAAGTCTAATTCTTCTAAATTCTCGTTTCTTTCTTTCTTTCTTTCTTTCTTTCTTTCTTTCTTTCTTTCTTTCTTTCTTTCTTTCTTTCTTTCTTTCTTTCTTTCTTTCTTTCTTTCTTTCTTTCTTGTTAAAGCAGCATCTAGTGCCTCCCTCCATCATTTCCACTGGTTTTGTTGTAGTGGTGATTGCTGAGATGTCTTTTCCGAGCAGACAGCTGTTTGCCTAATGGCCCTTTTCCATGGTGAATGTTGATGGCTACAGTGCTGCCTTCAAATGCAGAGACGCATTGTTTATTCATTAAAAATAATATTCAGAGAGTCTCTCTCACACGCACCGGCTATAGATTGCTTAATGCTTTCATTTAATTACATTAGCAATGCATTTATTTTAATAGTTGTTTTGATTTTTGAGATCAAACATCGCACCTGGCTTTGCTCTATTTAAATTGAAAGCGTGCTCGTGGACTCCCATGTTATTATCCTGTAGGCCCTGGCAACGCTTTTCCCTCGTGCTGCACTGCTGCAGTCAGAATGCAAGTGTTGGCTATTACATTATTACATTACTCTATTTAACCATTGCAGCAGCCATTATGTACTATTCTCCTACTGTACAAAAGTACCATGGATTGTCAGGTAGTATTAGATTTGAGTCTTTTTCAGAACAAGTCACCTTAAAATCATTGTTCTCGCCATTTTTAGATGGCCCTGTACCAAATGGCACAGTTGATGTGTATTTGTTGTCTTGTTCATATCCGTGAAATCCACCAGAACATACAAAAGGGCTATTCCATAATATTAAGATGGCAAATTTAATATTTTTAATATATTTCGGGGGCATGCAAACCAGAATATTTTGTTAATAAAAACCTGCTTTTTACATTTGTATGCTATTGTATATTGCGTATTGTGTATATATATATAAGAGTTTAAATAAAGAGGTTTTTTAGGCAATAATGTAGTTATTTAGACCTCAAATATGTGACTCATATATAAAAATACCGCCTCCTTTACTATTTGCTTAGACACTTTCACAGATGTGAGCTCCAGTCCGTCAACGCACACGTACCCGCCAAGAACAGCTTTATCTCGGCCAGTCAATCTGAATTTTCCTTTATCGGAATCTTATTAACCTATTACTTGTTCCAGAGCAAATCGATTCGGGTTAAGGCCTGGGGAAAATTAAGTTTCATGACTTTATATTTATGCTATATTTAACTTAAAATCTGAATTAGATCACTGAATTTGTACGTTTGACTGAATCGTTTGCTTGTGTTTATTTCACATTATCTTTTATAATGGCTATTGTTGTTAATTTCAGTATTGCTGTTCAATAAATATAATAATAATAATAATAACTTAAATATTATAAATATATGCCTTATACTATGGGGCTGTTGAATGCTTGAATCCGATTGGTTGACAAACGTTCTAATTTGTGCAATATATTTTCAGAGAAACAAACAGCTAAAGTAGTTCCATATCACTTCACCAAATAATTTTAGTTATTTTAAAGGTCTTTGTAGCCTACAACAACAAAAGAACCAAAACAACGACACTGACCAAGCAAATAAATATAGTAAATTATCCGTTGTTTCTTATTTATTTAGTCACTTTTATTTAGTCACTTCTATATATATGAGCCAGAAAATTATATCACTCTAATGTCATCGTCATATGTATGTTCTCTCTTAATGAATATCCCTAACTCAGAAATCTTCTCATCCAGGTTCCCACGACTCTTTTAGTTTTTACATCGACGAAGCCTCACCAGTTGGACCGGAGCAGCCGGAGACAGTGCAGAACTTTGTCTCTGTGTTTGGCACTGTGGCCAAGAAGCTGATGAGAAAGTGGTTGGCGACACAGACCATGAACTTCACCAGCCAGCTGGAGGCAGGCATCCGCTTCTTTGACCTCCGCATATCCACCAAACCCAGAGACCCCGACAACGAGCTCTTCTTTGCACACGGCCTGTTCAGCGCCACTGTACGTGAAGGCCTGGAGCAGATCAGCACCTTCCTGGCCTCCCATGCTCGCGAGGTCGTGTTCCTGGACTTCAACCACTTCTACGGTGTACAGAACCTCCATCACGAGAAACTGGTCCAGATGTTGCGCACCATCTTTGGAGACCGACTCTGTCCAGTAGTGTTTGCTCAAGAGGTTAGCCTGAAGTACCTCTGGGAGAAAGAGTTTCAAGTGCTGGTCTTCTATCACAATCCAATGGCCCTTGAGGTTCCTTTCCTGTGGCCGGGTCAGATGATGCCTTCTCCTTGGGCCAATACCACAGATCCTGAGAAGCTCATTCAGTTCCTTCAAGCCTCGGTGAAGGATCGGAGACGCAAGGGCACCTTTTTTGTGTCGCAGGTGGTTCTCACTCCCAAAGCAAGCACGGTCATGAAGGGTGTCACCAGCGGTCTGAGAGAGACCATCACAGAGAGGTAGGATACTGTACACCATTATAACATCCATTCTGTGAAATGTGTGCCATCAAAGAACGTGTTGGCTCATTAGATCTTGCTCTCTGTTATCTTCAAATCAGATTTTTTACTGTCCCAATTTAATCTCATTACAGTTATTAGCCGGTGTTCTGAGTCTCTTGGGCTTCGGTGATTTGTTGGGCTTGGTTAGAAACATGAAACTCTTCGCAGAAAGCAGATTTCGAAATGGCTCTGGATGACAGAATGACATATTCAGTGCATTAATTCTAGAGTGAACCAATATCTGCTCATTCAAATGACTGGCAGGGGGCCTTTCCACTTCCTGCATTGAATACATTGGCTTCTGCGTCTGTCATCTTCTGTTATTCTTTTTTGCCTGTCAGCAGGAATGATATATAGTGTGTCATTAGGCATGTAGCTAAGCCCAACCATAATATCTAGGCATTGGAATTGTAAAGGAATTGAATAATTTGATTCCTCTTAAGGATTCTAAGAGGAATTCATTAAAGATCATTAAAGAATGTTAATTTCGTATATTTGATTTATAATTATTGATAAAAAAAATATTTTTCCAGATGATGAAATAATTTAGATACATTTTTTTTTGAAACAATAAAGTGTTTTTACCCAGACCTTTAAATGACTCTTCATAGTCTTCAGATTTACATATCCAGTCCAAAAATATACCATATAACAATACTAAATAAACAAAAAAATGTGGTAACATATTTATTAAAGCATTTATTTATTTTTTCTTAAAGGGATACTCCACTTTTTTTTGGAAATAGTCTCATTTTACAACTCCCCCAGAGTTAAACTGTTGGGTTGTAGTTTTCAAATGTATTCAGCTGATTTTTGGATATTTAGAAGAATATCAGTAACCAGACAGTTTCTGGTCTCATTGACTTCCATAGTAGGAAAAAGATATACTATGGAAGTCAATGAGACCAGAAACTGTCTGGTTACCGATATTCTTCTAAATATCCGAAAATCGGTTGAATGGTTTCAAAAACGGTAAAACTCAACTGTTTAACTCTGGGGGAGTTGTAAAATGAGCCTATTTCCAAAAAAAAGTGGAGTATCCCTTTAAATACAAGTGACAAAACTCAAACTCAACATAGTCTGATGAACAACAGTTAGTTCTCTTACGAGAGGTTCTCTCGTACTGTGTAATATCTTACACTGAGGAAAACCTCTTTACTACAAGATATTGAAGGCAAAAATTATCCTTAATTTTGAATTAATGTAAAACGCGTTGTGGCAGCATCCAGACATAGGCAAGATGGCTCACGTGCCCATTGGCTGTCAAGAGAGGCCCTTGGTGACAATAGATCCAATGGGGGATCCAATCCTATAAATACAGCTCAATGGGCTGATATAATCTGATTTTTCATCTCTTTAGCGAAGCTCACGCATTGCTGGATCCGGAGTGATCCTCAGTAATCAGTAATCCGACTATACTTATCATGCTATATGTTTCACACGGTTCACTATATAAGTTTAGGATTGGACTCACTGACTCCAAACTTTTGAACGGTTTTTCAATTAATAGTGGTGTTGGGTCATCACTGAATAGTGGTGCAGAAAACTCGGTAGAAGAATTTGAGCGATTCCATTAATGGAACCAAGCATCATTCAGTTATGGTATTTAAAAAAAGTGTAACCTTTTCTGAACCGTAATAATACCTGTGATACCACCTTCATGCTCCACATATGTAGCGTAACCCCCTGGGTATTTAGTGAGATAATGCTTCACATTATTTCTGCTTAGTGTAACTGGAACATTAACTAAAGGGCAGAGATGACACCAAAGTTAGTCACCCTGGTTTCTGGAAGACTCATTCAGAAGTGCCATTCTCAGCTTAACATGTTAACCATCAAATCAGAAAAATGTACACATTGGTCATAAATGTTCATTTTATGACCAAAGCCAATGTGATATTTTGGTAGATAATGTCATTATTTATTTTTTTGTGCATCAGCTCTGCTGATGGCAAATGAATTATAGATGAGGGGAGAGGTGGGGCGCAGAGAGTAAAATGATACGGTCTCTGCCAGCACACTGCAATCTGACAAGCATGTCATCTTATTAGCTGATAAAGAGCTGATAAAGTCTTCTAACCCCTGCATCACCTCGGAGTGAGCAGCAGGGCATGAGATCATAGGCCTCGTAGACCTACATGTACTGTAGCTAACAAGACATATTAGTTTTGTTACAAAACGTAATGAGCTGCCTCTCTAGATCATGATCACACAATTTCTGCATCCTCATTATAATGGAAGCCCATTTCTGTCACAGAAGAAAACAAAAATCTGGCTTTGGTAAATTATAAGTATAACATAATTAATGAAATTTTGATTTAAAAATAGCATAATTACAACAAAAAGACTTAATTATGAGATAAAATGTCAAAATGATTGACTGTCATAACTAATAATATTGACTTATGTCCCTGTGACTGAGAATCTCATACATTAGAATGTTTGTCATAATTGCGTGACATTTATTTTCAATTTGGAAATTGTATTTCATAATTGTCTGTCTGTCTTGTATGTCATAATTATGATTTAGCAAACAGGATTTTTCCCTTATGTAGTGGAAATGTGTTCCAAAGAAGATACCTTGTTTTGACCAAATTTGAAGGCAAGTTTTATCCTTTCAGTGAGAATGCAAAATGTACAAAAAAAGTATCCTTCAGGGAGAATGCTGTCCCAGAATGCACTGTGAGATGGCTGACGACGATAGGGCTGTCAAACGATTAATCGCGATTAATCACATCCAAAATAAAAGTTTGTGTTTACATAATATATGTGGGTGCACTGTGTATAATTATATATATATATATATATATATATATATATATATATATAAATACGCACACATGGTTGTATATATTTAAGAAATATTTTATGTATATACTGTGTATAGATTCATATATAATTTATATTAAATATAAATATTTTATATATAAATAATATTTTTTTCTTAAATATACATGGATGTGTGTGTATTTATGTATATACAAAATAATTATACACAGTGCACCCACATATATTATGTAAACACAAACTTTTATTTTGGATGCGATTAATCGCGATTAATCGTTTGACAGCCCTAGCTGACGATGTGAAAGAATGTTGATTATTACATTCATTCAGTACTGAAAAGTATCTGTGAGAATAGTTTAATGAAAAAAAATATTTGCGAATTAAAATAATAGTAATTTAATTGTAATATTATAGTAGTCATAGTAATTTGAACTAGTTAAAGTAACTAATTAAAGTAGTCATTTAAAACCAATTAAAGACTATTTTATCCAAATTTACATTTAAATCGTTTAGCAGACGACTTACAATTAGACAACGATATACAAGTGCTGTGACCATTCCCAGTTTAGTCTAACGCAGTACGTACTCGGTTACTAATGTAACCTCGGTTTTTACGAGTACTGCGTATCTTTGCCGTGCCTGCAACACGGTCTGGTTTGCAATGAAAAACACGATTATATCAGCCCATCGAACTTTATTTATACTGAAGGTCCAGGCCACGCCTGTCTTGGTGGGACGTGCTGTATAAATGTATATAGGCCTAAAGTAGATGCTTACTAAAGTTTTGCATCACGATTCAAGACGAACAACAAAGCCTATGTGAACTATGTACTTTGCTTGAGAAGGACTACTTTTATGGCACACAGAGTTGCTGACAACATCCCAAATCGGTCATTTATGAAGTAATTTCAGTCAGGATGCTTCCTTGAAAGGTAGCAGGCTATGTAAGCAGCAGGCAGCAAGGTAGTTCACTATGTTTTGAAGCTGATCTATCACCAAACAAATCACCTTATATTGAAACAGACTGTATATATGTGTTCTCTCAGGGCTCTTCCTAGCATGATGCAGTGGGTCCGCTCTCAGCGACCCGGGGAAAGTGGAGTAAACATCATCACGGCCGATTTTGTGGAGCTGGGGGAATTTATCAGCGCTGTTATCACCCTCAACTACTACCTGGATGATGAGGACGAGAACGACACCTGAACCTCCAGATTTCCCACATAACTTGTGGTATCAATTACTTGCTCCCTCTCCTCTTTGCCATATTTTTTATGTTTTATTTATTGATTTATTTTGGGGGATGGATCATAGAAGCTCTGTTGGTCTGACATTTGTAGGGCTAATGAAAAGCATGAGAATGAGCATAGAGTCCAGACGCAGTCAGGTGGAATAAATTCAGGGTTGTCTGAGGATGAATGGGGGTAGAAGGTGATTTCATTTCTTTCTGGGTGAAAAAGTTGACTGGCCTTTTCCCATGTTTCTCTGCTTCCTATCTGTTGGACTACTCGTTACTGATTCAAATGATTGAAACCTTGATACGTTTCCCAAATTCTGCTTCTGATGAAAGTAACAGTAACATTAACTCATTTCATGGGAATAAATATTGTTTGTACAGTAAATGTGATGCTGAATCTATAGTAGGTCTATTTCTAGTGGTCATTGTAACTTGTAAGATTGTCGAGTTGTAAATACTTGTAAACCTATTGAATTGTAACTTTGCTCACTATTAGTCATGCCCGAACATACATCAAGAGTAGAGGCTACGTTCGGGGCCTCGATCTGGTCTTTCAATGTTGAAGAAGTGAACTATTAGATGTTTGTACTCACAACCAAAAATTGCAAATGTATGTAACAGCATTTTTGCCTTTCTGCCATTATAAACACTAATAAGTGAGGCTTTGTATCTACATTTTTGTAGTTGTCTTTCACGTTATCAAACATAATTATGAAAGCTTGTTTCCGCCATGAATCAAAATTTAGGTAATTGTGGCTTTTTATTTCACAATTCTGATATTTTTCTCGCAATTTTTACTTTTTTTCTCAGAATTGCGTGATAGAATTTTGCTATTGTGAGTTTATGTCTCGCAATTCTGACTTTTTCTGTCATTACACACAATTGCAAGTTTATGGGCCCTATCTTGCACCCGACGCAAATGACTTTGTACACGGATGCATATATCATTCGTATTTTACACCCGCGCAAAGCGGACTTTTCCCTCCACAGGCGCATGTCGCAAACTAGGTAATGATTTCACGCTCCCTGGGCGGGTCGGCGCAAAAAGAGGCGTGTTCTGGTGCAAACATGCCCTGCTATTTTGCAGTTCCAGAAAACAATTCCGCCACTAACCAGAAAAAACTTAGTCTAAAGTCAGTGGCATGTTGCGCGTTGTTCGTAATGCAATTTTAAGTGCGCATGCTTGGCCATAATGTAGCGGGTGCACAACACGCATACACTTTGATTCTCTCATCAACACAGATGCAGCAATTTTTTATTTTCGCAAATCATACATTATAACAAGGAAAAGTATTAACACATGGTGTCCACATGTAGGCCTAAATCTAGCTTACACATTTACCCAAATTTTTTAGGCTAATTGTAGCAATGACGGATCAGACTTGTTTACCCAATAGTGGCAAGACACATATGTAGGCTATATAAGGACATCCGACAAATTAGTTTGTCCGTCAAGAACCAGGAAAAAAAATCTGAAGACTGTGAAATCACCTGGTAAATCCGCCATAATAATAACAATCCGCCATGCAACATGCGCACCTGCTTTTATAGGGTATGTTGGATGACAGTCTGATTGGTTTATTTCACATTACGCCTAAACCACACCTAAACCTAAAATTTTGTCAGGCACAAGAGTCATCTATCCTGCCGGTAAAATAGCAACAGCGCCCAAGACCCGCCCACAAAGCTACTTGATACTTGCGGCCCTATATCTCAAAATTGCGAGATATAAACTCACAATTGCAGGAAAAAAGTCAGAATTTGAGGAAAACTCAGAACTCCGAATTTATATCCTGAAATTCTGACTTTATAACTTAAAATTATAAAGAATCTGTTTGTATCAGAATTGTGAGATAAAAAGTCACAATTGTATTTTGAATATATTTTTATTCCATGGCAGAAACAAGCTTCCATACTAACAGACTCTTTTATATATCCGTGAATGTAAATTTTTATTGCATTTGCACTGCTCTGACTGTGGACTGTTAAAGAGTGGCCATTGATGTTTGCTAGTGCAGGACAAAATCCCCAATACATTCCAAAAATGACTTAATAATGCACAGTTTGCATTCAGTTGTAAACATGCATACATAGGGAAACACACAGGGCAGCCAGTCACAGACTTATTATGTCACCATTTTCTAATTAGCCAGACTAATTGAATAAATGGCCATGCTAATGTTTTAATTACACAGTTGCCAAGTCATTGAATTGGTTCAATATATGACATTATGGAACAATGTCCTTTTATCTTTCCTGTTCAGATAAGGCCTAATAGGCTGCAACATTAAGGTCATGTGACACTGGAAAACCAGCTCAGAAAGTTTGCAGCATTATTTGTTCTTTAAATTGTGTTCATTAAAGGCAGGGTAGGTGATTTGTTCCAGATACATATTTTGTTATGCTGGTTGAAAGTCTCTTCACATCCTGATTGCAATCACTAAGTTATATGGTCTAAATGTATGTATATGCATCATCAATGGAAGGTGCAGCACCACCTGCCTGTCAACATATGTATTTCCATAGCTCCGTGCACCCTGCTCGCGCAGACATCACGTTATCAGTGCGTTTCATGCTATGCAGAGTTAGACAGACATCAGCCAGCGCGTTCCACAACCAAAATAGCAGCCATTTTACAGTTCTACATTCACGCCATAACTACCATAATCTGTAAGAGATGGAAACCCGGCCGTGACGTTATATTTGGAGCGGTTTGTGACTCAAATTTATGCGTTTCAATGGCAACACTATCAATCTTCAGCAGTCAGGTAGTACAGGACAGTGTTCTTTAAGTTGTTTATGTTTAATATTATTATAATGTAATGTGCTTTCAGACATGAGGTAGTTTAATGCTGTCTCTCAAGACGCTTTTGTCTGCTCCCTGCTGTATGCGTTCATGTGTTTTGAAGGAGGCGTGGCCTTGAAGACGCTCTGAAGGGAGGGTGGGATCTTATGCTTTCAAAGCTAGCTCGCTATTGCTAGCCTCTCTGAAAATTGCCTACCCTACCTTTAATGTGACAATCCCATGGCCAACCTGGAGCATGGACTGGTGTAAATGCATTAATTATGCCTTTGTACAGTATAAAATCGCATGCAGTCGTCAAGGTCAATACATTGTACGTAAACTTTCTATGGGTATGTGTCCTACTCTAACATTTCTGACTAGTGTACAATAAATGTAAATACTGCATATAAACCACGTGGTGTGCTTCTTTGACATACAGTAACACTCATTTTCTTTCTCGATCTACATGAAAATGCCATTCATACAGTGACATGCCATGGTGTCAATTAAGCCTTAATTTCAGATAAACTGACTTTTTTCAGATAAGTCAAGATTATTTCAGGGGCCAGTTGTATAAACTTAGTTGCTAAGTTAAGGATATGCTGTTAATTTACTCACCCTTTAAGTCATCCAAGATATAGGTTGCTTTTTTTCAATAGAACAGTAAAGAAGATTTTTATCTGGAACCGTGGTCCTCTGTGATTTATATAATGGAAGTCAAGGAAAGGTTTCAAAAGCTAGGTTTAGGGAAGGACCTTCATGCTTAGTTTTTTTTTTGTTTTCCTCTTTTTAAAAAAAATGTACATTTGTACATTTTTGAATTTCGACCCAAGTTCAGTTGGATTTGCCACTAATTTGCAAACACTTAAATTAGTAACGTTTTCTCATGAGATTGGGTTGTTGCCTTAAAAAAATGAATTTACAATCATAGCTGATAATGTTAGTTTAAATACAGTTAAACTGCACATGCTGAAATTCTTGCTTTACATCTTCTATTATATATCTCCCATCCAATGAGCCGTGATTGTTGAAATATATTGAAATGCAGATGAGAATCTAATTTGAATAAATAACGCTGGAAAAAATGACATTTTCAGAGATGTACAGTTTGCCAATTCTATCTCTCTATGTTGCCGAGAGCAGAGTCCGTGGCCTCATTACAAGCTTTCTCAATTACAGCTATTCATCGCTGGCAGAGGTCCGCTCAGCTTGTTTTGACAATGGCACTACGCAGCTGTGAAAAACCTCTCTTTCACTTATCCGGAGTGCTGCGTGCTTTCTTTTCTGATTGTGAGCTTACAAGTCGTAGCTGTTAGTCTGCTGATTGTATTTTGTAAACTGCAACACAGTGTTGGTGTAACTGTGATTCTCTAATAATTTACAGCACAGCTGCTGTTCAGCGGTGTCATGGTATGCAACTGACCTTTTGAAAATCATTTGGAGATGTTATACAGGATATACAAGCATGCTTAAAGGTGCTGTAAGTGATTTTAGCCAATTTGCTGTAACTGTAAATCCCCCTCCTCTAAAGAAATGTCAGCAAGTGAACATTCACCTTTTAAAAAAGGGATGCTCCCTTTTTTAAAATTATATTAATTTTATTTAATTTTTAACAGGATGTTTTTTTCATGATTGTTATTTTCCATTCCAAAATATAGAATTTGATTTAAAAAAAAAATAGCCTCAACCGAATCTCACTGAACCACATGTGGGTTATTATTATTACAATTATCTATATTATAGAATCTATAATTGCTATTGATTAATACTGCTGATAATATTTATAATGATATTTTGCCATCAATGTTCTTAAAATCTAAATGTTGGTTATTAAAACGCAAAATAATATGAGTGCAGCTGTGATTTGGAGGAAGCTGGAGTTTTGAATCGGCGATATTTCTAGATGTATTAAATTGCTAGAGGTCATATAACAGTAAAGAGATACATGTTTCTCTTGGGCATAAATAAAAATCTGTTGTGGGAGGCAATCATGATTTCATTAGTAAGTTTCACATTTGGGATTAAGAGTGGACATGACTGGCTTTTTCTCCTGCCTACTGAATCTGTTCATGTTTGACAGTTGCCAGCAATTTATCAAAAAAGGTTGGGCATACCTCACATTCACAGTCCACAGTGTAATTACGAGCAGCATGGCACCATTCTGAAAGCGGCACTGGCGCAGGATAAGAGTTTCTCTAATGCCAGCGTGCTTTCAGACAGGCAGCTGAACAATATTAGCCTGTTAGTACATCCTAGCTTGACAGCATCTATTTACATGTCGTTGTGAATTCAACGTATTGTCGGATCAGGCTTTATACAGTTGCCTTATAAATGATGTATAAATGTATAAAGCCTGTATAAATGGTGGAGTGTCAAACATTTTAGTGATGTTGTTACCAATTTAAATAAAGATTAGACATTGCTGGGTGCAATTTAAAGCAGCTTACTTGAATTTGTTTGCCTGTTGTATAATCTAATTGTTTCTCCAAACCGACAGACATTACAAATCTTGACTGTGAGATTTAGTCTGAGCTGAATCACATAGTTAATTCTTCAGCTGTGTCTCATCAGAACCACAAACCGAATACTCTTTTCCAGTCCCATTTCAAAGCACCCAAGAAAAGTAAATAAAGATACAAAATTATTCGACTTTTTTATGCATACAAAGTTCTGGCATGAATATATATGCAGGTTAATACTCACTTGTTCATACTAACAGTATCAGTATCAGTACTATATCAGTAGCCAATGAGCTCACTGCTCAAACTTCAAATACTTGGGTAGCATTTGCCTTAGCAGTACAGCACGCTTCAGATACCCTCCACCTTCCCCAGCTCCACCTGTATAGATCTGCTATGGGTAATTCATGTAGGCGCTATATTTTACAGCAGAAAAATGTCTTACTTGCTCACAGCGGTGTGTCGTGTATGTATTAGAGGTAGCAAGTCCTGTACTTGCTCTGCCGCAGTAGCAATAGCATATATTTTCCGCCAAGACCAAACATACAACATTGTCCTACCCATTACCATGCCAATTACTCAGAGAGTTTTCATGACAGAAGTACCAACGCATTCTCATCCTAAGGCATCATACTTTTGCCAAAGCGTAAACATCCAACACACATGGCACCCTTTAGCGTCAAATGAGAAGCTTCAGTTATGGTAGGTTTAGTTCTGGGGAAGGGTTGTGGTTAGACCACAAGGAGGCGCCTTCTGCCTTATATATATCTGCGTCTCATTTGACGCTAAAGGGTGCTATGTGTGTTGTATGTTTACGCTTTGGCAAAAGCGTCGTATATAACCCCTTGGGATGAGATGGGCTCGAAGTGCATATATACAGTATAAGTTTTTAAAAGACACCCATAAACAGACTTGCTAATTCACCAGCCCATTCTCATCCCAAGGCGTCATCTAACTGACGCTTTTGACCGTGCGTAAACATCTGACGCACATGGCACCCTTTAGCGTCAACATGAGATGCGCCTCCTAGTGGTCTAACCCGAACCCTACCAACCTAAACCTACTCGCGTCATCTAACTGACGCTAAAGGTTGCCATGTGCGTCGGATTTAGACGCCAAATGGTCAAAAGTGTCAGTTAGATGACGCCCTAGGTAGGATGAGAATGCGTTGAATTCACAACTTATTAATATATTTTAGATTTTTTTTACCTTTATTTAACCAGGATAATCTCTCTGAGATTAAAAATCTCTTTCACTGGAGTGTCCTGGCCAAGAATGGACAGCAGTTACAATCACAAACTTCAATCACAAAATCAAGACAAGAAGTATATAATTAAAACACTTAAAAAAACAATTTCACATCATTGAGTCAGGTTCTATTGGCACCAGAGTTTGTAATTTCAGTTTTGTTTGGAGTAGATTCCATTCAAATGGAGCTGCTTACATAAAAGCCCCCTTTTTTCCAGTTCAGTTCTTAGAAATGGAACAGAAAGAGTAAAACAATTTTCAGACACCAGAGGGAATATTTCCCAACACTTTTCTTTTGAATTAGACAACGTAGATACGAAGGCAACAAGCCCAGAATAGTTTTATAAATAAATAGGTAATAGTGCATTTTCCTTCTAATGGACAGAGAGGGCCAGGCTACTCGGTTACAATACAATGATGAGTTAAAGGTGTACAATCTGATATAAATCTCAAAGTGCTATGATAAACGGCATCCAAAGAGGACAGATTGATGAGAAGAAGCAAATTGATACACCACATCACCATAATCAAGAGCAGGCAAACAAGTAGCAGGAACCTCTTTCTTACTTTAAATGAAAAACAAAACTTCTTTCTAAAATAAAATCTAAGCTTTATTTTTAACTTGTTCTTCAAATGAGTTATGTGAAAGCCATAATATTGTAGGCTATGCATTGAATGATACCCTAAATGTATTTTAAAGTATTTATACACTATCATTCAAAATACAGTAGAAACTGTAATATTGTGATTTTTTTTTTCATTTTATGATAACTGTTTTCTATTTGAATATATTTTATTCCAGGAATAGAATTTATTCCTGTGATGCAAAACTGAATTTTCAGCATCATGACTTCAGTCTTCAGTTGATGTGTAAAAAGTTTAAAAGAACAGCGTTTATTTCAAAAAGAAATCTCGTGTAACATATTATAAATGATTTTACTGTCACTTTCAATCAATTAATTGCTGAATACTTGATGCCACCACAGAAATATGACTATTTGTACGGTCAGATTCAAGCTCAAAATGCTCTTTGCATCGTCTCAAATGCTAAACACCATGATCATCAGGTTTTGCAGGTTTGTTGCCATCATAAAAGCAAAAGAGGGACACTACTAAAGTACTAAGACATTCTCATCCATGTTAGAATTAATGTTACAATTTTCAATTAAACTTTCAATTTAAAGGGAATTAAATTAGAAAAAAACTGCATTAGTCTCTAACGTCGGATGTCACCGAACGACAATAATGAGTGTTGGATGTAGGCCTACTGCATATATTTCCGTGTGTGAACAGGGACAAGGACTCCGTGACCGGACGAATCTGACATGAATTTATGATGCATTACCTGCCCGCCGAACATGTTGCTAATAACAGCTTGCTGATGAGGGGCTCACTGAGAAACTCAATTACCTTTTAATTATGCAAATGAGATCCTCAGAGGAACTGTGGATCCTGAGGTCTAAGAAGCGGAAAAGCATACCGATTAACTCCTGACCCAGAGACAATATAAGGCATTGTTATTCACAAAGTCATCTATGTGCTGGGAAAGCACGGTCATTTTCTCATAGGAGATACATCAGGAGATTTGACTTTTAAAAACAGTGACCTTTAGCTAAGACATCTGAATATCCAACAGAGGCCCCTGATGTATTAAATACTCCACATTTGAAGCAGGATTGGGCGTAAAAGGGCGCTTTGTCTCCATCAAGTGTTTATTGTGTATAGCTTGACATAGAGTATCCAATGCAGATGTCTGATTCTCATTAGAAGCGTGACAATCACCTGAGCGGACATGATTTAATCTGTCTATGTACTCAAATGGACATCCATAACTGACCGCTTAATTCCTAGCATAAGCCATACATCCTCTAGTCATTAGTGAGATTTATGTGCTCTTTCTATCTCCTAGGACTCGCTCACATTCCAATGAAATGAGGATTGTGTTGTTACAAGCATTCGTTGGCAGAGAAATGACCATTTCTCGCTCATGGCTTGTTTCAGCGAGATAAGACACGGACTGGGAGTATTTCCTTAAAAGCTGCTTGCACACAGAAAAGACAAACAGTTTGGAGAGAAATGCGCATGCTGCTTTAGATTATTACAATGAAGGTAAGCACTCTTGATTTTTCGACAGATACATTCCTGCATCATTTTAGTGGACCATTTAGTATATTTTTATACGTTTACATTGACGCAAATGATGAGCTTTAATTGTCAAGCTTATCAAATGCACTTTATTTTTTTTATTTAACTGTATGACACAAAATGATTAGTTAGAAAACTTCAGTTAACTTTGTTCTCAGTGTGTGTTCCTGCATTGGGTCTTCCTTGTCTCTTTGTTGTCTTCAGCTGTAATTACACAGTAAGTAACTGAAAACCTCTTTTAAAAGTGCCTAACATATGCATACATGCAAATTGTTTATGCATTTGCTATTTAATCATTTTTCTTTTTATATTTTGTCTATTCGAATATATTTCATTTTCTTTTAAAAGTAAATGCATGCAGATTTGATGTATGCAACACACAGTGTACATAAACAGAGGCCCCAAAAAAGTTTTTTGGACACTGAAGACACATTTTATTACATTATTTAACGACATAACAAAATGTCAAACTGAACATTTAATTGAAAGAATTTAAGGTTTTGTAGAAAGAATGTGGTTACACCCTTGTGATTTGGAAGAGAACTCCCTTTAAAAGTCATTGTATTACAGATAAAAAGTCATAGCAAAAACAATTGAGAAAAGCAAAGTCAGTTCTGAGAAACACATCTAGCGTCATTTGTTTGCTGATGCCACTTGGTTTGATATTTTAAGTAATGTAAAATTATCCAAATACCTTTGTGGCCACTGTACGTATACGGTATACCATATTTGATGTTTCTGAAGACATACTTTCATTGAGCTTGCTCCTGAATCAGTGCAGTGTCAGTGAGGTCCATCAGGTCTGTGTCTGAACCTGTGCACTGCCAGTGGGGACCCTGGTCCCCTGGAAGCTGGTCAGCCTGTGATGGCTGCTCCAAAACACAGGTGGGATGAGTTTTATGTTTTTTTTACCTTTTTAACCTTTATCTCACACAAAATAACTGCATACATTCTTGTGCACTGAATACATGTCCTAAAATGCTGTTGCAGTATCTGTATAAACCCTGTCTTGGTTTATATCATATCTCTCTGGTCTCACTATTTTCTATTTTATCTTTACTCCCTCTCAGCCATATTTTCAGGAAATATGGTCTCCATTTTCACTGCTGCACTGATGACACCCAGCTCTAACTGTTTCACAACTGTTTAGTTGCAATTACTCAACCATTTTTTTTAGCATCCCTCCACCAACCACAGCCAAGAAAATGGGGGGAATACTCTGGGGTCGGACCAAATGCTGAGCTTTGAGCCCTTTTCTCAGACAGCCCGCCAAATACACAAACCATTTATTCAATCTGACTTATTTGTAAGTGTGAACTCTAGTGAAGTATAGCATTGAATTTAAAATGCTTCTCACATTCAAGGTACTTCATAATCTCGCTCCTCATTTCCTTACTGATTTTCTTTGTATATATACCCCTTCACACACTCTCAAGTTCTTCACTATCACTTTCTCTTGTGTCACCATGTATGGAACTCTCTCTCCCTCGATATATTATTTTTATCACACTGACATGTCGGAGGCGCTTTCTGGGGACATTACAGACACAGATCCGCTCCATTGCAGTCTACTCTCAGTTTGGTGGTCGGCCTTGCAGTGGGAGCTCAACTCGCACACAATCCTGTTTATCGACTAAGGTCTGTCCCCTAGAGGAGGGCTGTGGAGAACGGTTCAGATGCCAGTCCGGTAATTATTTTGATAAATTTTGCCTTTTTCCTGTTACAAAGTTATTTGAGACATTTCTTTTTACTTATCTCTCTTAAGGGAAATGTATCAGCCAGACTCTGGTGTGCAATGGAGATCATGACTGTGAATATGGCACAGATGAGCAAAAATGTGACAATAAAGAGATCTGTGACCTGCAAAAACCTCCACCAAACGTAGAGCTCACTGGTCAAGGGTAATGTAATGATATTTGTCATCTTAATTTAATTAATTTTTTTTAATTTAATAACAATGCATTTACATAAACACAGACACAGACCGCAATGACACTATTATTGTGTGTTTGCACTAGGTTTGATGCAGTCAGGGGAGAGGCTAGAGGAACAGTTATCAACACTAAGAGCTTTGGAGGACTGTGTAGAAAGACCTTCAGTGGAGACCATATGGACTCATATAGACTTCCCCAAAGTGTCCTCAGATACAGTTTCCAGGCAATAGAAATTTCACAGTTTACTATACTAACATAAAAATGACTGATTAGATCCAAAATAAGAACATATGTTACCAATGCAAGAAAAAAAAATCTTGGGATCTCTAACAAAAAAACAAAAACAAAAACAAAAAAAAAGAGGAAATCTTTTGTCACTGTTTCTACATTTGTTTTTCCCAGGTCAAAGCAGAAAGTGATTTTACTGAGGAATCCTATAGCAGTTCTTGGCACTACACCAAACACAATGAAAGACATGAAAAAACAACAGGCACAGATTACGGGCATGATGATTATGTCTTTCATGATGAGCTGCTTCAGTTACAGGTAATGTACTATGCTGCAACATATTGACTATCTAACATAGACTTTCACATAACCTTTTGTAAATGTAATATATGGGTGTGTTCCATATTTTGTGCTTTAGCCTTAGTAAATAATCCTTGGCCGAAGTACAGCAATGAGCATGTGACGCGTTAAAGGAGTAGTTCTCTTTTAAAAAAGCTTTTGTTGATAATTTACTCACCCCCATGTCATCCAAGATATCCATGTCTTTCTTTCTTCAGTCGAAAAGAAATTAAGGTTTTTGATGAAAACATTCCAGGATTTCCAAACGGTTCAAGGTCCAAAAGACAGTTTCAGTGCAAACTGAAAAGGCTTTAAACTATTCCAGACGATAAATAAGGGTCTTATCAATCAAAACGATCGCTAAAAAAATAGATAAAAAAGTTTCAGTTTTATAAGCTCAAATGGTCGCCTTGCTCTGTTCTGGATTGCATGTTTGTGACTCTCCTGTTCGAACTTGTTCGTCAAAATGAACGAATGTTTTTTCGAGTCATTTGGTTCATTCAACGAACGAAATGAATGAATCGACTTGGAAAAATTTGTTTAGTAAACGACTGATCGTTTTGCTCGATAAGACCCTTATTCATCATCTGGAATCGTTTAAAGCCCTTTGAACAGTTTGCACTGAAACTGTCTTTTGGACCTTGAACTGTAAAGTGCATTATCTGGACAAAAATCCTGGAATGTTTTTTTTATCAAAAATTTAATTTCTTTTCGACTGAAGAAAGAAGGACATGGACATCTTGGATGACACGGGGGTGAGTAAATTATCAGCAAACGTTTTTTTTTAAAGTGAACTACTCCTTTAAAGTCAGTATACTTTAAAAAATGCTGGGTTGTTTTAACCCAACTTTGGGTCAAATATGGACTAACCCAGACGTTGGGTTAAATTTTTACATTACATTTTTAACCCAACATTTTGGGTTTGTCCATATTTGACCCAAAATTGGGTTAAAACAACCCAGCATTTTTTAATTTTATGAAAGTCTTTTCTTCCCTACTATCACGTATGAAAACGGTTTCTTGAACAAGAAACAAAATTGGTATTGTTGCAACACACGTCAAAAAATGGCTGCCTACAGAGACGTTATAGGCAGCCTTATCATTAGGAAAAATTATATGAACGTGATCATTTATTTTTGGGCCTGAAATCACTGATACAACCTTTAACCTTAAAGGAGAGATGCATTTTACCAGGTTGTAGCACTTGTGCTAATTGTGCTAATTTCCACCAATTATAACGTCTAACAATCTCTGAACTTGCTGTGGCTTTTTTGAAGTCAATGAGAACACATGCCAAAATATTTCAAAATGAAACTTTGTTCACCCTTCAGTCCAAAAATCTGCTAATCATGAAGAGTGATGTGGATGTGGCCCAGTTCCAGAACCAGGCCCCAGAATATCTGCCACTTTCAGAAGAGTTTTGGAAAGCCCTGCGCTCCTTGCCTGTCGGATACGATTATGCTGCCTACTACAAAGTGCTGGAGAGATTTGGAACCCACTATATTTCAGAAGGCACTCTTGGGGGCCAGTTTAGATTATTTATGGCGGTCAGCCAAGATGACATGAAGAAATTGCGTAAGTGATATGTCACATATTCATTTCACTTGAGAAGAATATTCGTCATTTGTCTAATGATTGTCTGTTGTTTTCTTTTTTACACAGTATCTGTGCAAAGAGACCATAAACATTGTGTCAAAACAACCCATTCAGTCATGTTTATCATCTGGTGGACTACAGAAGAATGCAAAGGATATCCTCTTAACCAAGTCGAAACTGCTGGTAAGTCATTAGGAAAAATAAAAGCAAAATCAAACCATAAATGCTTTCACTTTTCGGCTTTAAATGATCCATACATCTGCGATACTTTCAAACTAGTTTCTGTATACACCCAGTGTACTGTACAATAATACTTACAAAATGTCTCCCAAACAGCTTTAAACGTAACAAAAAATGTTATGACCACAAAGATTATTGGCGGAGCTCCTGGATTTATTGCAAAATTGTCAGTGTTTAACAAAAACAAATTCCTGGAGAATGGCAGGATTTTCTCGCAGTGGTCGGGTTCAGTAAGCAACTTTCCAAAAGTCATCAAATCGAAGGTTTGTTTGGAAACAATTGTTAAAATATGGTTTTATGTTTAAAAACGAGATTGTTATAAGATAGATGCTTTTAATCATAGAACATTATTGAACTTGGAGCCTTTGTTAGCCTGCCATATACTGACCTTTTTACAAAAGAGCACATTCATCTTACGTGTGTGAATTTCTGATTTGTTCAGCTCAGACCTCTTCATGAGCTGGTGAAAGAGGTCCCGTGTGCAGGGGTGAAAAAGCATCACTTAAAGCGTGCAATTGAGACTTACCTCAACGAGAAACACCCATGCCACTGCGGAGAATGCCAGAACAATGGGCTGCGTGTGCTTGACAATGATATCTGTAAGTGTGTGTGTAAACCAGGCACCAAAGGCCAGGCGTGTGAGCATGGGACTCCAGAAGAAGAACAGCCAGGTACAGAAAATATTGCATAAAAATGATATAAATCAGCGTTTTTCAAACTTTTTGATGCAACAGACCTCATACGAGCTGGTGATTTTGAATTTGTACAATTTGAGTCATACAAAAAGATGGAAAAGTATCCGTAAAGATTCACCCTTAAAGGAGATCGTACGAAATCATAAAAATGCGACACCAATTTCGACAATTTTTTAAAATATTTTTGCAACTTCCCTAATGGGAGGTCAATTTTCATACATAAAGACCTTTTTACATTAAATTACTGTATATTAGAGTATACTATTATAAACATGAAGAGAGAAAAACAAACCCATTGCTTTTAAAGGAATACAATAAATATGATTTATTTCAAAGTTTTTGTCTTTAGAAAGCTTAAATAAGTTTTTAATATATTTTAATAAATGTATATTTTATATTTTATAATATTTTTTTAATTCATTAATTGTAACTTATCTTAATAATAATAATTGATATTATTATTATTATCCCACTTTTTCTGATTTTAAGTGAGTGCAGGATGTTGGTGTATGTGCAGTAAAAATGAACATGCTTTATTTTTAAAGGTAACCCTTTATTTGGATGGTCCACTTTAGACATTCTAGTACATTTGCTATACTGCATGCCAACTAACTCTCATTAGAATATTAGTAGACTGTTAGGTTAGGGTTCGTGTTAGTAAAAGAAGTTGACGTGTGTAGCTACAAAGTTATTTATAGTCAGTAGAATGTCTGTTGAGGGACCATTAAAATAAAGTGGTAACACTTTGCAATAAGGTTCATTAGTTAATGTATTTACTAACATGCACTAACCATGAGCAATACATTTGTAACTGCATTTGTTCATCTTTGTTAATGTTAGTTCATGAAAATACAGCTGTTAATTGTTTGTTCATGTTAGTTCACGGTGCATTAACTAATGTTAACAAGATTTTAATCAAGTATTAGTAAATGTTGAAAATAACATTAACAAAGATTAACAAATGCTGTATGTGTGCTATTCATTACTAGTTCATATTAACTAATGTAGTGAACTAATGTTAACTAACAAACCTTATTGTAAAGTGTTACCTCTGATATTAAGCAGACAGTCTATAATACTCTAATGGCTGGTTGACATGAAGTTGCACATTTAGGCTACTTATAGTTAGTCTATTCTAGAATGTTTGAAGTGGATCGTCAAAATAAATCGCTATACCTTTTAAAGTGTAGCATAAGTACCAAAATACCTTTTGGGGTCACTATACGTATTTTTGATTGTCCAGTTAATATCTTTGTATCTTAGGAGTGATCCATGGAGACTGGGCCTGTTGGTCTTCATGGAGCACCTGCAGGGAAGGACAGAAAAGCCGGAGCCGTTCCTGCAGTCGCCCGCCTCCTTCGGGCGGCAGGGACTGTATTGGGAATGCTGCGGAGACCACAGCCTGTGATGATGCGGAGGAATTAGATTACCTACGGTGAGGAAGGTTGTCTGAAAGTTGCTGGAGACGCAGAGAATGAAACTGCTGTGCAACAACACTGCCACTGTGTGGAAGCCTGACTTATTGGTTTTGATATATCTTTAGAAGTATGGAGCCTCACTGCTTCGATGATTCAGTCAAACCCAGGAAAAGTTGTAAAACACCACCCTTCCTTGCAAATGGGATTGTTTTGGTAATAATGATTATATGACATACCTGTATTCTCCCCTCAACTGTGATTGAATATGTATTTGTGATGTGTTATAATGTTGTTCTCTTCTGCCAATTGCAGTACCCCAAAGATGCATATCCAGTGGGCAGTAAGATTGAGTATGCATGTATTGAAGGTTATCATTTGATTGGAGATCCTATAGCAGAATGCCAAGAAAACCTAGACTGGTTACGATATCAAATAGAGTGCAAGAGTGAGTGTATATGACTTTTTGGATCTGTTGAATGCTGATGTTAGTATCCATTTTCAGTGTACTTTTCAGTTTTACCATTACTGATGTACTTTGTCATTATTTATATATTTTAGATAAAAGTTAAATTATATACTGTAAATGCTTAATATGATATAGTTTTGAAAGCTGTATGTTATATAATAATTATTATTGTTGTTTTAATGATTTTAAATATAGAGTACAGTTTCATAAATACTTAATGATTCATTCGTTATTGAGTATCTTATATGAGACTACTTATGTTTCATTATATTAAATAATATAAATATAAAAAACTTGGATTTTTTATAGCCTACATTTTATAGATTTTAAGAGACATACATCAGACTGACCGACTGAAAGGGAGCTATGTTTCATCAAAACTATATGATATAAATACTTAATATACTGTATAATTATATTTTTAAATTATGTAATTATTTATAATTATTTAACGAAATGTTATTATTTTATCAATTAATTTTATATACATTTTAATATTTTACATTTCAAAGATATGAGAAAGAATGTTTCATAAGTAACGTTGCTGTCTGCAGAAACACAGTGTGATCGACCTCAGCTTCCTCCAGATGTCACCGGAAGCCCATGGAAGCTTGCCTACAACATCGGTGAAGCGCTCTCGCTTTCCTGTCCTGAAGGCAAAGTCAAAGAGGGTCCGGCTGAGATCCAGTGCAACGCTGGCCTCTCCTGGTCTCCACAACCAAAAGAAACCAAGTGTCTCACAGGTCTTGTACAGTAATTCAGAGTGAAGAAAATGTGGATAAACACATACTTACTGTAGCTGTAATGGGAAGGGACAACTCTTACATCATTTGATTCATTGAAACGTATAGAACATTTCAGTAAAAAGTATGTTTTTTTCACTAGTTTTTAATTCGACCACTGTGCCAGTGCAATGCCAGCCGTGGGAGAACCTGGCAAAGGATAAATGTGTCTGTAAAGTACCCCACGAGTGCAAGTATGTCCCCAGACAGTCCATTAGCATTACACAACACAAATGCCACATTGCAATAAAACACATGCAAATGTCAGAAAGGCATTTGTACACAACCATCCACCAAAACCCACAAATTTTCTAAATTTCTGATTAATAAATGGTTGTGTTTTTGCAGGGCTTCCTTGGAAGTATGTGCCACTGATGTGAAGCGCGGTCGGTCGCAGAGACTGAGTCTGTGTAAAGTACAGGCTATGCGCTGTCTGGGACACCAGTACACCCTTGCTGAAGACAGTGCCTGCCAGTGGACACAACGCTCCTCCACTGCTTGTCCACACTGCACCATCTGGGAGATTTGTGATGGTGAGGGGTTGTGCATAATGGTGCAGATCATATCTGAATTTTAGTAAATATGACATTGTGTCTTTCTTACACCATTGCAGACAGAAATCGGAATATATACATAAATATATTCTATTTTAATATATTTTCAAATGTTATTTATTCCTGTACATTTAAATGTACATTATTCCTTACAAAACGGTTCACTCATATTACCTAAGTTGCTAACGCTACAGTCTGTGGCTTATAAGAGCTGGCTTATGACAAAACTTCCAAGTTTTAGTTTTACAACATAAATTACACACTCTCATTAACCCAAACATGAATCTACAGGATTTTTAGTTTTTAAAACATGCACAATGCTTTCAAAATTAATGTTTTGAGTTGACAGTGTAATTTATGCTGTAAAACAATTACGAAAGTCACTTTAAGTAATGCTAGCAACAAAAATTGAAAAATACCTTTAAAAAAAGAAAAAAAAAACCATTTGATAATTCCTGAGGGAACCCATAACTTGAAAATGTAAACTCTTGCTAATGTCGTTTTGAACCTAGTCAGGAAAGGGCTATTTTAAAGACTAAAATGTTGTTACAATCATGTTGTTGTAGAGCAAACGAACAGCTGCCGTTGCAAGACAAGTGAGGAATGTTCATCCCTGGACGCCTGGATCCATGTGTGTGTGCAGCAGGATGGAGCGTCTGCAGTGACAGTGACAGAATGTGAGGCGGGTGTGAGGAAATGCAGAGGAGAGGCTGTCCACATTGTTAGTATTCAACCTTGTCAGTCGTAAACTTTGAAGCTCACTTACTAATTATATAGTGTAACCATATATACTGTACTCTGAGAAGGATTCCTATATTCTTTCTTTAAAAAAAGGCTTGACAAGTGCAGTTTTCTTTCTAGTGTCAACATGTTTTCCATTAAAACAGAAAGTTTGGGCTGGACAAAAGAATAGAGCACAGCAGCGATGATGTGTTTTTGTAGGCCAGACTGTAAGTTGGCAGCATACTAGTTTTGTAAAAAAAAGTTTTTTTTCTATTGGCTTTCTAAGTTTCAAAGTTTTATCTATTTTCTATAATCTTAAAAGCAAAATGATCATATGAACACTACTGATTTATATATATATATATATATATATATATATATATATATATAAAACAGTAACACTTTACAATTCGGGTGCACTAATATCCATTAATTCATGTTTAACTAATGCACAGATAATCATGAAGAACTAAATCATTAATTAATTATTACTGCAACAGCAACTAATAAAGAGTATATATGATTAATAGATGAAGTAATACATGAAATGCTATAAATTCAATATGTCATTGTGTATTACTTCCTTAATAGCAGGTTTTATTAACTAATAGTATATTAATGTGTTAATTACCACAATTAGTCAACACTATGCACTTCAACTTCCAGTCGTCTGCTTTACTTAATCATTAGCTAAATGATTTCCAAAGGTACCATTATGTCATGACATTACATTGCGTTCTGGCGCAATATGGCTGCTGTCGCATCATACAGGTGGATGCTGCACATTGGTGGTGGTTGAGGAGATTCCCCCCTCTATGTGAAGTGCTTTGAGTGTCCATAATGGCACTATATAAATGTAATGAATCAATATTATTATTATTATTACTACATGACTAATACTAATTGATAAGTAATATATAATTTTGGTTTTGACATCCACATGGATTTAAATTTCTGCCTTATATAGCTGGGATTCCACAGTGCCAGATGAACCGCCGCATCCAACAGTTCATGCCACATGTGTCAGCTTAAGCTTGAGCTCTAGGATTTAAAGGAAGAACACTGAGAATATGCAGCCGGGCTGTGCTGTTTCATAACACTGTGTCCAGACTGGACAAAGTAGACTAGAACCCATTATAATCAGTGATACAGCACTGGATGTGCCTCAATTCTACACGACACAACAAAACCCCGAAAGTAAACTGATGCCACTCTGACGTACTCTGAGCTCTTGAAATACTTCTGTTATGAAAGACAAATGGACTTGCAATGGTCTGTCATGTCCAGTGTAGACAGTTGTAATGGTCTCGTCCAGTTTAAACAAGGTGTAACAGCGTCAGTATTTTAGATTCTGGTGTGCTGATATTTGTGTGTGGCCCAACTTAATCTTTCAAACACTCTCTGGCATTACACTCACTGCATGTGTAACTTCCCCACAGACCTTTAGTGGGGATGACAAACCCCATAATCATAATGACGTATTACTTAACAATTAGTTAATAGTCATGTGCCCCAACAAGTAAAGTCATGACATAATGATACCTTTGCAAATCATTAGCTAAGGATTAATTAAAGCACGCAACTGGAAGTTGAAGTGCATAGACCTTATGTACCCCCGCCCCTTTTCAGTGCTGCGCTCGTTGTCTTTTGACTTCCGGTCTGTATTTTGACAGTGATCTTGGTATGAATGAACTGCTCGTAATAAAATTCCAAATTTGTTGACTTTTGTTAAGACATCTGCTTTACAATGCTTATGATAAACATTACAATGCTCATGATAACTTTTGTTAACTCTACAATAAGTAAATCCACTTCACCAGCTAATTACTCCTCGACAGCGATGCCATAGAAATGTACAGAGCGACCGCGAAACCGGAAGTTCAAAGACAATATTCTAAAGATGACGGTGCATAAGGTCTATAGCGTTGACTAATTGTGTAATGAACGCATTAATTTACACTATTCATTAATACAATGTGTTATTAAGGAATTAATACATGATGACTCGTTTAATTAATAGCAACTAATTTATTACATAATCTATTAATCATATAGGGCCCTATTTTAATGATCTAAAACGCAAGTGTCAAGCGCAAAGCGCAAGTAACTTTGTGGGCAGTTTCAGAGAAAAATTAAGCTAAGCTATATGCGTTTCCCCCTTCCTCGATTCACTTTCTTTGGTTAGCCTAATAGCTGGTTAGGTTCCCGCCAACAGCTTGTCCAGCGAAGGCATTGTAGCCAAATAATTAACCTGAAAACCATGTCTATTCTTGTAAAGTTTTTTTTTGTTTGTTTTGTTTTTCTGCATCCTCCATTACTGCTTTTGCATTGCTCTGAGAAAATAAAAGGGTAGGCACCGCTGCCAGGTGTGAATTTCACAGCCTCCATATTAATGTGCTAACAAATCCAATTACCTCTAACTGACTGAGATCCAAAAGTGATATTTGTGCATTGAAATAAGAGCCTGTGACCTGTCACAAGATTGTTTGGAGAATCGTGGATAACTGCATGGCTATCTGGTGTTTTTTGTCTACATTTTTTTCAAACAGTTTCTCTGAAAAGAGGGTAACTTAAATTCATAATGACTTTTATTACTCCACTGATTTGATTTCTGAATCTTTTCTTAACTCATCATGGTATAGTATACTGTATGTTGAATAAAATTTCATTTTTAATATGAGACACAAAGTTCCAGTTTTGTTAAATCATTAAAAAAAGGTTTATTACCAATGTAAAACGACACTGTGCCTTTTCATAAACATTACAGTATCTTCACCATGCCTGACACATTTAGAACTGTTATTAATAAGCAAGACCCATGCTGAGCCCAATCTGGACTTATATCACACCAGATGGACAGACATGCCATCCTTTACTGACAATCTCTTTAAAGGAATCACAGTTTTGAAAAATAATTCAGAGCGCTAGGTTTACATTGTATATGTACATCTCTAGAATGTCCATTTATAGATATATTCTTTATTTACAAAGGCTTCTTCAGGTATTTTATACTCCTAAAGGCTGAAACAAAAAGAAAAAAGTTACAGGATTTCGGTTTATGGAAGACTAAATAATACTGTAGTAAAAATATTGTAACAGCAAAAAAAGAATAAAAGAAAAGCAGATCGAAAGAAACAACAGATACCACATTCACTCATGTTGTGCAGTATTAAAAAAATAAGCATCGTAAATGTTAAACATCATAACCTTTGCTCTAATTAGCACTCTTGAACTCCTCATTACAACACCTGCCTTGACAAAAAGCACAGCATATGAATCGTATGGATAAACATAGCTGTAGTCATATTACAAACCATTTTCTTTACTAAGCATAATGTAGACAAACATTCATTTAATAATGAAAATCTGTTGTACTGATCAAATATTATATAGTGTGTGTATGACTACTGATGTTACACAGATATTATTTATTCTCATAGCAGTAGGAAATCGGACCGAACTCACCAAAAGAAAGCACTGGTTTGAGAAATGGCAGTAGTACTGTTGATTGGTGAGTGTCACACAATGTGAGGAAACGCAGTCATTTGTGACTGGATTCTGGGAGAGAGCTTTTAGCTGGATACCAGACAACAGAGGCCAAAGAAACGCCGCTTTCTCTGCCGGACCAACGGGTATGGCGTCAGATTCAACAAACTGCTGTCATCTGTATTAATACATGAACAGATAGCGATTAATACAGTAATCCTTATAGAATCATCTGCCGCCTTGCATTAATTAAGATAAACATTATTTATAATTCCAAATGTTAAAGTTGACCAAAAGTGTCAAAAAAAAAAATGTCTAAGATGTCTAAGATGGAAATTTAGTTTTGGAATAAAATCAGAATATTGCAAAAAAAAAAAAAAATGTAAATGTGCACAAAATGAAAATATGCTTTTAGTGGAAACCATTGTATCATCACAATAATTATTATTTTCTGGCAAATAATTCTACTAAGTAAGTCTATCCTTAGTAAAGATAGCTATGCAGATCTTCTAAAATAAATTACTGGTCAAAAGATTGGGGTCAGTGTTCTTTTTTTTTAAATAAATTATTTCATTCAGCTAGTATGATAATATACACATTTATAATGTCACAAAAGGTTATATTATGTAAACATTGTTCCCTTTTGTTGTCACTCAGAGTTACGCCGGATGACAACGAATGGGGTTTCGCTTAGAAAGCCTATCAACTTCGAGTATTACAAAACAAGCCAAAGGCAACTGTGCAGCCGACGAGCTCTCCCGCCTTCAGCCCCACCCCGAAGAATGGCGACTCCATCCCCTGTCAGTTCAGCTGATTTGGGACCAGTTCAGGTACGTACAAATAGAGCTCTCACGAGCTCGACCCATTGCGCCCTGTATTATTCCCTGAGCGAGGGCATGGATGCACTGGCACATAGCTGGTCATGTGTCCGCAAGTATGCGTTTTCCCCATTGAGACTTCTCGCGCATACCCTACGTAAAGTCGAGAAGCAAGTAATTGGCCCACCCGAACCAGGTTCTCCGAACTCGTACTCCTTGCGACAGCACCTCCCTGGCTAATTCCTCTGAGGAAGGACCTCCTTTCTCAGGGTCGGGGCACCCTATGGCACCCTCGTTCCGATCTTGGGACCTCCACTGGCTCCTGAACGGGATGAGGCAGGTTTGCCAGAGGTGGTAGGTAACTTCACTTCTGCTAGAGCGTCGTCCACGAGATAAGCGTTGAAGTGGAACCTCTTCGTCAAGTGGAACCTCTTCTCACTAAGAAGACCCCCTGAGATGTTTGATCAATGTCGTGCTTTCCTTCCTTCAAGATGGGTTGGAGCGAAGGCTGTCTCCCTCCACCCTCAAAGTATACTTTGCCGCTATTGCCGCACACCATAATATAGTGGAAGGTAAGTCGTAGGGAAGTATGACCTAAACTTCAGGTTCCTGAGAGGAGCGAGGAAACTGAATCCTCCTCACTCTTCTCTCGTTCCCTCTTGGGACCTCACAGTGGTTTTAGCTGTTCTGCAGAGTGCTCCCTTTGAGCCTCTGCAATCAGTGGAGATTAAGTCCCTGTCTATGAAGACAGCTCTGCTGGTTGCACTGGCCTCCATCAAGAGGGTTGGGGACCTGCACGAATTCTCCATTGACGAAGTGTGCCTGGAATTCGGGCCGGCTTACTCTCGCGTGATCCTGAGACCCCGGCCTGGATATGTCCCCAAGGTTCCCACCACTCCCTTCCGGGACCAGGTGGTGAACCTGCAAGCGCTGCCCCTGGAGGAGGTAGATTCAACCTTGGCACTGCTCTGTCCAGTACACGCCCTCCGCACCTATGTTGTAAACAGAACACAGTGTTTCAGGACCTCAGACCAGCTCTTTGTCTGTTATGGTGGGAAGCTGAAGGGCAAGGCTCTCTCCAAGCAAAGGCTGTCTCACAGGATAGTGGACGCCATTGCTTTGGCATATCAGCAGCAAGGTCGACCGTGGCCCCTTGGTTTGAGTCCCCACTCCACCCAGAGTGTGGTGTCCTTTTGGGCTCTAGTGCATGTCGCCTCACTAACAGACATCTGTAGAGCTGCAGGCTGGGCGACACCCAACAGAATCGCCAGAATCTCCGAGTGGAGCCAGCGTCCTCTCATGTACTTGCTTCAACCAGCTAGTACCGGACCCGCTCAGGTGTCTTCGCTTGCTTGCCATTCCAGTCCATTTCCTCAGGTGAGCTTCCTCCTCAATCCCTGAGTTCACTGCTGACATCGATGCCAGAGTCTATTGCCTGTGTGTTGGCTAGGTGCCTACTCTGGGCGACCCTGTATTTCCACTGTAAGCCTCTCTGTAAGTCTTTCCCTCGGCAAGCCACCTTGCCACCCCTGGGATTGAAATATTCCACCTGTGGCTGGACACCCCAGTGTTCTCCATATGTATCCCTCCGGGTCATATGTGTATATTACGTTAACGTTACATAAACGTCTGCCTGCCACTTCTGCTGTACTGTGGAGATCGCCTGAGCTCAGTATTGGCTCCTTAGCGAAGAAACATATCTGCATATTGCTGGCTTCCTCCTTTTATACCCAGGTGGGGCGGAGTTGCGCCATGGAAATTCCGCAGACCCATGGCATTTCTTTGACATTGGCTTGTTTTGCAATATTTGAAAATGATAGGCTTTCTAAGCGAAATCCCATTTGTCTTCATCTGATGTAACGTCTCAGGGAACGAGGGTTCCATACATAACCAAGGAATCCTGAACCACAACAACAACAAAACAGTAATATTAAACAATTTGAGACTTCGCTATTGGTAAATGATTTTGTTTGATGAAAGATGTTGCATGATGACCAAGTTTTTAATGAATTTATCAGCAATATTATCCAAAATAATCCGAAAGCCGGAACTGAAAAACTGTTGAGATTTTACCTTGGTTCTTCAGTGGTAAAGGCATTGTCTCCCTGAGTTTGCTTAGCAGATTTTTCATTTCTGTCATGTCCCTAGAACATTGAGGAACCATTTCAGATTCACTATCAGTTACTGATGAAGAAAACTGAGAGATAAAGATCCTGTCAGGGGTCATTCACACAGAACACGTTTTTGTGGTTAAAAAGTCTTCAGGTCAGTGGAGCGAAAAGCAGAACTTGAGCCAAAGTCTTGCAAAAGATGTGAGATGTGAGCTCAACCGTTAAAGACGTGTTTATTGTCTTTTACATTGAAAGACAATAGAAAAGTAGCACAGTGGAATGGAAAAACGCCTTCTGTGTGAAGCGGCCCTTCAGTGAAGCAGCTCAGACTATTCACCTCTCAATGTTCTCAATGTCCGTGGCCACCAGGATGTATGTCTGCGAACAGTCCGCTGGAGTGGAGGACGTGTCTTCCAAGATTGGAATGTCAGAGCTGTCCTCTTTCCTACCGTCTACCTTAGTCCCTCCCACAAAATGTTTGCCTGGAACACATACAGTTAGACATCACTGGCAGACTGTAGTAGAGAAATAGAAATGGTCAAAACATGTCATGTCAAAATTTGACCCCTTGGCAACAGTCAACCTGCTCCTAGAACATATATTTTTCATAGTTTCCTATAAGCTCAAATCAGATAGAAATCACAGAAACTAGCAGTGTCAACTCCTGCAAACATTAAGCCACTAGAAGGTTCTTTAGTTTGACAAGCCAGGCTCTATCAACGTCAATTTCCTGTGACTGGTGTGGATGTTTCCTGTGGTGGGCCTGGGGCGACCTCACAGCATTACCTTTTCTGTGGAGCTGCAGGGATCCTAGCAGACATACAGACTTCAGCATCTCCGTCAGGTACATTTCCAGACAGCACTGAAGCTGGATGAAGAGGCGGCAGATCTCCGGATGTATTTCTCCATCTTCTGGGCTATGAAAAAAGCATCAATAATGCATCTCAGATCTGGATTCTGTGGAGTTTTGGCCCCCCCTGCCCTGCACTTTTCAACAGGTTTAATTTCTTATAAGTTACATACAGTATCCTTGCATTCATACGCCTCACAGTTAACAACAAGTGACCACTGAGTCTCAGACACACATGATGTCAGTTCTGGGCTTTATAGCTAAACCAAATATTTAGGAATTAATCATTTACACTAAAACTGCTTAAAACATCTGAAAGACCATAATTTCAACTATTATTGCCAAGTAGATTCTAAATATTTAATGTACAGTAGGTAAAATACAGTAAAAATAATCATGGCATGTCTTTAACACTAAGCAAATTTTATATTGTTTTCATTTATACACTGATATAACAATACAAAAAAATATTTTTAAAATGTGAAATGGAGACTACTGTAAAAAATTGCATTGCAATGCAAATTGAGTGCAAATTGAATTTTGAATTGATTCATTGAAATGGAAATGGAACTGATTCACAGAATTGAATCAAACTTACGAACACTAACACCAATTTTGCTACAGTTTAATTTCTTTTAATTTTAATTTGTCGTGCCATAGATCCAAATAAAATGACACTATCTTTATGAAACTTAAAATAGCAAGCCCATTAAAAAATGCCAATAATCAAGACCCCTGCAAAATCATTGGAAGTTTGAATATTCCCGAATAGCATGTTTACAAGGAAGTACAAACAATCTCGAGCTCTAAACACATTAGCTCAGTGGCCAGTGACAATTCTCAGAAATCACATTTCTCAGAATCGTACGACTGTAATTTCTGCTCTGTAATTCCCATGTGGAATGCTGTAACATGGTGGATACTTTATTTTCCTGATATCTGGAACAGAGAGATAGACCAAACTCAAGTAAGATAAATCATGTAACATATCCATTATCCAAACCCTCCTCTCGGTGGTAAATTGTCTTATTGACTGTTACACACCACAGTACTAAATCTATTTAAATACCAAAATTGTTTCTATAAAAGTAGTAAAATTATGTGTAGAGGGAAATTTCTCTCCATATTCATTCAAAGAGCAAGATATCGTGATCCAAGATGAAAACAAATCCTGCCATTACCTCTGGTACATTATTACAGCACATTTACGAGACTAAAATTGACACTACATTCAGATTTGCTTTTAATAGGCTCTATGCACAGCTCCACTACTTCCTGAACTTCAGCCAGCTCCTTGTTTCCTGTCTGGCATTATTGGACACATTGATCAATTCAGGTGTGTTTGATCATTGTTGCCGTGACTACTGAGGTCAAGCACACCTGAATTAATCAAATTGTCCAATAATGGTATACAGGAAACAAGGAGCTGGCTGAAGTTCAGGAAGTAGTGCAGTTGTGCATAGAGCCTATTGACAGATATGACATCAAATGTTTTCTAGTAAAGAGCATTGGAGGCTGTCACCAAAAAAAAAAAAAAAACTTAATATGGATATGTGTTGACTAATCAAGAGCAGTAGTGTCAATTTATTGTGTTAAATATAAATGTGTTAACATAAAACTTGTTACGGGCCTGTGGTTTATGATAGAAGCACTGTTGAAAGCATTTATCCTGCTCTCCAAACATACTGCATGATGACCCAGCAGAACTAGCTGGTATTTATTAACTAAATGGTGCTGTGCAAAGTGCTCAGACTTATAATTAATAACAAGCTAGAATGTAATTTTATGTGATATGATTTAATAATAGCTCATGTGCTTATAAGATGTAAGTGTGAGTTAATAAAGGCTAGAGGTTTTCAAAAGGGGGTCCATGACACCTAGGGGGTCCGCATGGGTACTGCATGCCAATTACTGTTTCATAAAAAAAAGAAGAAAAAGTGTAAATCAAATACAAATATTAATTTCAGACAAAACTAAAGCACTTGGTGTCTCATTGGCCCTCTCACATTAAAATGCAAAATGTTAACATGTAATGTATATAGTTATTTAAAAAAATATGACATTCTACATACAGTAAATAGCCTATGTTTTACCCTGATATTGCAGAAAGGTTTTGATGTGCGGTCCGTGCCATCTCACAGCCTTTTGTGCGTGTCTTGTGCATTTCCGCACGAAGAGAGGGACAATCAGAGGAAATCTCTCCAATAGAGATAACCAACTCCCTATAGAGGGCCACAAGTGTATTGAACTCCTGGACAACCTGATGGAAGAGAGAAAAACAAAAGCAAACAAACTGAGAAAATATAGGGCTCAAAAATCCATTTTAACCTTGAAAATGTATGAAGCAGATAAATAAAACGACTAAACATTGACGCAATGACATGTATCCAACTTGTCAAGACTTTTTTTATTTTGAACAATGTTTGGTAGAAAGGATAAGCATTCAATGGCAAGCAGTCTTAACATTAATGCCTTTAACCAGTATCTGTTTTTATGTAGCCTAACTAATCCTTATTTTTTTTAAATTACTTGTAATCAGTGCTATAAGTAGAAAAAAAATACATTCCTCAATCTTAGATGAAATCGCCCTCTGAAGGCGGGGCAGTCAGAGAAAACTTATTCAAATATGTATCTATTCAATTAGTAACTAACACTCATTCACTCAGGACCAATGTCCCTTTAAGTTTAAGGCAAGTCATTTCACTCGGCGGCCATCTTTGAAATGCTTCTTGGGCAGCTATTTCAGTCAAGCAAGTAGGCTACAGCACCTAACTCTTTGAATGGGGAAACATCAAATTCTCCAAAGCTGTTCAACAAGCTTATGACTAAATTTTATATTTGAAATCACCAGTGAAATCTGACACAAGCTGCACTACAGCCTGAACTTCCTGTCTGCAAGGTTGAACTACTTAGCCTGGCTACGCACTGGAGAAGCTAAAGGTGTCTGTGCGCGAAGAGCATCTGACCAAGATGAGTACTGAGAATGGAGATGATGAGCAGAGTCCAGGTGAAGAATGGGATGTTGTGAACAAAACCTGCCAATCTTGCAGAAAATGTCCCATCTGTTGTTATTATGTCCTGCAAAGGTATAACCTGCTCACTGACTCCTACCATCTAATTGGACTTGGAAACAAGTTTCTGTTAACTCTGTATGTGACACAATTTGCAGGTGAGCGAAGCTTTTCCACGCTAAAATCCATCAAGAATCGATTAAGGAGCACAGCGGAGGAGCATCTTGAAGCCTTTATGTTGATGGCAATCAAAAAAGAGACTGGTTTCTTTGGACACGGATTGGATCATAAGAGCGCGCTGACGCAACGGCTGCTGATTTAATAAGGTAGGCCATTCTTCTTCTTCTTCTTCTTTTAGTTGGAGACAATTTAAATTGTTATCCACGTGCTCTCTGCGCAAAAGTTCAGTTAGATATAAGTCTGGTGGCCTAATGGTTAATTTAGGCTACTTTTTAATTTAACACGTTGATGTAGGCCTATAGCCAAACTTTTATTTATATAATTAGGCCCATTGATTCGTTTAATTTTACAGTTTTTTTTGTGTGTGTACAGATGATATAGGCCTATAAGCCAATTTAAATTTTAATAAATTTGCTGCGCAAAAATCAGTTAGGCTTATCAAAACCTCGTACAAAACCGGGGACAGTGATTTGTACGAGGTTGAATTGGCCTTGTGACAGAGCGGGCATAAGATGGACAAGAGCGCGAGTTCGCAATTGATCCATATATAAGGCGCTTCGGATTATAAGGCGCATTGTCGTTTTTTGAGAAAATTAAAGGCTTTTAAGTGCGCCTTATAGTGCGGAAAATACGGTATTTATTCTATTTTGGTTTGGTCATGGTCCTTTTTCTTTATTAAGCAGTTGTGTTGTGTGCATTGGCCGCTGTGCCATGCTCGTGTGCGTGTGTTTTTGGCCGCTGTGCCATGCTCGTGCGTGTGTGCTTTTGGCCGCTGTTCCATGCTCGTGCGCGTGTGTTTTTGGCCGCTGTGCCATGCTCGTGCGAGTGTGTTTTTGGCCGCTGTGCCATGCTCGTGCGTGTGTGTTTTTGGCTGCTGTGCAATGCTCGTGTGCGTGTGTTTTGGCCGCTGTGCCATGCTCATGTGCGTGTGTTTTTGGCCGCTGTGCCATGTTCGTGTGCGTGTGTTTTTGGCCACGGTGCCATGGTCGTAATGGACTAAAGTCTATGCACTTCAGTCTTATATCATCATGACGTGTCGTGTATGCCTACAGAATACAGTGTGAAAGTCATTGCTGCCTTGTATGGTGTGTCTCAGTGGGAAAAATGTTCAGATTCTGGGGACATTTTTTTTTAACGTCATCAATTAGTTGGGCCGGCGAAAACCACAAATGCCAGGGCCGAATTTTGGTCCCAGTCCAGCCCTGTTCCTTTTTAATCAGTAAAACTGTAAATGCTATATTAAAATCCTGCCGGCAACGAGGGCCGGTGGTCTACGAAATTTCCCGGTAGATTTTTTGGTCCCACCTGCCCCTGAGTGCAGCTGTGCATTAAGCCAATTGGGTTGGACTTACTCCGCCATATAAGCACTTTCTCTCATTCATAAGTAATATGAGTGCACAGTTTTCTTTGTATATCTTAAAGTCGCTCACTTCTAGTAAAAGTGAAAAGTAGGCCTAACTTAGCTACATTGTTCTTGGAAACATTTTGGATATTTTTGCTCAGATGTCAATTCCATCAAGTAAGCTATGTAACTATACAGGATGGTTAGTCAATTTAAAATAATGCCAACACTTACATGTAATAAACAATTGGAAGACCTGTTAGTCATAAGTGAACTGTTGATCTCTGCACCACAGATCGGTATAGAATTTGATGTCAAAAATTCAAGGCAACTGCATGGCCAATGTTTAAACGGCTTGCCACAAGCTTTCTGCCTGTTAACGGGGCAAAGACTCCTCAAACATAACACACGAGCTTTACAAATGTGCTGCAGTTTTAGCCCAAAATAGAGTATCGCTCACTCCACGCCATAATCTGTCAAATGAAAGGTTGTTTCTGGAAAATCAGTAAGAAAAAGGAATCTGGAACCAAGGCTGGAACTACCCCCGCACCATATGACAGTCAAACCTCAAAGCATTATTATTATTATTATTATTTTGTTTGTTTGTTTCACGTCCCTATAGTGTCGCATTTTACATTTAGGATGTTGGTCCTTCTGCAGAACACTGCGTGAATTTGAAATGGTGGATGAACAATCAGCAGGCATCATAGCAGAATAATGCTGTGGGTCATGACGCAGGCATACGCACCATTCTGCAGTCCGCTACGGCACGCTGAGCTTCGCTGCTCTCCCGGCGCTCCTGCTCTCTGGACGGGGGCTTACTGCCGATCTGGAAAATGGTCCCGGCAGTTCTGGGGCGGTTTTTGCGCCCATTCGGTGCAGAACTCATGCATACACATCAAGTGAAGAAACTGCCCTGATGTAAAACGCTGATTGATCTATATACTGCCACTCGTTTGGAAAAATGTCTTACTCAAATTGATCGATCTGCCCGTGTCTTGCTCCTGGATTCTCTCCGCATCGCCACGATGCAGAAGCCGAGTCACCTTCATTCACTCCTGCAGAGAGCTGAAGTGTCCTTGCAGGGTTTCGTCTTCTTCAGCAGAGAGAAATGCGATAACAAAGAACCAGATGCAAACATGTCTTGATGTCCCGTGTAGCTGTTCAACGAAGAAATACACCTCCCCGCGACAATACTCGCTACTTGAGATAGACTAATATGTGCCGCAAGTTGAAATGATACACACTATATTGCGTTTATTGAGAGTAGGTAGCAGAAGGTGATCTAAGAGCGCTATTCTAACCTTGATAGGTGCAGTTGCTTGAGGCATGACGTGGTTGAACACACTGCACTCTCATAGGATGAGAATACTAATGCAACAGATTCACCAACTCACAAACTCAGATTCACCCATCTCAAATGAGTCTTATTAAACATTCATACAAGTAAAGTGTCTACTTACGGTTGTTTATTAGGAAATGTTCTATTAGTGGTTGAATCATAGGCTACTGTTAATTGGAATAAATCCTAATTGTGTAAAAAGCTAGAAGCCCACTTTTAGAGCTAATGGCAGCCTGTTGTTGTGTTGTTCTTTGCCAAACCACTATAGAGAATCCACTGCATTTGAGATGTAATCTGTATGTATGCAGATAGTGAGAAAGAACAAGATAGCATGACAACAAGGACTGAACAAAGCTTCCAAATGATTATACCTTTTGCTTTCGACATTAAATATTTATTGCAGGAAAATAACTTTAAATATTAAGTGCAGGAAAAGATGTATAAAGATTTCTCTACTGCTTCATTTTTAATGTTTTTAATTTAAGTAAATAGTGTAAAATTAATGTCATGTAAAAGTATTACTTGAATAAAAAAATCTATATCATCAATATAAAATAATAATAACATCAGTCATATTCCTCTTAAAGACTCTGGGCCAGGAGACAATAACAATGAATGCTAACAGCAAATTAAAGTACACTAACCTAAATGATTATTAGGAACACCATACTAAAACCATGTTTGACCCCCTTTCGCCTTCAGAACTGCCTTAATTCAACGTGGCATTGATTCAACAAGGTGCTGAAAGCCTTCTTTAGAAATGTGGGCCCATATTGATAGGATAGCATCTTGCAGTTGATGGAGATTTGTGGGATGCATATCAAGGGCACGAAGCTCCCGTTCCACCACATCCCAAAGATGCTCTATGGGCTATATGCACGCATAAGTTCCGCATTTGACGCAAGGATGCTCGTCCATTTCCGGTTGTGGAGATTAAAGCGGAGGAAAACCGAGGAAAACGGGATTATGGCAGAGTCTTCAAAATGTACTGTCCTCCCGTCTTTGAAACGAAACGTACATACGTTTAGATGTAATTTTATATATAGTTTTGTTTATTTAATATAATTTTAAAAAGAAGCATAAACACAACGAGGGGTGTCTGTTTTATCTGTTTTTGTGACTAACGTTTCTTTAGTATAATCATGGAGTATAAAATTCACTATAAATTCTCGGTATTGCATTGGACTACGATCGGCAGAACTTAAGTTATCGAGCATCCTTACATCTTCACCGGAAATACCGCCGTGCATAGAGCCCATTGGGTTGAGATCTGGTGACTTTGGGGGCCATTTTAGTACAGTGAACACATTGTCATGTTCAAGAGACCAATTTGAAATGATTCAAGCTTTGTGACATGGTGCATTATCCAGCTGGAAGTAGCCATCAGAGAATGGGTACATGGTGGCCATAAAGGGATGGACATGGTCAGAAACAATGCTCAGGTAGGCCGTGGCATTTAAACGATGCCCATTTGGCACTAAGGGGCCTAAAGTGTGCCAAGAAAACATCCCCCACACCACTGCACCACCACCACCCGCCAGCACAGTGGCAACAAGGCACGATGGATCCATGTTCTCATTCTGTTTATGCCAAATTCTGAACCATCTGAATGTGAATGTGATAATTGGTGCATACCTCGGTTTTAACGAGTGGTTATTTCAAAGTTGCTCTTCTATTCGCTTGAATCAGTCGGCCTATTCTCCTCTGTCCAAAATTGTCTTGACCAGGACCACACCCCTAAATGCATTGAAGTAACTGTCATGTAATTAGTTGATTAGATAATTGCATTAATGAGAAATTGAACAGGTGTTCCTAATAATCCTTTAGGTGAGTGTAGTTAGGTCAAATGCAAACTGCAAAAAGTTATTCTCGGATTGCAAATGTCTGTTATTTGACATAGTGGTCGGATTACTTATCTAAGACAACAAATTGAGCATTTAGTTATTGAGATCACACAACTAACCATTATGGCCATTTGAGCATATCTGGGAAAACAAACAAGGGAGTTAAATTAAACAGATGTTATAATTCTTAGCATATTCTATGGATAGGTAAGAAGCTGACAGCTGACAGTTATGGAGAGTTAAATTCACAAACCTGAGCACTGCACTTTGTAAATTCATGAGCTTAGAATTATAAGGTTCTATCTCCACTTTTGGTCGAATTTGAGTTTTTGACACAATCTGATCCATTAGGTGTTTATTAATGCCTGTGTGGTGTTATTTATTTATTTATTTATTTATTTTTTTTAAAAAGATTAATAGATAAAGTTATGATAGAAGATTATAGCCTACTACATAACAGTTTCGACAGCTGTGATGTAAAAACTTTGATGCTCAATATCTCAGAACTACCCTAAATGGAGATAGAACCTTATAATTCTAAGCTCACAAATTAGCTGTAAGAGAAGACCCTTCACAAACATATTCACACTAAATATAAAGCAAGAATGCAACTTGAGCTGAAATGAAGAGTCCACTCGTGTGATTATCCTTGCAAAGCTGCACAAAGCTGGCCAAAATTCAAAGAGATGCAAACAGAAGCACAAACTCAAAAATCATGAATCATCTTTGTGGTAAACAGATCATCAAGCTTTGGAATTTTAGCTCTGTCCTTTCGCTGTGTAATCGGTTGGCGTTTCCTACACGTATAGTCCAGAAGCAGCTGCAGTTCGATTCCTTTTTTGCCAATCTCTCTATTGTCCTAAGAGTTCAGAAACACTGCAGACAGCTTCTTGCGCCTTCTCTTTAAAAAGAGAAGAAGAAAAAATAGCAGAAGAAGAGGAAAATAATGAAGCCAATGACCCAGTTGACGGAGTATATATAGATGATCACCATGTCCATGTCAAATCGCCAGCCATGCGAATCATCCTCAAAGTTGAAGGAATCAAGCCTGTAGCCCCCGTGAGGGAACTGGCGTCTGCCAATTGGACTTGCCTGCCTTTGAAAGCCTAAGAAAGACAGATATAGATAAAGAGTGGGAGAGAGGAAGAAAGACAGAGAGCAAGACAAAGCACAATGACTATTACAATGAACATTACAACATTTGAATAACAACGGAATCGGCAGAGTTTATTTATGATGGAATTTGGTGAAATAGATATAGAAATGCTTTTACCTCCGAAAATGCGAAACAGTTTACGGCAGCTCGGAAGAGGCCATTTTGCACAGCTTGCTTTCTGGAAATTCTGCTTCCGAGACAGGTATTCCTTCGGGAAGAACGTACGAGCTGTATGGTTCAGTTCTGTGAAGAGTAGGATGTGTGAATTTATTTATCTGAGAATCATTAATGCTCTCAATGCAATGTCCATTAAAGTGCATTACTTTCAGAAAGCCCACTCATTTTACATGTTCTCATAAGGTGTCTCTCAGATCAGAAACTATCTGCATCAATGAGAGCCTTTTCTGTTCAATCCCTGTCAAAAAGCCAACACAGGAATTTTCATACTTTTCATTGCACTACCTTGCAAAACTATAACAAACTACAGTATAAAGCTCAGCAGTAAATACCTAGTTTACTTTTTTCTTTCTCAGCTCTTCCATCCTTATACACCAGTACTCTCAGGTCCTTTAATTCACATCTCCTTTGCTGAGTTTTCACTGTCATGAACTTTTCCCCTCAGATCTCATCTTAAGATCTATACTCACAGTACTTCTCCTCTTCTCATAATCTATGTCTTACAGAACTATTTGAGGGCCGACTCAGAGGCCTAATGCTCCATGGGTTCCCTTGGGAATTTATAATGGATTTGTGGTCTCTATGGCCTTTGTTATTTTTTTATGTACAGTAGAAACTTGTTAGCAACTTACGTTACATCTATCCTCTAAATGACCCATTATTGCAGACAATCTCAACAACAACAACAAAATATTAATATATTATTATAAAATAATATAAAATGTAAAATAATCAGAGGTGGACAAAGTACACATCCTTATTTGAAAGTTCAGATATTGCTGGTCAAATATTACTCTGTTAAGTAAAAGCTTTAAAGACCGTTTTTTACTTAAGTGGAGAAGTATTCGTTTTTAAAAGTACTTAAAGGGACAATGTGTACTTTTTATGAATTTTGTTATTTAAAATCAATATTTGTATTCAAAAAATGACCTTAATGGTGTACAATTATCTAACTTATCCTTGTAAACAAAGAAATTATTATCTTTTTATACATGGGACAGGTAGGTCCATGGAGGCTTCCGTGTAGTTCCGCCATCTTGAAAAACTATAATAGCAGAGAGCGACAAAAAGTACTCGGCCAAAGCGCTTTCGTTCAGAGCCAGCATGACGTAACTGAAAGCAGCAGAAACGGAGGAGCAAAGCAGTGAGAGGCGCTTAATTATAACTGCATTGATAATTGAATTCTGCTTTTAATGGCTAAAGCCCCCTGAAAAGAGGGGTGGAGTAAGCGAAGCTCATTATCATTTAAAGGCATATGCACTGAAACAGTGCCGAAAACAGAGCTGTTTTTGACCAGATCAAATTAGTGTTTTCTTACAATGCTAATGAGTTTTTTTTTTTTTAAGTATATTACAAAGTTTTCATTTAGACCCTAAAGATTCATATTAACTTGTACAATAATGGCATTGTATGACCCCTTTAAGGACAAAATCCTGACAAATGTTCTGGAATACGTGATCTGAACAATGTTTTGAGGTGTGGTAACCATAGTAGAGGCAGAATAATTGACTGCCATTGAATTATTGAAAAATAACGCACAAACAATTATTCCTTGCATATTATATATTATTCTTAACATTATAGGTCACATTTAGAAAAAGATACCAGACATTTCAAGATGTCTTTTTTCCTGTAACAAACCTTTCTGGAAGAAAACATGTGTTATGGTGGTTCTGCACAATGGACAGGGTGTGTTGGTGGGGCAGTTCTTGGCCAGTGTCCGCAGACAAGGCTCACAGAAGACGTGGCTGCAGGGATGACACATGTATGGACTGAAGTAGACATCCAGACACACTGCACAGATATAGCCTTCACGATCCCGGCTGGGCAGCTCCTCATCCTCACTGCTGCTAGATGCGTTCCCTGTAGAGCTCTTCAACAGAGAGGACATGACTCAGTGCTGATAAACTCAACAATCCAGTGAGCTTCACCTTTATAGGGAGCATCACTTTTAGTGTTATGCTGATGGTTCGTATGAACAGTGTTTTAACTTGACCTTTAACACACTTGGTTGTTGGTCTGTAACGCATATTTTGAATTGTGTTAGAGACAGGCTTTGAGCAGAGACTCCTCTGATGCACAGGGACTGTCAGCATAATTACAGCTCTCCCTCCAATTGGGACCTCCAGAGACCATGTTCCTTTTTCCCTCGTTGTGTCATTAACACCAAATACACATCTCATTAAAGGATCCACATCCCACTTGACAACCCAGGATTTCACATGGTAAACATATCACACGGAATTTTGTTAATTTCTCCATTAGGTTTACATGCTTCCAAGGTCACCTTAATTTTCTCACAAGTTACAATAAAGGATTCTAACTTCATCTTTTTACTGAGAACCTGCTGTGGTCTGATTGGTCAGATGGCCCAGTCTGTTGAGATTGGTGTATTGCATACTGCATGTGTTGGAAGCCAAGTTTCTATTACCATATCTGAATTTCAGTTCTGGAGGCTCCCTGTATACACAGTGATAAAAAATAGTAACAATGCCGTTGGTTTTACCATGTCAATTTGAGTCCACATTCTCATCCTTTTGAACTACATGCAAAGTGGATAAGTTTGCTTTCGCAGCGCATAAAACAGCATCTTCTCGGCATGTTAGCCTCAGCTACAAGTACAATGTTTGAAGGTGTGTCAAAGTAAGATGTTCACAGGCAGCTATTGAGTGTTTGGGAAAGTTGCTTTTAAAAAAAACTGTTGCTGATAATTTACTCACCCCCATGTCATCCAAGGTTACCAGTAAAGTGCATTTTTTTATTTTATTTTAAAGTGAACTACTCCTTTAATGCTGGTGAATGGGTTTATTGTATGATGCAGAACTTGTTGATTGTTAAAAGGTGCCCTCTGCTGGAAAATTATACATTCTGTGTTAATGATCCGGTGATTCTGTGTTAGTGATCGTTTAGCTTCATATTGTGCAAGGAAAAAAAAAGAGGAAGATTTGAATAATATTTTTAAATATATGAAAACATGTAAGGGATGATGTACCAGCCAATAAACCCTAAAATGAAATAGTATTTTGTGAACAATATTTAAAGAAAACGTTGTCCAGCAACAACAGAAAATAATCAGTCTTGCAACAAAACAAACACTGAAACAAAAATCATAAAATTCATATATGAGCCTATAATTGTTATTATTATTATTTTTATCTGGAATCAGTTACTTGTTGTTCTGGGTGGTGTGTCCATTGTACCATTGTGTTTCCATTAACTAATTTCAAGATTCTACGTCAAAAGTTTCATATTTATCATAAAAGTAATACAGTACCTCCGATGCTGATATATTTGATCGAGCTCAGAGATAATACTTCCATTTGTCAGCCAAACTCTGAAATATTAAGTTAGCATTTTAGTATTTTAATACTTTCACAACTAATTTGCATGTTAATGGTTCTCTAATATTGGTTAACGACCACATGACACGCAGATAAACAGATTAAATATTTCATTTCCCCCCATTTTATTATTTTAAAATTATTTCTTTATCTTTGAGAGTTTTATGATTAAATCAATTAGCTTTTCATCAACTCACAAAAACTAATAATAAATGAATTATATATATATATATATATATATATTTGTCATGAACTAAACACTGTATTTATTTGTATATGAATTAATCTTTTGCACCAACTTTACAGAAAAAAAAACTTTATAGAAAATTTCGAAGCATATCATCTTAAGTTTGTACTCAAGTACAATTGATAGACAGAGACTTGCAGTAATTGCAAAGGAGTTGATCTTATCTTCTCACTTCTCTAGAATTGCAGCTCTTAAATCAAGAAAGCTAATATTCTGACAGAAAAGCATTGGTCTGTCACACATCAATCCCAGCTTGAGCTGCTCTTGAAAGAGAGGCTGCCATTACAACTCTTTTATGTGTGTTTAAGCTTTACCTGCGCGTTCTCCTGCTGCTGGTTCTGTCTGCAACGCTCTCTCCTCCTCTGTCTCCTCCTCAGGCTCTTCAGCCGTTTCCTCTCTCTCTTGCTCAGCCTGCGTTCCCCAGTGGGAGTAGGTGTGAGCAGGGATGAAGTCTCTCTGCCAGCCCGCTCTCCAACCTCCTGTTCCCCCTCAGAGCTGCTGAGAGACATCAGAGGAGCTCTGTGGTAGGAACTGCCTGCTCCCTGATCTTCGCGAGAGCCTCTAATCATATCCGATCTAACAGGATCAAGATCGGACCTCCTCGAAAGCATCATAGCCCTACTATAGGGAGGCTGAGCGGGAGGGCTTATCCTATGGCATGGGGAAGTGGAAGCCTGCTGGCTCGCTGTGGACCTCAGCACATGTCCAGTGAGGACATCACAGTCTGGAAAGAGCAGATGAGAGAATCCTCGTGGGGAGTATCGCTCTCTGTAGTGAGCCTTTCGATGGGTGTCCATATAGTCCAGACTGAACGCCTTCCTGTGGGCAAGTCTGACTCCAAGTGTGGCCCTCTGCAGGGGCCTGACCTCTAAGCACAGGGCCTCAGCCGTACGGCCACAATCCTCTCCTCCATGTGAGTCCATCTCCGAGATCAGACAACTCACTGGCGAACCGAGTCCTCCCCCCCCCACTGCACCCAACCCTGCAGCAGAACGGGAAACATTTGAGTTCATTGTTGCAGAGGTGAGCAGGAACATACTGGCCCCCTGAGGCATTTTGCACTGTTGACAAAGGTAAAGCCCCCTAAATAGTGGCAGTTCAGCGACCCAATTGTCTCTAGGGGCCTGTAGAATTCAAACAGCCCACAATGCATGCATTGTTATAAGGGTGGTAAAATTAGGTGAAATAACTAGACCAACCTTTTTTTAACAGACATGGTCAGCTCTTTTTCTATCTGAACAGCAGCATATGGGAATATATGAGTAACGCTGACTGAATCGAAATATGTGCTCATTTCATATAGTTTTTGTGGTCTCCTTGGAGTTTTATTAATATAGTGATTAAGTTACAGGTGCAAGTAAACAATTTTTGTCACAAAATTATATATATACAGTATATATATATATATATATATATATATATATATATATATATATATATATATCTGAGTGTGTGTGTGTGTGTGTGTGTGTTTTAATATTTTGAATTAAATATTACATAATAATATAGTATAAAATATTATATATAAATTGTTATATTTATATAAAATGCATGATATATTTCAATGATCTTTTAATTTTAACATTTTAATTCAATGTACATTTCGATGGATAACAATGGATTTGTTGATTTGTAACATAAAATGTTAAATCAATTTAATGCAATTTTTAGTTCAACAAAATACATTGTAAATAATAAACATTAACAGACTATTCTAATATAGATTTTTGATTTATATTATAGAAAAAGAGACCGCTAAAATATTAAACTACTTAAATCAAAGAGACATTCAAGTTGAATGTCATTACATAGTAGTGATGGGTTATGGTACTATATTATGTAATGTTTATTAATATTAATAATCAATTTCGAAACCATGCTCTAAACCCCTTTTTTGTTGTACTCATCCGAGTATGTTGTCGGCTTTGCTATAGCCAGAGTTATAAATGTATTGATATTATTTATATTCTAGTGCTTTTGAGAGAAAATCTATGCTGTATGGTTAAGAGTGATCTGAGTCGTTGGAAACGGGGTCTCGTTCGATACTTCGCCGTCATTAATGTTCTCTCATCTTTTTGCCATGTTCTCACCAGATGGCAGCAGATTTCCGTTCTGGGTAACGCCGAGAACTGTCCATGGTGCTGAAAATACTTCTTTTTCTGACGCATCTCTACAAGTCAAGTCATAGGCGTGTAGCTATATTCTAATAATCACCAAATGATATTCGAAAAGCATCATCATTATACTGGCATATTATAGGCCTAATGTCACTTTTGCAATGAGATTAATAGTGACTATATTATTTGTATACGTTTTCAGGGTCATTAGTTGTTCACAGAATTAAATGCTCTGTGAAATGTTTTTCATCTTCCTTTCCAACCATTTAACTTATATAGCCATTTGTTTAAAAAAAAAATCCGATAGATTTCAAGCTGATATTTTTAAGGAAAATCCAAAAAAGTGCAATTACTTTACCACTGCAAAAATACAATAAATTATAAAAGTTTTAGAGGGCTGTAAAAAGAAAATCATAATTGTGCCTCAATTGACAACCAAGAAACATTTTAACAATGACGTTCTTTAATTTGTGTGCTCAACTTTCATTACATCAACTGTTGAATATCTCAAAACATTAGAATAGCAGCTCATATCCTAAATACAACTTTGTGCTACTTTAAAGCTTGCACAACAGCTCTGAAAAGTGCGCGCTCCAACCTCTCAACCGTCTCTGACGCATTCAGCACGACTCGTATAAATGAATTCACTTCGTCACTGGGCGCCAATGATCGCAGCTCGAGCGTGCGGCACTTCCTGAGCCCGGAGCCCGCCATGCGTCTTCAGAGCAGCGAGGTGACCGGCGCGAGGAACCGTTTCTGAGTGACCGCTCTCACCATGGAGAGTTACAACAACACCACAGAAAGCCGAGATTGGAGTGGGAACGAGACGACAGTTAGTGAAGTTGCTCTGTGTTACCAAATAATCGGCTCGCTTTTCCTGGCTGCGTTAATTCTGTTTGCCATATTGGGAAACGCGTGTGTCATCGCTGCCATCGCCTTGGAGAGATCGCTTCAGAATGTGGCCAACTATCTCATCGGCTCGCTGGCCGTCACAGACCTCATGGTGTCGGTTCTGGTACTACCCATGGCTGCCCTGTATCAGGTTTTGAACAAATGGACTTTGGGACAGGAGATGTGCGATATATTCATCTCTCTTGACGTGTTGTGCTGCACCTCTTCCATCCTGCACCTGTGCGCAATCGCTTTGGATAGGTTCTGGGCCATCACCGACCCCATAGACTATGTGAATAAAAGGACCCCCAGAAGAGCGGCTATCTTGATCAGCCTCACTTGGCTAATAGGATTTTCCATTTCCATTCCGCCCATGTTGGGTTGGAGGAAACCAGAGGACCGGGCAGACCCCGACGCGTGCACAATCAGCCAAGACCACGGGTACACCATCTACTCAACTTTTGGAGCTTTCTACATCCCCCTCATCCTCATGCTGGTCCTCTACGGGCGGATATTCAAAGCGGCGAGGTTTCGTATAAGGAAAACGGTGAAGAAACCTGAGAAAGCCAAAATCGCGGACAAATGCCTCGCGGTGTCTCCGGCGCTGTTTCCGAGGAAAGCGAACGGGGAGCTGGGCAAAACTTGGAGGCGAAGCGTGGAGCCGCAACCGTGCGTAAACGGAGCGGTGAAACAAGAGGAGGACGGAGAGTCGTTCGAGATCACAGAAGTTCAAACCGTCTCCAAAAACCACCTGAGCTTGCCCAACAACCCTCAGCCGTGTTTCGAGAACAGAAACGAGAAAAACACGGAAGCGAAGCGCAAAGTGGCTTTAGCCAGAGAGCGCAAAACGGTCAAGACTCTGGGAATCATTATGGGCACGTTCATTTTCTGCTGGCTGCCCTTCTTCATCGTGGCGCTTGTTTTGCCTTTCTGTCAAGATTGTTTTATGCCCGAGTGGCTGAGGGCAGTCATTAACTGGCTCGGATACTCCAACTCACTTTTGAATCCTATCATATATGCGTACTTTAACAAAGACTTCCAGAACGCGTTTAAGAAGATTTTGAAATGCAAATGTATTAGACAGTGAGCGAAGCTAAGGGATGGAGGCTAATATGCAGATAATGATTGTTAAAGAGCTGCTCTAAAGGCATTAATGGACAGTCCTTCGGCACAAGAAGAGTTAGAGCTCTGTCTTTGTGTATTTGTTTATCTGTGAAGTTAATCTGCTTCCACCACGACACAATGTGCATATACTGAATGGATGGATTCAGATTAGATCAAGAATCTCAGACCAGCTGCGTTTGTGCATTAAACAATAAAGCCCTTAAACAAAAAATGCTTTTGTTTTATACGGCATATATGACGAAAGGCACCTTTCTCCGAGCAAGGAGCTGTTGGTGGGATTGTAAGCACACGGATACACCGATTTCCAGCAGATTATTAATGTAGAAAAATGTAATGTGAAATCATTTCTCTTACATCTATTTGTTTACATCTATTTGTTTTTCTTATATGACATAGACTGAATGGACATATCTTGAAATAAAAAATAAATAAATAAATCTAGATCACAAAAAAAAAATCACTGTATTTGAATCATTGCTGTTGGGAAGGGTTGGAAAAAGCTTGCTAGGGAAATGTACACATTGCCACATTCAGATGTACAATTCAAGAAAGTAATTAATTATATCTATATTTGAGTCGGTATAATGCAATCTTACAAGGAGCTTGCTAAAATGATTATTATGCTCTATTTTTTTCTTCGTTTGGCACATAAAGAAGCCTCTCAAGTCAAAGATGTTTAATTTGGATATGGACATAAAATCTAAATATGTGCACATATAAAGCATGTGTTGAATGTCAGTACAGTATCAGAGATGCAGTTTGCATCGGGCACAGCTAGGCCTTTGTTCCTCTAATACTGCAGTCGTGACACACAGCATTAACAATGATAAAACTAACCTGTAAACTAGACAGTTCAAGTGATTCAAAATTACAACCCTCAACAGGCTTAAAGAGCCTAATACATTTAAGTCCAAGGCAAATAGCATGACTTCAGCTATCGATGTAAACCTCCTCTCGTAAATCGAATTGGCTCACGCCACCCCAAACATCCTTTACATGTCTCTCCAGATGTTTCATTCTCAGCTATTACAGATTATAAACCTCCTCCACTTCCAGTGTCATTTTCAGTGTATCTTTCAAGTGGCCACATGCACAGTGATGGGAGAGGCAACAGTGCAGAAATCTTATTCAAATAACATCCTAAGGCTCTGCCCACATAGAACCCTGGCAAAATATAAATGTCATGGAAAATACCAAATGAAATGTTTATGAATTGCTTTTCCTCCTACATTTGTAAACGTGCTGTTTTACTGACACTCTGTCATGTGACGGACGAGGCCGTTCGGATGAGATGACAGCATTGATAACTTGACAAAGGATATTGTGAACACAAAGCACTCGTGGTGGGTTTAAATTTTGTTGACTAACTCCTTTAGCGCATAAAGGGCCTATAAACTAATTTGACCCATTTACACTTGTGACATTTTTTTTAAATGTACACCACTGCTGATGACAGTGGTCATGACCCCCTGTCAAAGTTATAAATGACCAGCCACCAACTTTAGCTTGCTCGGTAACTATAGGGGAAAGGCACAATATGAATTCCACCCCATTGTGCCCTGGAGTAAATTGAAATGGCCATGAGGGACATTCACAAGGTCATTCTAACCTTGATATAACTGTTTATGAGGCTATGACAATTGAAAAGAATATCCTGGACTCACTCTCTTCCTCCGAGGAAAGCCTCAGTCTAGAGACTACAGTATATAGTGGCTTTGAGTTACTCAGCTGACCTTTGTTTCCGAGCATTAAGAATGAGAATTAAGCTGCATGTTTGTCACTTCTTTATTTTTTTGTTTAAAGTGATACATTGCAAAAGACCTATGAATCATCACTTCCTTGCTCTTACACAGCATGCTCTGATGGATCTTTCCCCTGCATGTTTAAAGCATATAACAATTATTACAAACTACTGTACATCTGTGTGATAATTGTTGGATCTCTGGATTGTTGCACATTGCCTTGTTGCCTGTATTTATTAAAATAACAACTCTTTAAAAAAATCAGTTCAGGTTAAAGTTGTTCAAAGCTGTTTAAAATGTAAAATATTTTAATTACTTGTTTTGTTTAAAATTTTTTACCTCAGTTTTACCTGATATTTACCTGATAATATAGTATACTACATACAGTATATATATATATATATATATATATATATATATATATATATATATATATATATACTATTATAAACTGTAAAATTGTGAAATGTCATTACAATTTTTAAATGACTTTCTTTGTTTTAATATATTTTAAAATGTAATTTATACATGTTATCAAATCTGAATTTTCATCATTACTCCAGTCTTCAGTGTCACATGATCCTTCAGAAATCATTCATATGCTGTTTTGGCAAACATTTCTATTCTTATTATTATCAATGTTGAAAATAGTTGCACTGCTTCTTTTCTTTGTGGCAGGCAACCATGAAACATTTTCCATGATTCTTTGATGAATTCTTGGTCAAGTTAATGCATCCTTGCTGAATTTATTTATTAATTTCTTTTTTTTTCTTCTTTTTAAATCTTACTGACCCTAAACTTTTAAACAGTAATGTATATGATTTATTTGCAATGTATGCAAAATAATATAAAAATATGAAAATGTAAAATAACAATATACATGTATAAAAATATTATTTTTAAAAAACCAGACGTCTCGTTTAAACAAATGTAATAAATATACATTGATCTCTCCCAATGGCATTTTCAATTTGTTTTACCAAATATCATTTTAAATGGTATTTCTGAAGGTGAGTTTGCTGAGTTCACACTAATGTATGTTCAGCGCATCATCACAGTCACTTGAGTTTCTGTTTCAGGGTCAAAAAGTTTTACACAAAAGAGCTGTGGATCAAAAGTCCCCTGTTGGGTTCATGACAAAAATATATTTTTTTTTTCACGACATGCAAAGGAAACGTTGCATGCTGTAAAAAGTGAACATATTCAATTGTTGCTTTATGGAGGTTATTTCTACCTGATTCTTCATAAATTCTAATTTTGTAGTGTACATTAATTTGATCTAAACAAACTAAATTGTATTGACCCAACTAAACTGATTTATTTTCAATTAAATTAAGTAAGAGTAAGGAATAATGTTTGAGTCAAGGTGGAAAAGGACTTTCATCATATAAAACAAGAAAGATTGCATCAAACATATTAAGTCATTTGGAGAAATCAGGTTACATCTACTGACAGTTATGCCTCAGTAAAATCTTGTTTTTACAGGTTGGTTGAATTCAGTTGATCAGTAATCTTTCAACAAAACTGTACACTCAAAAAAATTATATGTTGGCTTTAATCATTTTTTTCGTCAACAGGTTCCACATAACTGGATTATGTTAAACAAACATAATTTGTTCATGGAACTCCAACATAATGGAATTAAGTCATTTTAAATTACCCAATTTAAGTAGTCTTAGCGTGAATTTTTAAAGGCTTCCTGACATTATTCAAAGGCATTTTATTATATTCATTCATCCATTTATATTTCATTTGATTCAGTGACATTTAATAAAATTGATAGAGTTTTGCTAGCTATTTGTTAGCAGTAGCACATATTAAGATCTTGAATGCTAAGATTTACATGCTCCTTCATCCAAAGCAATAGAAAATAATGAAATCAGTCGACAGGCAAACAAAATGCTCCACTCTTCTCCACAATGGTAACCCACTGTAATTGAAATGGTTTAATAATTCCAATGTAATTTAACATTAAACACTATTACTAAATTTCTCATAATAATAATAATAATAATAATAATAATAATAACTCTTAATTTTAACATTTATTCTCTCTTAATTCAACCATATGCAAAGCATGCTGGGAACTAAAAGCACTGCCCAGTTTCAGTTAATGCAACACAAATCAATCATGTAATCCAACACAAACAGATTAAGTAAACTTAAGTTGTACGTATATTTAAGCAGATTGAACACAATAAAATTAAGTTCGGGCAAAATAGCAGTTGTCTCGCACTATACTGCCACCCTCTGGATGTAGTACACATTTTTTTTTTTTACTTAAAGAGTAACTAAACACTTAACCAACTTTTTTTAGTTAATGATCTGTAAGAATGGATCTTTATTAATACCAGTCATTGATTCGAGTAACTTTTTTGACATTTGTTTATAAAGTGTTCTATTTCTACAATATATGGTGTAAAAGCGTCTTAGTGCTGCCCTCTTCAGGTTGAACGGTGGCTACTGCAGTTGAATTTTCGTATTGGATTTTAGCGGTTCTTCGTGACGTACGTAGGTTTCAGCTCACCACGCGATCTACGCCCTTGGCAATATAAAAACCATCTTGTGTCATCAAAACCACTGTAGGGAGTCAGGAATTGGAATTGTGAGTATTGAAAACGATCAGGATAGAGTGTTTTAGCATCTATTTCGTCCCCTCTATCTCCGCTGGGGTCTGCCCACTTTTTCAGCATTTTCAAATATTGCCAGTGGGTGGAGTCAGGCTCTGACCAGGGGTTTAGTTACCCTTTAACATAAATGGTTTGTGTTTAGACAACACATTAGGATTTTGTACTGTTAAATTGAGACATACTGTAATTACATAGACCTTAATAGAAAAAAACCCCATTTCAAATCAAAAAATGCAATTATTATAAGTAAACTATAAATATATTATGTAAAGTGCACAACCTCAGTTCATTTTTTTGAGTGTAGATGTTACCACATGAAGCCAAAAACTTTTTTTCAGTGTAGTTTTTTTGTTAAATATGCACTACAATCTTTTTAGCCATTTTAAGGCAATAGACATGTTTAAATCAGCAGAAAATGAGTTGTACGCGAGCCAGTGACTGAGTAATACGGTTTGACAGAATCTGAAAGACGTTTTACATTTGAATGCAAACTGTCTATAGTCAAATGTAAATTTTCCTTATTGCGCTCTCTTTCTATCTGAAATGAACCAAGCAAGAAAAAGAGAAAAATTAGCAATAGCAAAAAATAGCAATTTTACATCTTTGCATTTCAATAGAGACTAGCCGAGGGGCACAATAATGTCATTGTGTGATTGGTCATGAGTCACCTCTTCAGCTACAGTCATCATCACACAGAAAAGTCACTGAAGACTCTGGGGCCTTTGAGCGCATTTTTTTTTTTTTTACTTCAGACTCAGAGTGTAATGCAGTTGCTAAACTCTTCATTCTTCAATTAATGTTTGTACCAACACAGCTGACAAGTTATTGTAGTTTTAACAATGTGTGAAAACAGGCAGTTTTTACTAAAACGTGATAGATCGATTTTATTCGCTGGGCTCTTTCTAGAGTTGGGCGATGTGGACTGAGCAAAACAATTTCTATTGCTTTACTACCAGCTCCATTAAATGAGTAATTCCATTAGCTTTCTTTCACACACACTGACCGAGCCATTTAAGATTCAGCTGAAGGTCTTAATGCTATTGGCCTGCTCTGCTGTAGCAGATTCCAGACAGCTTTCCCTAAGTGCCTGCGGTTTGCCCAGAGAGAGTGCGTCTGAACATTAAAAGACGGGGCACCGAGGAGGCAAAGCTGATGAATAACAACAGCAAGGACCTGGTCAACATACATTTTTTTTTCACATTTAATCATAATACTTTGTAATTATATTACATTTTACCAAACTAAAAAAAAAGGAGTTAGTGATATAGTAAGCCTACACAATATGCCTTATAAAATGTATAAAATTTATAAATAGGCCTATTTTAATATATTAAATATTATTATATTATATATTATAATATATTATCTATCTTATTATCTATTATAATATATTACATAATATTTTTATATTATTTAAATGATTAAAAATAATTTATTAAAAATGTTTTATTCAGAAATAATTGATAAGGTAAAAATTGATAATATGTTTAAAAACTAGTTCGCTAAACTTGATATATATATATATATATATATATATATATATATATATATATATATATATATATATATATATATATATATATATATGTATTATTGAAATTGTGTGCGTGTGTGTGTAAATGTCAGATTTGATTAATCGGGATTAATCGTTTTGACAGCACTAATAAAACACTTTAAAAATCATTCAGAATTTTTACACATGCTTACACAAAAATGTATCACTGGACATGCCCCACCATATCTACAAGAGCCCAACCCCCTTGAAATCCTCCCCCCGCACCCTCAGATCCTCAGGCCACTTGCTTCTTCAGGTCCCCACCAACAGGCTTCGTACCATGGGGGACCGAGCTTTTTGTTCAGCTGCACCGTGGCTTTGGAACCACCTCGTGAGTGAGTTGAGAGATCATAACCGGATCATAACCGACAGGTGTGTTCGAAGAACCTATAATTAGCTGGATCACGATGATATTATCTTGGATATCTCGTTTGATGGTCGTTTTAAGCAACGTACGAAGAATGGGCCCTGGGGCAGAAAGCGGTCGCTTTTGTTTGCGCTATTGTGCTGATTTCCTCCTCGCTCCAAAAGTATGGTGCTGTGTTGCTCTCGCCATGTTTGGCTACTTCTTGTTTACTTCCGGTATACTGCACGGGGGTTTTTGTATCTACTCAAAAGAACAAGATTCATTGCGAATAGAACATGCGCAGATTCCTTTTGATGGGGATATGCCGATACGCATTTACATGACCAAATATTCGGGTTAGAAAATGGGTAACCCAGGGATCATATTCTAATATATTTTAAAAAACGGAAATTAAAAAAATTGTGTTTTTGCCGTTTTTTACATGGCTGTGCGTGACCGGGTTATTGCTATTATTCTGGTTTTGAATGGGTTATTGGCTGCTTGTAAACATCATTGTTATCTGTACATGACACTTTTCAAAAACACAAAGGAAAAACTTTTCCGTTTTTAGGACATCATTTTTGTGTAATGAAAAAGACTGAGCCTATCACATCAACTTCCTGTATCATGTTGACTTAGTTAGGCGGCAGATTGTCTTTAATTACATGCTAATCTATTTAAATTGTCCACATCCAGCATCCAGGGAACAATGCTAAAATTTCATTCAGAGACCACAAAGAGCTGTTCTCTAGCCATTGCCATCAGATCAACATTCAAAATGCAATGAGTATTGAACTTCTTTAGATCCCGTCTATGGCGCCGGACCCCTCGTGGTGCTCAGAAATGTCTGTGGCTTAAGCTCCCTATTCATCCCTATTCATAAGCAATATTACACAGTTATTTGGAAACTTGTTGTCAATGTTGAGAGCTGTGCTGGTCACCATGGAGATGCTCTAAAGCCGAACCTCCGCAGTTCTAAGGGAGCAATTACCTGATGACATCAAAGCCCTTCAGTAGCACAATAGAAGCAACCAGGACAGACAGGCTTCAAACAAATTAGTCTGAAGATTCCCCTCATTTGCATTAAATTTCCTCTCCATGTCCATGGAGCAAACAGCAGCAGCAGGATGCAAATCAAATGTTAATAGTAAACAATGTTTGATGTACTTGGAAGTACATTTAGTTCACTCATTAACACTGTAAAGTTTTTTTGTAAGGGTAGAATGAGTGTAACACAGGGGGGTGATTTGGCAAGTCTGGTTGCACAGATAAGTCTTGAATCTACTGAAAGCAACTTGCTGCTATTGATTTGTCTAAAGGTGCACATTAGTAATCTATTTTAAGGCATGTTTATAAAAGCTGTATCAAATGTCCTAGTCCTGGCTTAATCTAAGCCCTGTCTGTGAAACCAGCTTTAGTCAATTAGAATTTTAGCACAAGCTTAACTGACTGCAACAATCATTTTTGACATGCAACAAGAAATTAAGAAACAGCCATATGTTGTGTGTTCTGGCAGGAAGCAAAAAACTGTGCATCTCATTTTATCAGTGATCACTTACTGTAACAATGAACTATAAGATCCGTCCAGATAACTGTCCAATGACAATTTCCGATAAACGGGTAAAGGGTTCTGCGTTACTGTCTTTTCAGTGTGGCAATGTGATTTAATTACTTCTTTATTTTCAGCGAAACTCCGAAAATGAAAATTGATGTTTGTTAATCATTAAAGCTACACTGTGTGATTTTTACCCCCATCTAGCGGTGAAAAGGTATATGATCATCCAGTGAATATTAGTTTCTGTTCCTCTCAATTGCGATTTCGTTTCAACTCCTACGGTGGCCAATGTAGTCCAAGATTAACATGGCTTCCAGTTCGACCTCGTCCATGAGTGTTAACTCAAAAGTAAACGCGAAAGGCAAAGCTTGAATTAATGGGTATGTCCCTCTTTGGCTAATGTACTTTCAAGATGGAGGGGCAACATGGCGACCAACATTAGATACCCTTACCCGTATGTATTTTCAATGGCATATTATACACTCACAAGAATACTTTATTTCTTGAACGAAGTAAATGTACATTAATGAGCACACTAAGCATTTTTGGCTAAGAATTAACTAAAAGAGTTACACAGTGTAGCTTTAAATTTAGGTGAATGTTTCATTATTCTATTTAACTCTTTATTGAAATAGCGCCCCTTCATTCAGATCTATAACACTTCAAGTCTCTTACTGGCCAGGTATTACAATCTCATAATCACAAACTTGTCAGTCTCGGCCATTAGACAGAGGCGACTGACGAATATACTAGACAGTTGTACTCTATTTTGCTCATTCTATAATATATGATTTAGTCCCCATAGATTTGAACACACTTAATCAAGGTAAGACTATATCTAACTAGAGGTCATGACTCATGACCATTACCATATAACCAAGCTGACCAATTAGACTTCTTCTTATGGTACTGTAACTTTGTATAGTCATGTCATAGTTTCCCAAGTACACAGTTAGAATAATACTATACTATAATCAGAGGTTGAGGCACACCCTATTTAGATTGGTCAAACAACACTCTAAACGGAAAACCCATTATTAGCCTCAAGTATTTATTAGTCTAAGTATGACTAATGCCAATGTGTTAGTCAGATCAGTTGCTGTGCTCCTTTGCTCCAACTAAGCTGGATGTTAGTCTTTTACTATGAGCGTAGAATGGACTTAACGCATATATCTACTATACTAAATGAGTAAATCATTTCAGAGCAAGTCAGAATAAATCCAAATGTTACAATTTTTTATTAGTCAGGTAAATGTATCATGCCAATTACATAATCAATTCAAAGATAATCAATAAAATAACATAAAATGCTCAGCGATAAAAAGTAAATAATGCATAATGCTGAGCATCCGAGGACATTCTGCATTATGGACTGAGCCTGAGCCTCGAACCATTTCTTTAAATATCCAGACCAAATAGACAATAGACATGAACTTACAATAGGAATTTGCATTGTTATAGACACACCTTGTCGAAGAACAGGAGGTAGTTTGCATGAAAGCTCCTGAAAACAGTAGTATGCGTTTGATTTGTCCATATCTCAGGAGATCAAAGTATCTGAGGTTCTGTCTTAATTATAGAATTGAACAGTCTTAACTTAATTAACCAATAACAACAAATTCATCACAACAATAACCCCTAAAATGCCAAGAGAGAAAGACTAGATAATCTCACATATGATGCTGTCTGTCACTTATACACACAAAAAACAAATCAGCTAAATAATTCAACTGTCAAAAAGACACAAATATAACTTTCAGATAAAATGTTTATGGCTAAATATACATTTTTAAAAGTAATTTTAATCACCAAATCAGAATAGTAGAGTGATTTCTGAAGGATCATTCGAGTAACGATGCTGAAAAATCAGCTTTGCCATCACAGGAATACATTACATTCGAATATATAATCAAATAGAAATCAGTTGAAATAGTATTTCACAATATCATTGTTTTTATATTTTTCAGTAAATTAATGCAGCAGAAGACAGAAATCATGTAACTTATTGGTTAAGGGTCTAACACAAGAAGAGTTCAGTTCTATACAGGGATCAGCCAGTAATTGAGTCTCTGAGATCTTGCTCAACACAATTCACTTGGCATCTTAACACCACTTTGCTCCAGTGGGACCTGTCCTTGCAATTAGTACGAAAAAAAGTCACTTTCGATCCAAATGGACTGCCTAATAAACTATGAACTACTTCAGAGTTCATCATTGTTGGTTATTACATAGTGCCAATGTGTTGTATCTCACCTTGAGTGGGCAATGCGCAATGTTCTGTACAATGGCTCTATATATCATGCTGTCCTCATTAAGGAAGACCTGAAATGTGCAGAAGTCATTTATAAAGCATGAAAGGGTGAAAGATCTCATTGATCTCTAGGTCAGCCTCATTGCTTTTAATAAGACACTTTGCAAGTCTTACTTTAAAGAACAGGTTCATCCAAAAATAAAAGTTCTGTCATCATGTACTCACCCTCATTTCATTCCAAACAAGTCTTTCTTTCTTCACTTCAACACTTTTCTTCTTCTGCCAAATATTGATAGACCACCAATAAATAAATAAATCAAATAGTTTGTATTCAATTAGCCACTATGTTTCCCATAACTTAATGGGTTTATCAAACTAAGTGAGAGGTTTGTGGTGTTAAGGTCCTGATATAATTCAGGTTCAACTGAAGATTGAGCTGGCTTGACATCATTTTGAACAAAATCAGGTCAAAACAAACTTCCGGTTCATCCCAAAACTCCCAATTTCGGGTTTCGATAAAAGGGTTTGAGTGTTTAATTAACAGTATCTAAGCTGACAAAATTGTATTGTGAATTTTTGTAAAGATACATTTTTGAATGCATCATCATATATTGCAAACACATGAGGAGAGTCTCCGCATGAAAGAGCCATGACTGGCAGATCAACGTGCTACAACATTTCTCTCCGAAACAGATTCAGATTTGTCTTAGCACAGCTTCTAGAAGATTTACAACTGGCTGACGGTTTGAGCCTGCGCAGTTGCTCAGACACAGGAAGTGCAATAATCGGGCTTCAGTCTTCGTTGAAATCAATGGGGTCACTGTGTCCATTTCTTTTACTGTCTGTGGAAAATAGCATCAGCAGCAACGTATTACTGTATTTGCAAATGCAAACAGACGAAAATAGTTTGCGCCAACATAAATGCGACTGCTACTCTGAATGCATCCATGATCACTATAGGCAAACGTAAATGTAAACATGTTGCAATTTTGACTCAAGTGCACGTTCTGTCGCATAATGTGATGTCGGCTGCCTAAAATTCAGTTTATCTAAGTTTACATGCAAACATGAAAATCTAAACTCTGGCTGGAGTTCTTAGAAAGACTCGTTCTCATAGACCAATTCTCCGTTTGCATGTTAACGAAGGGCACAAACGAAGGGGAAATGTCTCAGTTTTTCAAAATAACCATGTAAACGGGGCCTTAAATCAATCTTAGACAAGTGATAATTAATTTGTCAGGTGAGTCCAATTAAAGGAAAACTACTTTACTAAGCAGGCCACAGGTTTCAAGTAGGAAAGAAAACGGATCTCTCTGCAGCGGAAAAGTGTCAAATACTGCAGTGCCTTGGGCCATGTCCACACGGACACGGGTATTTTTATAACCATGACTTTTTTTTACGCGGTTCGGCCGTTCGTCCACACGGAAACGCAGTATCAGGACACTGAAACTGGACATTTTTGAAAACCCCTGCCAGGGTGAGTATTTTCTGAAACGCCGGTTGCAGTGTTTTTGCACCGCTGACGGCTTCTGATTGGCTAACGTGGCTTTACGGTTAGGTTTATATCCCCGCCTGCTGGTGTTGCATGCTCTTGACAGCGTTTGATGTCTTGTTTTTACGTTTTCATGTGGACGGAGGGTTTTTTTAAAACGCAGGAGGGAAAAACTCCGGTTATAAAAATACCCGTGTCCATGTGGACAGGGCCTTGGACAAGGTATGAAAACATTAGATATTTCATGAAAACAAAGCGTGATCATCGTACTGTGAAGAGATTTGTGGCTGATTCAGAGCACAGACGGGTTTCGTGCAGATAAAAGCATAATGAGGAAGGTTACTCCCAGACAAATTCATCGAATTAAGAGAGCAGCTGATCCTCGAGAGGCTTGCAGTTGTGCATAAACCTACTCTTCTGCCACCCCTAACCAATGCTCACAAGCAGAAACAGTTGCAGTGGGCCCAGAAATACACGAAGACTAATTTTCTTCGAAAGACGTCAACAAGGAGGTGGTGGAGTCATGTTTTGGGATGGAATAATGGGAAGAGAGCTGGTAGGCCCCTTTAGGGTCCCTGAAGGTGTGAAAACCTCAGCAAAGTACTGTAGAGTTTTTGACCGACCACTTTCTTCCATGGTACAAAAAGAAGAACTGTGCCTTCTAAGGCAAAATCATCTTTATGTATGACAATGCACCATCTCATGCTGCAAAGAATACCTCTGTGTCATTGACTCCTATGGGTATAAAAGGAGAGAAACTCATGGTGTGGCCCCCATCCTCCCCTGACCTCAACCCTATTGAGAACCTCAGCATCCTCAAGCTAAAGATCTATGAGGGTAGGAGGCAGTTCGCATCAAAACCACAGCTCTGGGAGGCTATTCTGACAACCTGCACAGAAATTCAAGCAGAAACTCTCCATAAAAGTTCAATAGACACAAGAATTGTGAAGGTGATATCTAAGAATGTCAACATGTAACTTGCCAACCCGATCACACTAAATGCGTCTTTATAGCACGCATGTGTATTGTCGTGTAATATATACGCTAAAGTGAGTTTTTACGTGCATATAATACGCATTGGTTGGTTAGGTTAAGTTTAGGTGTGGGGTAGGGTGCGTGTGTATTGTACGATTAGTGGTGTGGGGTGCGTGTGTATTATACGCAAATGAACTGCGTATCAATTGCACGCGAAAAACTGCGTCTCATATGCACGTAAAAAATCATTTTTGCGTATAAATTACACGATAATACACGATGCGTGTTATAGAGACGCATTTACGTGAGAACAGGCTGAACTTGCCCAGTTAAGATGTGTTTGAATGAAATAGCTTTTGAATTCAGTAAATATAATTGAATTCTGCAAACTCAACAAATTACCATTTTCAGTTCTTTACAACCTTTAATATGTTTTCAAACTCTGTTGTGCATAATAATTTGGAACAGGGCATTTTGGGTTTTTTTATTTGTAGAAAAAATATTGTTTTCGTTGTGTGGTTTTTCAACGGTTGGCGACTTTTGAAAATGATACTGACTTATATTATTATACTCATTTGCATCGACTATTTGGGGAAATCAGTGTAAAATCTAATTTGCATGATAATTTAGAACGTAGTGTATAAGTCTGCTCTCAGATGTTCTCTATCAGTGTACCGCAGCTCTCGTTTTACAAACTTCTTTTTACCCTAAGGTAAGCAAAGAACGAAACCCCAAGCACACACTGCACATCGGCCTACTTGTTACTACAAAAAGCGAGATCACACAGACGTCCCACATTCATCCCCTACTGTGACCTGCTCGAGTCAGTCAATAAATCAACACCACACCGTAATCCTCCCATATCCATCCCTGCAGTTATACAAAGAGTGATAATTAACTCTGCTTCACAATGCAAATTCCTCCCTTATAATCCTGTTGTTGTTAGTGGATGTTTTGTTCTGCAAGTAATAGATAACAAATCTAGTCGAGCATTAGGAGTCAAAAAAGTTGAATGCAAATTTTAGACTGCAGATATCCTGTGATGTTTTGTGCATGGAGTGTGAACTTTTAAATGTTTGTATAATTGGGCATAAAATGTCACAGATTAATATGTCACATCTCTTTCCTACATGTCTTTGATCTGTAAAAGCCTCTGCATTATTAACCTGGAAGCTGAAATTGCTCTATATACACAGGATTATCATGATTACAGGCAATAAAGTGACATCCAACTGACAATATATAAATAGAAATAAGTTCAGATAAAACAAAACATTAATGAGATTCTGACTTTAAAGATGCCCTATCCACCTGTTTCTGCCTTCCCAGGATTCATAGCGGATTCAACTGACTTGACGGTTTTCTACTTCCTGCTGCCCTTTTTTCACTAATTGTATCTTAATTTCAATTAATGTTTCATCAACCTATCACCTGGTTAATAAATAAGAAGTATATAGTAAACAATAGATGATCATGACGGAGGCGACAGCGCGCAAACTGGACTTTGGTCTCATGAATGAAACTCGGCGTAACGTTATGCCTAACCTCACAGGCCTGAGAAATATATAGACTATGCATCTTTGAAAGCAGAGGTAGACAAGAGTCAAAGGGCTAACCAGCCTAAACTTATAGTAGGTACTGTTATTCTGCAGCAGTCGGGGTGATAGAAACTGTCAGATGTTTGCTGGATTAGGGAGGTCGTGCAGTCATGCATCAGCTATCCTTTGGAAGTTATGAAGCAAAGAAAAATGTTCATTTTGTTTTAATCTGTGATTTAATAAAAAATAACATGATCAGATCACATTTGATGAATGTTTTTTTTTTTTCGATTTAGTTTAGCGATGTAGGGATGACACAATCTAAAACACACGGCAAAAATGCATAGACCAGACTGGAACCGGAAGTTGATTACCGGCATCGTCGTCATGGCAGCGCCCATTGTTTAGAGCAGAAACAGGTGGATAATGTGAAATTGAATTTATCTTGGCATAGTTAAATAACAAGAGTTCAGTAGGCTACATAACAGTGAGTCTCAAACATCATTGTTTTCTCCTTCTTTCTTAAATCTCGTTTTTGAAAAACACCCCTGAAAACAGGCGAATCTCCACATAATACCGACTCTGACCTAAAAGTCGGGATCATTAATATGTATGACCCAAAATATTTGCATATGCCACCCCATGTTCAGTGACAGACGAGACGGAGCTGCGCAGCCGAAGCATGGCCGTTGATCAGTGTTCGGATGTACACATGAATACAAAAGTATATTTTAGTTCCTTCGTCCGAGCCTCTGAAGAAACAATGGATTAATTTTATTTTCTCTCTCAAACATTTCACCGACGACTTGTTTCCTCAACTTGCCAAGAGCTGGCCTCGGATCAAGCTGACCATTGTTCAAGTTCAGACAGGTAGGCCTAATCTTTCACTTTAAAATCGTTCAATAGTGTTTTTGCATCAGTAAGCCAGGCCAGTGATTAAAAATCAACTTCACATCGTTTCTTTTAGTACGATGAAAAAAAATCTTATTTAAATTGTGAATTATACAGAAAGAAAGCGATCAAGGAACAATCACAGCGCGAGTTTATCTGGACACTTGCCAAACTCGTTATAAATTCGTTAGTTACACTGCACAACGAAGCTCTAACAACACGTTAACTGTATTTACATCATCGTGTCTGCTGCATTAGAGAGACTGCAAAGCAATGCTAAGATCTTCATTTTCGCGATTGACACACTCACTGTCCTGGCTTGCTCAACCACAGCAACACTTTATGTGATGGGAATAGATCTAAATACTTCAAAAACATCTCACGATTCGTTAATCTTGATAGCTGTAATAGTAAAAAACTATAATAGCTGTAAAATTATTCGAGAGAGTTTCACATAATACATAGCTATTTCATATGCAAGCATGTCAGCCAATCACAGCAGAGGCCGGTTACACACAGCAGACACGCCCCTTCAAACCGGGTGTTCAAAGCAGAGGCTAAAATCAGGCTAGGAAAAAAGCCTTTTATTTCTAAATTATGACTATTTTTGATCTAAAAAAACATACTAACATTATAAGGGCAACCCAGGAAACATTATAAAATAATTTAAAGCTGATTATGTTTTATTAGATTTAGTAATAATGACAAGATTGTCATGTTTACTGGTCAAGGTCACAACTTCTAGATTTACAATGTCTGATGAATAAAATTAAAGCTACTTTATGCAGCTTTTCAAATAAATAATAATAATAATAATAATAATAATAATTTTAACTTAATCAAGTCTCAAATGAAACCTATAATAATTTGTTTTATTTTGTATAATTAATTATGTTTTAAAGTCGTTGGGACAAATTTTATACTGTTGATAATTTACCTGTCACGTCGTATGATGTTATACATTTAAAGGGATACTGCATTTTTTTTTTGGAAATAGGCTCATTTTCCCACTCCCCCAGAGTTAAACAGTTGAGTTTTACCGTTTTCAAATCCATTCAGCTGATTTTCTGATATTTAGAAGAATATCAGGAACCAGACAGTTTCTGGTCCCATTGATTCATATAGGAAAAAATACTATGGAAGTCAATGAGACCAGAAACTGTCTGGTAACTGATATTCTTCTAAATATATATATAAAAAATTGTCTGAATTCGAAAACGGTAAAACCCAACTGTTTAAGTCTGGGGGAGTTGTAAAATGAGCCTATTTCCAAAAAAAGTGGAGTATCTCTTTAAATAATGTTATCATGTATTTTGATTTGACCAGTGACAAATAAACATTTTGAGTGTTCAATTTATTTTTAGATCTGAAATATTTTTTTTTATGTAATTTAATTTCATTATGTGGCTGAATCACAGCTATTTTGGAACAACATGTATTTTGAAGCACTATAAAAATAAATTGAACTGAATTGAGGTCCAGTAATTTCCCATTCTGATTCACTTTCAGGACTGTTTATTGCACACCTGGAAGACTAACCTTAAACTGATTTCAAAATGATGATGTTTGTCTCCAAAGGTGAGGTTATTTATATGATTTTAGATTGCTTTACTATGTGGAAAGCACAGGAGGACATTAAAGAGCAGGCTTTAACTCATCAGATCTTATCGGGAAACTCCATTTTGAGTGCATCGCAAAAAAAACACAAGCATTTCTTCACAGGACTTGACTGATTTGAAGAGACAGTACACTTACTCCCAGGTACAGAGCCCCTAAAGGGACATGGTGATGGAACAATATAAGATAGAAGGAAACAATAAAATATATTTTAGTGCTCTTTTCCGACACATTTGCGTTCCCTCGCAAAACTGCATTCCTCCGATAAAATTTGCATTTGCTTGCAAAGAAATCAAAAGTCCCCATTCTCTGGGGAATGCAAAAGCAAATTTTTCCTCTCATCCTCTTTTTTTTCCCATCACCATGTCCTTTTAGAAGCTCTGTAAAATCTGAGCTTTAACCCATTCAGACCCTGTGTCCATTACAATGGACATTGCATGTCAGCCCCCTTTTTTAACTTATGGAGCATTTCATCTAGTTTAAAGCCTGCAGTCCATGAGATTGGACGTTTGTCTTCCAATCAAATGCCAGTAAAGCTCTGCCAGTAAAAAACATTTTTTAAAGTGTATTCACATTTTGTATATATTTTTGCCGGCATTTCATAATTTGTATGTAAAATAGAAAGATTAAACTTATTAATTAAAGTTAAAAATCGACTGTAGAACTGCACGTTTTAAATCAGGATTTTTTAAAATGTGTCTGTCCATTAGAATGGACAGTAGGCTTGGAAGCCTCTAACTGAAGTCACATTTTCAGTGATGCTGATTGAAATTTATTTTATATTAAAAAATATATACATATATATATCACAGATACATTTTTGAAACTTTTTCATGTGCAGAATATACAGTTCTGAAGTGTTAGAACATATTTTCATTTCTGAGATATTTTCATAGCTTATGTAAATGTCTCAGATATTGACTTTATGTGGAGTAATGAGGAAGATGGAGATGTAAGAAAATATGCATATTTAAAACTTTATAAAGTAATATAACTTCCGGCCAAAAGAACATATGGATTTGACTTAAATCTAAAGCGCAACTTAAATATGAATATTTTAAATATTTTATATTAATATATATTTTTTATGGATAGATGCACTTTTATGATAGAGGGCCAAGAGACATTAACCTGGGTGCAAAAATTGAGGCTCTAGACCCTTCCAGAGCTGAGATATTGAAACTCAAAATTTTGACTAGAAAAAAAAATGACAGTGTTACCCCTTATGTTTTTTTTCGGGGGGTGAAAATTTAAGTTTCTCCAATCTTCTCAAAACTCTGGATTCTGATAGAGGGCCAAGAGACATTAACCTGGGTGCAAAAATTGAGGCTCTAGACCCTTCCAGAGCTGAGATATTGAAACTCAAAATTTTGACCAGAAAAAAAAATATGACAGTGTTACCCCTTACGTTTTTTTTTTCGGGGGGTGAAAAATTAAGTTTCTCCAATCTTCTCAAAACTCTGGATTCTGATAGAGGGCCACGAGTCATGGACCTGGGTGCAAAAATTGAGGATCTAGAGTCTTCCAGAGCTGAGATATTGAAACTCAAAATTTTGACCAGAAAAAAAAAATGACAGTGTTACCCCTTATGTTTTTTTTCGGGGGGTGAAAAATTAAGTTTCTCCAATCTTCTCAAAACTCTGGATTCTGATAGAGGGCCACGAGACATGGACCTGGGTGCAAAAATTGAGGCTCTAGACCCTTCCAGAGCTGAGATATTGAAACTCAAAATTTTGACCAGAAAAAAAATGACAGTGTTACCCCTTATGTTTTTTTTCGGGGGGTGAAAAATTAAGTTTCTCCAATCTTCTCAAAACTCCGGATTCTGATAGAGGGCCACGATACATGGACCTGGGTGCAAAAATTGAGGCTCTAGACCCTTCCAGAGCTGAGATATTGAAACTCAAAATTTTGACCAGAAAAAAAAATGACAGTGTTACCCCTTATGTTTTTTTTCGGGGGGTGAAAAATTAAGTTTCTCCATTCTTCTCAAAACTCTGGATTCTGATAGAGGGCCAAGAGACATTAACCTGGGTGCAAAAATTGAGGCTCTAGACCCTTCCAGAGCTGAGATATTGAAACTCAAAATTTTGTCCAGAAAAAAAAATAACAGTGTTACCCCTTACGTTTTTTTTTTCGGGGGGTGAAAAATTAAGTTTCTCCAATCTTCTCAAAACTCTGGATTCTGATAGAGGGCCACGAGACATGGACCTGGGTGCAAAAATTGAGGCTCTAGACCCTTCCAGAGCTGAGATATTGAAACTCAAAATTTTGACCAGAAAAAAAAAATGACAGTGTTACCCCTTATGTTTTTTTTCGGGGGGTGAAAAATTAAGTTTCTCCAATCTTCTCAAAACTCTGGATTCTGATAGAGGGCCACGATACATGGACCTGGGTGCAAAAATTGAGGCTCTAGACCCTTCCAGAGCTGAGATATTGAAACTCAAAATTTTGACCAGAAAAAAAATGACAGTGTTACCCCTTATGTTTTTTTCGGGGGGTGAAAAATTAAGTTTCTCCAATCTTCTCAAAACTCTGGATTCTGATAGAGGGCCACGAGACATGGACCTGGGTGCAAAAATTGAGGCTCTAGACCCTTCCAGAGCTGAGATATTGAAACTCAAAATTTTGACCAGAAAAAAAAAATGACAGTGTTACCCCTTATGTTTTTTTTCGGGGGGTGAAAAATTAAGTTTCTCCAATCTTCTCAAAACTCTGGATTCTGATAGAGGGCCAAGAGACATTAACCTGGGTGCAAAAATTGAGGCTCTAGACCCTTCCAGAGCTGAGATATTGAAACTCAAAATTTTGACCAGAAAAAAAAAATGACAGTGTTACCCCTTATGTTTTTTTTCGGGGGGTGAAAATTTAAGTTTCTCCAATCTTCTCAAAACTCTGGATTCTGATAGAGGGCCAAGAGACATTAACCTGGGTGCAAAAATTGAGGCTCTAGACCCTTCCAGAGCTGAGATATTGAAACTCAAAATTTTGACCAGAAAAAAAAATGACAGTGTTACCCCTTACGTTTTTTTTTTCGGGGGGTGAAAAATTAAGTTTCTCCAATCTTCTCAAAACTCTGGATTCTGATAGAGGGCCACGAGACATGGACCTGGGTGCAAAAATTGAGGCTCTAAACCCTTCCAGAGCTGAGATATTGAAACTCAAAATTTTGACTAGAAAAAAAAAATGACAGTGTTACCCCTTATGTTTTTTTTCGGGGGGTGAAAAATTAAGTTTCTCCAATCTTCTCAAAACTCTGGATTCTGATAGAGGGCCACGATACATGGACCTGGGTGCAAAAATTGAGGCTCTAGACCCTTCCAGAGCTGAGATATTGAAACTCAAAATTTTGACCAGAAAAAAAAATGACGGTGTTACCCCTTATGTTTTTTTTCGGGGGGTGAAAAATTAAGTTTCTCCAATCTTCTCAAAACTCTGGATTCTGATAGAGGGCCACGATACATGGACCTGGGTGCAAAAATTGAGGCTCTAGACCCTTCCAGAGCTGAGATATTGAAACTCAAAATTTTGACCAGAAAAAAAAATGACAGTGTTACCCCTTATGTTTTTTTTCGGGGGGTGAAAAATTAAGTTTCTCCAATCTTCTCAAAACTCTGGATTCTGATAGAGGGCCACGAGACATGGACCTGGGTGCAAAAATTGAGGCTCTAGACCCTTCCAGAGCTGAGATATTGAAACTCAAAATTTTGACTAGAAAAAAAAATGACAGTGTTACCCCTTATGTTTTTTTTCAGGGGGTGAAAAATTAAGTTTCTCCAATCTTCTCAAAACTCTGGATTCTGATAGAGGGCCACGATACATGGACCTGGGTGCAAAAATTGAGGCTCTAAACCCTTCCAGAGCTGAGATATTGAAACTCAAAATTTTGACCAGAAAAAAAAAATGACAGTGTTACCCCTTATGTTTTTTTTCGGGGGGTGAAAAATTAAGTTTCTCCAATCTTCTCAAAACTCTGGATTCTGATAGAGGGCCACGAGACATGGACCTGGGTGAAAAAATTGAGGCTCTAGACCCTTCCAGAGCTGAGATATTGAAACTCAAAATTTTGACTAAAAAAAAATGACAGTGTTACCCCTTATGTTTTTTTTCAGGGGGGTGAAAAATTAAGTTTCCCCAATCTTCTCAAAACTCTGGATTCTGATAGAGGGCCACGAGACATGGACCTGGGTGCAAAAATTGAGGCTCTAGACCCTTCCAGAGCTGAGATATTGAAACTCAAAATTTTGACCGGAAAAAAAAATGACAGTGTTACCCCTTATGTTTTTTTTCGGGGGGTGAAAAATTAAGTTTCTCCAATCTTCTTAAAACTCTGGATTCTGATAGAGGGCCAAGAGACATTAACCTGGGTGCAAAAATTGAGGCTCTAGACCCTTCCAGAGCTGAGATATTGAAACTCAAAATTTTGACCAGAAAAAAAAATGACAGTGTTACCCCTTATGTTTTTTTTCGGGGGGTGAAAAATTAAGTTTCTCCAATCTTCTCAAAACTCTGGATTCTGATAGAGGGCCAAGAGACATGGACCTGGGTGCAAAAATTGAGGCTCTAGACCCTTCCAGAGCTGAGATATTGAAACTCAAAATTTTGATTAGAAAAAAAATTGACAGTGTTACCCCTTATGTTTTTTTTTCGGGGGGTGAAAAATTAAGTTTCTCCAATCTTCTCAAAACTCTGGATTCTGATAGAGGGCCACGAGACATGGACCTGGGTGCAAAAATTGAGGCTCTAGACCCTTCCAGAGCTGAGATATTGAAACTCAAAATTTTGACCAGGAAAAAAAATGACAGTGTTACCCCTTGTGTTTTTTTTTCGGGGGGTGAAAAATTAAGTTTCTCCAATCTTCTCAAAACTCTGGATTCTGATAGAGGGCCAAGAGACATTAACCTGGGTGCAAAAATTGAGGCTCTAGACCCTTCCAGAGCTGAGATATTGAAACTCAAAATTTTGACCAGAAAAAAAAAATGACAGTGTTACCCCTTATGTTTTTTTTCGGGGGGTGAAAAATTAAGTTTCTCCAATCTTCTCAAAACTCTGGATTCTGATAGAGGGCCACGAGACATGGACCTGGGTGCAAAAATTGAGGCTCTAGACCCTTCCAGAGCTGAGATATTGAAACTCAAAATTTTGACCAGAAAAAAAAATGACAGTGTTACCCCTTACGTTTTTTTTCAGGGGGTGAAAAATTAAGTTTCTCCAATCTTCTCAAAACTCTGGATTCTGATAGAGGGCCACGAGACATGGACCTGGGTGCAAAAATTGAGGCTCTAGACCCTTCCAGAGCTGAGATATTGAAACTCAAAATTTTGACTAGAAAAAAAAAAATGACAGTGTTACGCCTTATGTTTTTTTTCGGGGGGTGAAAAATTAAGTTTCTCCAATCTTCTCAAAACTCTGGATTCTGATAGAGGGCCACGATACATGGACCTGGGTGCAAAAATTGAGGCTCTAGACCCTTCCAGAGCTGAGATATTGAAACTCAAAATTTTGACCAGAAAAAAAATGACAGTGTTACCCCTTATGTTTTTTTTCGGGGAGTGAAAAATTAATTTTCTCCAATCTTCTCAAAACTCTGGATTCTGATAGAGGGCCACGATACATGGACCTGGGTGCAAAAATTGAGGCTCTAGACCCTTCCAGAGCTGAGATATTGAAACTCAAAATTTTGACCAGAAAAAAAAAATGACAGTGTTACCCCTTAAGTTTTTTTTCGGGGGGTGAAAAATTAAGTTTCTCCAATCTTCTCAAAACTCAGGATTCTGATAGAGGACCAAGGGACATTAACCTGGGTGCAAAAATTGAGGCTCTAGACCCTTCCAGAGCTGAGATATTGAAACTCAAAATTTTGACCAGAAAAAAAAATGACAGTGTTACCCCTTATGTTTTTTTTCGGGGGGTGAAAAATTAAGTTTCTCCAATCTTCTCAAAACTCTGGATTCTGATAGAGGGCCAAGAGACATTAACCTGGGTGCAAAAATTGAGGCTCTAGACCCTTCCAGAGCTGAGATATTGAAACTCAAAATTTTGACCAGAAAAAAAAATGACAGTGTTACCCCTTATGTTTTTTTTCGGGGGGTGAAAAATTAAGTTTCTCCAATCTTCTCAAAACTCTGGATTCTGATAGAGGGCCAAGAGACATTAACCTGGGTGCAAAAATTGAGGCTCTAGACCCTTCCAGAGCTGAGATATTGAAACTCAAAATTTTGACCAGAAAAAAAAAATGACAGTGTTACCCCTTATGTTTTTTTTCGGGGGGTGAAAAATTAAGTTTCTCCAATCTTCTCAAAACTCTGGATTCTGATAGAGGGCCAAGAGACATTAACCTGGGTGCAAAAATTGAGGCTCCCGTACCTTCCAGAGCTGAGATATTGAAACTCAAAATTTTGACCAGAAAAAAAATGACAGTGTTACCCCTTACGTTTTTTTTCGGGGGGTGAAAAATTAAGTTTCTCCAATCTTCTCAAAACTCTGGATTCTGATAGAGGGCCACGAGACATGGACCTGGGTGCAAAAATTGAGGCTCTAAACCCTTCCAGAGCTGAGATAATGAAACTCAAAATTTTGACTAGAAAAAAAAATGACAGTGTTACCCCTTATGTTTTTTTTCGGGGGGTGAAAAATTAAGTTTCTCCAATCTTCTCAAAACTCTGGATTCTGATAGAGGGCCACGATACATGGACCTGGGTGCAAAAATTGAGGCTCTAGACCCTTCCAGAGCTGAGATATTGAAACTCAAAATTTTGACCAGAAAAAAAAATGACAGTGTTACCCCTTATGTTTTTTTTCGGGGGGTGAAAAATTAAGTTTCTCCAATCTTCTCAAAACTCTGGATTCTGATAGAGGGCCACGAGACATGGACCTGGGTGCAAAAATTGAGGCTCTAGACCCTTCCAGAGCTGAGATATTGAAACTCAAAATTTTGACTAGAAAAAAAAATGACAGTGTTACCCCTTATGTTTTTTTTTCGGGGGGGGGGTGAAAAATTAAGTTTCTCCAATCTTCTCAAAACTCTGGATACTGATAGAGGGCCACGAGACATGGACCTGGGTGCAAAAAATGAGGCTCTAGACCCTTCCAGAGCTGAGATATTGAAACTCAAAATTTTGACCAGAAAAAAAAAATGACAGTGTTACCCCTTATGTTTTTTTTTCGGGGGGTGAAAAATTAAGTTTCTCCAATCTTCTCAAAACTCTGGATTCTGATAGAGGGCCACGAGACATGGACCTGGGTGCAAAAATTGAGGCTCTAGACCCTTCCAGAGCTGAGATATTGAAACTCAAAATTTTGACTAGAAAAAAAAAATGACAGTGTTACCCCTTATGTTTTTTTTCGGGGAGTGAAAAATTAAGTTCCTCCAATCTTCTCAAAACTCTGTATTCTGATAGAGGGCCACGATACATGGACCTGGGTGCAAAAATTGAGGCTCTAGACCCTTCCAGAGCTGAGATATTGAAACTCAAAATTTTGACCAGAAAAAAAAAATGACAGTGTTACCCCTTACGTTTTTTTTCGGTGGGTGAAAAATTAAGTTTCTCCAATCTTCTCAAAACTCTGGATTCTGATAGAGGGCCACGATACATGGACCTGGGTGCAAAAATTGAGGCTCTAGACCCTTCCAGAGCTGAGATATTGAAACTCAAAATTTTGACCAGAAAAAAAAATTACAGTGTTACCCCTTATGTTTTTTTTCGGGGGGTGAAAAATTAAGTTTCTCCAATCTTCTCAAAACTCTGGATTCTGATAGAGGGCCACGATACATGGACCTGGGTGCAAAAATTGAGGCTCTAGACCCTTCCAGAGCTGAGATATTGAAACTCAAAATTTTGACCAGAAAAAAAAATGACAGTGTTACCCCTTATGTTTTTTTCGGGGGGTGAAAAATTAAGTTTCTCCAATCTTCTCAAAACTCTGGATTCTGATAGAGGGCCACGAGACATGGACCTGGGTGCAAAAATTGAGGCTCTAGACCCTTCCAGAGCTGAGATATTGAAACTCAAAATTTTGACCAGAAAAAAAAATGACAGTACCCCTTATGTTTTTTTTCGGGGGGTGAAAAATTAAGTTTCTCCAATCTTCTCAAAACTCTGGATTCTGATAGAGGGCTAAGAGACATTAACCTGGGTGCAAAAATTGAGGCTCTAGACCCTTCCAGAGCTGAGATATTGAAACTCAAAATTTTGACCAGAAAAAAAAATGACAGTGTTACCCCTTACGTTTTTTTCGGGGGGTGAAAAATTAAGTTTCTCCAATCTTCTCAAAACTCTGGATTCTGATAGAGGGCCACGAGACATGGACCTGGGTGCAAAAATTGAGGCTCTAAACCCTTCCAGAGCTGAGATATTGAAACTCAAAATTTTGACTAGAAAAAAAAATGACAGTGTTACCCCTTATGTTTTTTTTCGGGGGGTGAAAAATTAAGTTTCTCCAATCTTCTCAAAACTCTGGATTCTGATAGAGGGCCACGAGACATGGACCTGGGTGCAAAAATTGAGGCTCTAAACCCTTCCAGAGCTGAGATATTGAAACTCAAAATTTTGACTAGAAAAAAAAAATGACAGTGTTACCCCTTATGTTTTTTTTCGGGGGGTGAAAAATTAAGTTTCTCCAATCTTCTCAAAACTCTGGATTCTGATAGAGGGCCACGATACATGGACCTGGGTGCAAAAATTGAGGCTCTAGACCCTTCCAGAGCTGAGATATTGAAACTCAAAATTTTGACCAGAAAAAAAAAATGACAGTGTTACCCCTTATGTTTTTTTTCGGGGGGTGAAAAATTAAGTTTCTCCAATCTTCTCAAAACTCTGGATTCTGATAGAGGGCCACGAGACATGGACCTGGGTGCAAAAATTGAGGCTCTAAACCCTTCCAGAGCTGAGATATTGAAACTCAAAATTTTAACTAGAAAAAAAAATGACAGTGTTACCCCTTATGTTTTTTTTCGGGGGGTGAAAAATTAAGTTTCTCCAATCTTCTCAAAACTCTGGATTCTGATAGAGGGCCACGATACATGGACCTGGGTGCAAAAATTGAGGCTCTAGACCCTTCCAGAGCTGAGATATTGAAACTCAAAATTTTGACCAGAAAAAAAAATGACAGTGTTACCCCTTATGTTTTTTTTCGGGGGGTGAAAAATTAAGTTTCTCCAATCTTCTCAAAACTCTGGATTCTGATAGAGGGCCACGAGACATGGACCTGGGTGCAAAAATTGAGGCTCTAGACCCTTCCAGAGCTGAGATATTGAAACTCAAAATTTTGACTAGAAAAAAAAATGACAGTGTTACCCCTTATGTTTTTTTTCGGGGGGTGAAAAATTAAGTTTCTCCAATCTTCTCAAAACTCTGGATTCTGATAGAGGGCCACGAGACATGGACCTGGGTGCAAAAATTGAGGCTCTAGACCCTTCCAGAGCTGAGATATTGAAACTCAAAATTTTGACCAGAAAAAAAAATGACAGTGTTACCCCTTATGTTTTTTTTTCGGGGGGTGAAAAATTAAGTTTCTCCAATCTTCTCAAAACTCTGGATTCTGATAGAGGGCCACGATACATGGACCTGGGTGCAAAAATTGAGGCTCTAGACCCTTCCAGAGCTGAGATATTGAAACTCAAAATTTTGACCAGAAAAAAAAATGACAGTGTTACCCCTTATGTTTTTTTTCGGGGGGTGAAAAATTAAGTTTCTCCAATCTTCTCAAAACTCTGGATTCTGATAGAGGGCCACGAGACATGGACCTGGGTGCAAAAATTGAGGCTCTAGACCCTTCCAGAGCTGAGATATTGAAACTCAAAATTTTGACTAGAAAAAAAAATGACAGTGTTACCCCTTATGTTTTTTTTTCGGGGGGGGGGTGAAAAATTAAGTTTCTCCAATCTTCTCAAAACTCTGGATACTGATAGAGGGCCACGAGACATGGACCTGGGTGCAAAAAATGAGGCTCTAGACCCTTCCAGAGCTGAGATATTGAAACTCAAAATTTTGACCAGAAAAAAAAAATGACAGTGTTACCCCTTATGTTTTTTTTTCGGGGGGTGAAAAATTAAGTTTCTCCAATCTTCTCAAAACTCTGGATTCTGATAGAGGGCCACGAGACATGGACCTGGGTGCAAAAATTGAGGCTCTAGACCCTTCCAGAGCTGAGATATTGAAACTCAAAATTTTGACTAGAAAAAAAAAATGACAGTGTTACCCCTTATGTTTTTTTTCGGGGAGTGAAAAATTAAGTTCCTCCAATCTTCTCAAAACTCTGTATTCTGATAGAGGGCCACGATACATGGACCTGGGTGCAAAAATTGAGGCTCTAGACCCTTCCAGAGCTGAGATATTGAAACTCAAAATTTTGACCAGAAAAAAAAAATGACAGTGTTACCCCTTACGTTTTTTTTCGGTGGGTGAAAAATTAAGTTTCTCCAATCTTCTCAAAACTCTGGATTCTGATAGAGGGCCACGATACATGGACCTGGGTGCAAAAATTGAGGCTCTAGACCCTTCCAGAGCTGAGATATTGAAACTCAAAATTTTGACCAGAAAAAAAAATTACAGTGTTACCCCTTATGTTTTTTTTCGGGGGGTGAAAAATTAAGTTTCTCCAATCTTCTCAAAACTCTGGATTCTGATAGAGGGCCACGATACATGGACCTGGGTGCAAAAATTGAGGCTCTAGACCCTTCCAGAGCTGAGATATTGAAACTCAAAATTTTGACCAGAAAAAAAAATGACAGTGTTACCCCTTATGTTTTTTTCGGGGGGTGAAAAATTAAGTTTCTCCAATCTTCTCAAAACTCTGGATTCTGATAGAGGGCCACGAGACATGGACCTGGGTGCAAAAATTGAGGCTCTAGACCCTTCCAGAGCTGAGATATTGAAACTCAAAATTTTGACCAGAAAAAAAAATGACAGTACCCCTTATGTTTTTTTTCGGGGGGTGAAAAATTAAGTTTCTCCAATCTTCTCAAAACTCTGGATTCTGATAGAGGGCTAAGAGACATTAACCTGGGTGCAAAAATTGAGGCTCTAGACCCTTCCAGAGCTGAGATATTGAAACTCAAAATTTTGACCAGAAAAAAAAATGACAGTGTTACCCCTTACGTTTTTTTCGGGGGGTGAAAAATTAAGTTTCTCCAATCTTCTCAAAACTCTGGATTCTGATAGAGGGCCACGAGACATGGACCTGGGTGCAAAAATTGAGGCTCTAAACCCTTCCAGAGCTGAGATATTGAAACTCAAAATTTTGACTAGAAAAAAAAATGACAGTGTTACCCCTTATGTTTTTTTTCGGGGGGTGAAAAATTAAGTTTCTCCAATCTTCTCAAAACTCTGGATTCTGATAGAGGGCCACGAGACATGGACCTGGGTGCAAAAATTGAGGCTCTAAACCCTTCCAGAGCTGAGATATTGAAACTCAAAATTTTGACTAGAAAAAAAAAATGACAGTGTTACCCCTTATGTTTTTTTTCGGGGGGTGAAAAATTAAGTTTCTCCAATCTTCTCAAAACTCTGGATTCTGATAGAGGGCCACGATACATGGACCTGGGTGCAAAAATTGAGGCTCTAGACCCTTCCAGAGCTGAGATATTGAAACTCAAAATTTTGACCAGAAAAAAAAAATGACAGTGTTACCCCTTATGTTTTTTTTCGGGGGGTGAAAAATTAAGTTTCTCCAATCTTCTCAAAACTCTGGATTCTGATAGAGGGCCACGAGACATGGACCTGGGTGCAAAAATTGAGGCTCTAAACCCTTCCAGAGCTGAGATATTGAAACTCAAAATTTTAACTAGAAAAAAAAATGACAGTGTTACCCCTTATGTTTTTTTTCGGGGGGTGAAAAATTAAGTTTCTCCAATCTTCTCAAAACTCTGGATTCTGATAGAGGGCCACGATACATGGACCTGGGTGCAAAAATTGAGGCTCTAGACCCTTCCAGAGCTGAGATATTGAAACTCAAAATTTTGACCAGAAAAAAAAATGACAGTGTTACCCCTTATGTTTTTTTTCGGGGGGTGAAAAATTAAGTTTCTCCAATCTTCTCAAAACTCTGGATTCTGATAGAGGGCCACGAGACATGGACCTGGGTGCAAAAATTGAGGCTCTAGACCCTTCCAGAGCTGAGATATTGAAACTCAAAATTTTGACTAGAAAAAAAAAATGACAGTGTTACCCCTTATGTTTTTTTTCGGGGGGTGAAAAATTAAGTTTCTCCAATCTTCTCAAAACTCTGGATTCTGATAGAGGGCCACGAGACATGGACCTGGGTGCAAAAATTGAGGCTCTAGACCCTTCCAGAGCTGAGATATTGAAACTCAAAATTTTGACCAGAAAAAAAAATGACAGTGTTACCCCTTATGTTTTTTTTTCGGGGGGTGAAAAATTAAGTTTCTCCAATCTTCTCAAAACTCTGGATTCTGATAGAGGGCCAAGAGACATTAACCTGGGTGCAAAAATTGAGGCTCTAGACCCTTCCAGAGCTGAGATATTGAAACTCAAAATTTTGACCAGAAAAAAAAATGACAGTGTTACCCCTTATGTTTTTTTTCAGGGGGTGAAAAATTAAGTTTCTCCAATCTTCTCAAAACTCTGGATTCTGATAGAGGGCCACGAGACATGGACCTGGGTGCAAAAATTGAGGCTCTAAACCCTTCCAGAGCTGAGATATTGAAACTCAAAATTTTGACTAGAAAAAAAAAATGAGTGTTACCCCTTATGTTTTTTTTCGGGGGGTGAAAAATTAAGTTTCTCCAATCTTCTCAAAACTCTGGATTCTGATAGAGGGCCACGATATATGGACCTGGGTGCAAAAATTGAGGCTCTAGACCCTTCCAGAGCTGAGATATTGAAACTCAAAATTTTGACCAGAAAAAAAAATGACAGTGTTACCCCTTATGTTTTTTTTCGGGGGGTGAAAAATTAAGTTTCTCCAATCTTCTCAAAACTCTGGATTCTGATAGAGGGCCAAGAGACATTAACCTGGGTGCAAAAATTGAGGCTCTAGACCCTTCCAGAGCTGAGATATTGAAACTCAAAATTTTGTCCAGAAAAAAAAAATGACAGTATTACCCCTTTTTTTCGGGGGGTGAAAAATTAAGTTTCTCCAATCTTCTCAAAACTCTGGATTCTGATAGAGGGACATGAGACATGGACCTGGGTGCAAAAATTGAGGCTCTAGACCCTTCCAGAGCTGAGATATTGAAACTCAAAATTTTGACCAGAAAAAAAAAATGACAGTGTTACCCCTTATGTTTTTTTTCGGGGGGTGAAAAATTAAGTTTCTCCAATCTTCTCAAAACTCTGGATTCTGATAGAGGGCCACGACACATGGACCTGGGTGCAAAAATTGAGGCTCTAGACCCTTCCAGAGCTGAGATATTGAAACTCAAAATTTTGACCAGAAAAAAAATGACAGTGTTACCCCTTATGTTTTTTTTTCGGGGGGTGAAATATTTAGTTTCTCCAATCTTCTCAAAACTCTGGATTCTGATAGAGGGCCACGAGACATGGACCTGGGTGCAAAAATTGAGGCTCTAGACCCTTCCAGAGCTGAGATATTGAAACTCAAAATTTTGACCAGAAAAAAAAATGACAGTGTTACCCCTTATGTTTTTTTTCGGGGGGTGAAAAATTAAGTTTCTCCAATCTTCTCAAAACTCTGGATTCTGATAGAGGGCCAAGAGACATGGACCTGGGTGCAAAAATTGAGGCTCTAAACCCTTCCAGAGCTGAGATATTGAAACTCAAAATTTTGACTAGAAAAAAAAAATGACAGTGTTACCCCTTATGTTTTTTTTCGGGGGGTGAAAAATTTAGTTTCTCCAATCTTCTCAAAACTCTGGATTCTGATAGAGGGCCACGATACATGGACCTGGGTGCAAAAATTGAGGCTCTAGACCCTTCCAGAGCTGAGATATTGAAACTCAAAATTTTGACCAGAAAAAAAAATGACAGTGTTACCCCTTATGTTTTTTTTCGGGGGGTGAAAAATTAAGTTTCTCCAATCTTCTCAAAACTCTGGATTCTGATTGAGGGCCACGACACATGGACCTGTGTGCAAAAATTGAGGCTCTAGACCCTTCCAGAGCTGAGATATTGAAACTCAAAATTTTGACCAGAAAAAAAAAATGACAGTGTTACCCCTTATGTTTTTTTTCAGGGGGTGAAAAATTAAGTTTCTCCAATCTTCTCAAAACTCTGGATTCTGATAGAGGGCCACGAGACATGGACCTGGGTGCAAAAATTGAGGCTCTAAACCCTTCCAGAGCTGAGATATTGAAACTCAAAATTTTGACTAGAAAAAAAAAATGACAGTGTTACCCCTTATGTTTTTTTTCGGGGGGTGAAAAATTAAGTTTCTCCAATCTTCTCAAAACTCTGGATTCTGATAGAGGGCCACGATTTATGGACCTGAGTGCAAAAATTGAGGATCTAGACCCTTCCAGAGTTGAGATATTGAAACTCAAAATTTTGACCAGAAAAAAAAATGACAGTGTTACCCCTTATGTTTTTTTTCGGGGAGTGAAAAATTAAGTTTCTCCAATCTTCTCAAAACTCTGGATTCTGATAGAGGGCCACGAGACATGGACCTGGGTGCAAAAATTGAGGCTCTAGACCCTTCCAGAGCTGAGATATTGAAACTCAAAATTTTGACTAGAAAAAAAAATGACAGTGTTACCCCTTATGTTTTTTTTCGGGGGGTGAAATATTTAGTTTCTCCAATCTTCTCAAAACTCTGGATTCTGATAGAGGGCCACGAGACATGGACCTGGGTGCAAAAATTGAGGCTCTAGACCCTTCCAGAGCTGAGATATTGAAACTCAAAATTTTGACCAGAAAAAAAAATGACAGTGTTACCCCTTATGTTTTTTTTCGGGGGGTGAAAAATTAAGTTTCTCCAATCTTCTCAAAACTCTGGATTCTGATAGAGGGCCACGAGACATGGACCTGGGTGCAAAAATTGAGGCTCTAAACCCTTCCAGAGCTGAGATATTCAAACTCAAAATTTTGACTAGAAAAAAAAAATGACAGTGTTACCCCTTATGTTTTTTTTCGGGGGGTGAAAAATTTAGTTTCTCCAATCTTCTCAAAACTCTGGATTCTGATAGAGGGCCACGATACATGGACCTGGGTGCAAAAATTGAGGCTCTAAACCCTTCCAGAGCTGAGATATTGAAACTCAAAATTTTGACCAGAAAAAAAAATGACAGTGTTACCCCTTATGTTTTTTTTCGGGGGGTGAAAAATTAAGTTTCTCCAATCTTCTCAAAACTCTGGATTCTGATAGAGGGCCACGAGACATGGACCTGGGTGCAAAAATTGAGGCTCTAGACCCTTCCAGAGCTGAGATATTGAAACTCAAAATTTTGACCAGAAAAAAAAAAATGACAGTGTTACCCCTTATGTTTTTTTTCGGGGGGTGAAAAATTAAGTTTCTCCAATCTTCTCAAAACTCTGGATTCTGATAGAGGGCCACGAGACATGGACCTGGGTGCAAAAATTGAGGCTCTAGACCCTTCCAGAGCTGAGATATTGAAACTCAAAATTTTGACCAGAAAAAAAAATGACAGTGTTACCCCTTATGTTTTTTTTTCGGGGGGTGAAAAATTAAGTTTCTCCAATCTTCTCAAAACTCTGGATTCTGATAGAGGGCCAAGAGACATTAACCTGGGTGCAAAAATTGAGGCTCTAGACCCTCCCAGAGCTGAGATTTTGAAACTCAAAATTTTGACCAGAAAAAAAAAATGACAGTGTTACCCCTTACGTTTTTTTTCGGGGGGTGAAAAATTAAGTTTCTCCAATCTTCTCAAAACTCTGGATTCTGATAGAGGGCCACGAGACATGGACCTGGGTGCAAAAATTGAGGCTCTAAACCCTTCCAGAGCTGAGATATTGAAACTCAAAATTTTGACTAGAAAAAAAAAATGAGTGTTACCCCTTATGTTTTTTTTCGGGGGGTGAAAAATTAAGTTTCTCCAATCTTCTCAAAACTCTGGATTCTGATAGAGGGCCACGACATATGGACCTGGGTGCAAAAATTGAGGCTCTAGACCCTTCCAGAGCTGAGATATTGAAACTCAAAATTTTGACCAGAAAAAAAAATGACAGTGTTACCCCTTATGTTTTTTTTCGGGGGGTGAAACATTAAGTTTCTCCAATCTTCTCAAAACTCTGGATTCTGATAGAGGGCCAAGAGACATTAACCTGGGTGCAAAAATTGAGGCTCTAGACCCTTCCAGAGCTGAGATATTGAAACTCAAAATTTTGTCCAGAAAAAAAAATGACAGTATTACCCCTTACGTTTTTTTTTCGGGGGGTGAAAAATTAAGTTTCTCCAATCTTCTCAAAACTCTGGATTCTGATAGAGGGCCATGAGACATGGACCTGTGTGCAAAAATTGAGGCTCTAGACCCTTCCAGAGCTGAGATATTGAAACTCAAAATTTTGACCAGAAAAAAAAAAATGACAGTGTTACCCCTTATGTTTTTTTTCGGGGGGTGAAAAATTAAGTTTCTCCAATCTTCTCAAAACTCTGGATTCTGATAGAGGGCCACGACACATGGACCTGGGTGCAAAAATTGAGGCTCTAGACCCTTCCAGAGCTGAGATATTGAAACTCAAAATTTTGACCAGAAAAAAAAATGACAGTGTTACCCCTTATGTTTTTTTCAGGGGGTGAAAAATTAAGTTTCTCCAATCTTCTCAAAACTCTGGATTCTGATAGAGGGCCACGAGACATGGACCTGGGTGCAAAAATTGAGGCTCTAAACCCTTCCAGAGCTGAGATATTGAAACTCAAAATTTTGACTAGAAAAAAAAATGACAGTGTTACCCCTTATGTTTTTTTTCGGGGGGTGAAAAATTAAGTTTCTCCAATCTTCTCAAAACTCTGGATTCTGATAGAGGGCCACGATACATGGACCTGAGTGCAAAAATTGAGGCTCTAGACCCTTCCAGAGTTGAGATATTGAAACTCAAAATTTTGACCAGAAAAAAAAATGACAGTGTTACCCCTTATGTTTTTTTTCGGGGGGTGAAATATTTAGTTTCTCCAATCTTCTCAAAACTCTGGATTCTGATAGAGGGCCACGAGACATGGACCTGGGTGCAAAAATTGAGGCTCTAGACCCTTCCAGAGCTGAGATATTGAAACTCAAAATTTTGACCAGAAAAAAAAATGACAGTGTTACCCCTTATGTTTTTTTTCGGGGGGTGAAAAATTAAGTTTCTCCAATCTTCTCAAAACTCTGGATTCTGATAGAGGGCCAAGAGACATTAACCTGGGTGCAAAAATTGAGGCTCTAGACCCTTCCAGAGCTGAGATATTGAAACTCAAAATTTTGACTAGAAAAAAAAATGACAGTGTTACCCCTTATGTTTTTTTTCGGGGGGTGAAATATTTAGTTTCTCCAATCTTCTCAAAACTCTGGATTCTGATAGAGGGCCACGAGACATGGACCTGGGTGCAAAAATTGAGGCTCTAGACCCTTCCAGAGCTGAGATATTGAAACTCAAAATTTTGACCAGAAAAAAAAATGACAGTGTTACCCCTTATGTTTTTTTTCGGGGGGTGAAAAATTAAGTTTCTCCAATCTTCTCAAAACTCTGGATTCTGATAGAGGGCCAAGAGACATTAACCTGGGTGCAAAAATTGAGGCTCTAGACCCTTCCAGAGCTGAGATATTGAAACTCAAAATTTTGACCAGAAAAAAAAATGACAGTGTTACCCCTTATGTTTTTTTTCGGGGGGTGAAAAATTAAGTTTCTCCAATCTTCTCAAAACTCTGGATTCTGATAGAGGGCCAAGAGACATGGACCTGGGTGCAAAAATTGAGGCTCTAGACCCTTCCAGAGCTGAGATATTGAAACTCAAAATTTTGACTAGAAAAAAAATGGACAGTGTTACCCCTTATGTTTTTTTTTCGGGGGGTGAAAAATTAAGTTTCTCCAATCTTCTCAAAACTCTGGATTCTGATAGAGGGCCACGAGACATGGACCTGGGTGCAAAAATTGAGGCTCTAGACCCTTCCAGAGCTGAGATATTGAAACTCAAAATTTTGACCAGAAAAAAAAAAATGACAGTGTTACCCCTTATGTTTTTTTTCGGGGGGTGAAAAATTAAGTTTCTCCAATCTTCTCAAAACTCTGGATTCTGATAGAGGGCCAAGAGACATTAACCTGGGTGCAAAAATTGAGGCTCTAGACCCTTCCAGAGCTGAGATATTGAAACTCAAAATTTTGACCAGAAAAAAAAAATGACAGTGTTACCCCTTATGTTTTTTTTCGGGGGGTGAAAAATTAAGTTTCTCCAATCTTCTCAAAACTCTGGATTCTGATAGAGGGCCAAGAGACATTAACCTGGGTGCAAAAATTGAGGCTCTAGACCCTTCCAGAGCTGAGATATTGAAACTCAAAATTTTGACCAGAAAAAAAAAATGACAGTGTTACCCCTTACGTTTTTTTTCGGGGGGTGAAAAATTAAGCTTCTCCAATCTTCTCAAAACTCTGGATTCTGATAGAGGGCCACGAGACATGGACCTGGGTGCAAAAATTGAGGCTCTAAATCCTTCCAGAGCTGAGATATTGAAACTCAAAATTTTGACTAGAAAAAAAAATGACAGTGTTACCCCTTATGTTTTTTTTCGGGGGGTGAAAAATTAAGTTTCTCCAATCTTCTCAAAACTCTGGATTCTGATAGAGGGCCACGATACATGGACCTGGGTGCAAAAATTGAGGCTCTAGACCCTTCCAGAGCTGAGATATTGAAACTCAAAATTTTGACCAGAAAAAAAAATGACAGTGTTACCCCTTATGTTTTTTTTCGGGGGGTGAAAAATTAAGTTTCTCCAATCTTCTCAAAACTCTGGATTCTGATAGAGGGCCACGATACATGGACCTGGGTGCAAAAATTGAGGCTCTAGACCCTTCCAGAGCTGAGATATTGAAACTCAAAATTTTGACCAGAAAAAAAAATGACAGTGTTACCCCTTATGTTTTTTTTCGGGGGGTGAAAAATTAAGTTTCTCCAATCTTCTCAAAACTCTGGATTCTGATAGAGGGCCAAGAGACATTAACCTGGGTGCAAAAATTGAGGCTCTAGACCCTTCCAGAGCTGAGATATTGAAACTCAAAATTTTGTCCAGAAAATAAAAATGACAGTGTTACCCCTTACGTTTTTTTTTCGGGGGGTGAAAAATTAAGTTTCTCCAATCTTCTCAAAACTCTGGATTCTGATAGAGGGCCACGAGACATGGACCTGGGTGCAAAAATTGAGGCTCTAGACCCTTCCAGAGCTGAGATATTGAAACTCAAAATTTTGACCAGAAAAAAAAAATGACAGTGTTACCCCTTATGTTTTTTTTCGGGGGGTGAAAAATTAAGTTTCTCCAATCTTCTCAAAACTCTGGATTCTGATAGAGGGCCACGAGACATGGACCTGGGTGTAAAAATTGAGGCTCTAGACCCTTCCAGAGCTGAGATATTGAAACTCAAAATTTTGACTAGAAAAAAAAAATGACAGTGTTACCCCTTATGTTTTTTTTCGGGGGGTGAAAAATTAAGTTTCTCCAATCTTCTCAAAACTCTGGATTCTGATAGAGGGCCATGATACATGGACCTGAGTGCAAAAATTGAGGTTCTAGACCCTTCCAGAGCTGAGATATTGAAACTCAAAATTTTGACCAGAAAAAAAAAATGACAGTGTTACCCCTTATGTTTTTTTTTCGGGGGGTGAAAAATTAAGTTTCTCCAATCTTCTCAAAACTCTGGATTCTGATAGAGGGCCACGAGACATGGACCTGGGTGCAAAAATTGAGGCTCTAAACCCTTCCAGATCTGAGATATTGAAACTCAAAATTTTGACTAGAAAAAAAAATGACAGTGTTACCCCTTATGTTTTTTTTCGGGGGGTGAAAAATTAAGTTTCTCCAATCTTCTCAAAACTCTGGATTCTGATAGAGGGCCACGATACATGGACCTGGGTGCAAAAATTGAGGCTCTAGACCCTTCCAGAGCTGAGATATTGAAACTCAAAATTTTGACTAGAAAAAAAAATGACAGTGTTACCCCTTATGTTTTTTTTCGGGGGGTGAAAAATTAAGTTTCTCCAATCTTCTCAAAACTCTGGATTCTGATAGAGGGCCACGAGACATGGACCTGGGTGCAAAAATTGAGGCTCTAGACCCTTCCAGAGCTGAGATATTGAAACTCAAAATTTTGACCAGAAAAAAAAATGACAGTGTTACCTCTTATGTTTTTTTTCGGGGGGTGAAAAATTAAGTTTCTCCAATCTTCTCAAAACTCTGGATTCTGATAGAGGGCCAAGAGACATGGACCTGGGTGCAAAAATTGAGGCTCTAGACCCTTCCAGAGCTGAGATATTGAAACTCAAAATTTTGACTAGAAAAAAAAAAAATGACAGTGTTACCCCTTATGTTTTTTTTCGGGGGGTGAAAAATTAAGTTTCTCCAATCTTCTCAAAACTCTGGATTCTGATAGAGGGCCACGAGACATGGACCTGGGTGCAAAAATTGAGGCTCTAGACCCTTCCAGAGCGGAGATATTGAAACTCAAAATTTTGACCAGAAAAAAAAAATGACAGTGTTACCCCTTATGTTTTTTTTCGGGGGGTGAAAAATTAAGTTTCTCCAATCTTCTCAAAACTCTGGATTCTGATAGAGGGCCAAGAGACATTAACCTGGGTGCAAAAATTGAGGCTCTAGACCCTTCCAGAGCTGAGATATTGAAACTCAAAATTTTGACCAGAAAAAAAAATGACAGTGTTACCCCTTACGTTTTTTTTCGGGGGGTGAAAAATTAAGCTTCTCCAATCTTCTCAAAACTCTGGATTCTGATAGAGGGCCACGAGACATGGACCTGGGTGCAAAAATTGAGGCTCTAAACCCTTCCAGAGCTGAGATATTGAAACTCAAAATTTTGACTAGAAAAAAAAATGACAGTGTTACCCCTTATGTTTTTTTTCGGGGGGTGAAAAATTAAGTTTCTCCAATCTTCTCAAAACTCTGGATTCTGATAGAGGGCCACGATACATGGACCTGGGTGCAAAAATTGAGGCTCTAAACCCTTCCAGAGCTGAGATATTGAAACTCAAAATTTTGACTAGAAAAAAAAATGACAGTGTTACCCCTTATGTTTTTTTTCGGGGGGTGAAAAATGAAGTTTCTCCAATCTTCTCAAAACTCTGGATTCTGATAGAGGGCCACGATACATGGACCTGGGTGTAAAAATTGAGGCTCTAGACCCTTCCAGAGCTGAGATATTGAAACTCAAAATTTTGACTAGAAAAAAAATGACAGTGTTACCCCTTATGTTTTTTTTCGGGGGGTGAAAAATTAAGTTTCTCCAATCTTCTCAAAACTCTGGATTCTGATAGAGGGCCATGATACATGGACCTGAGTGCAAAAATTGAGGCTCTAGACCCTTCCAGAGCTGAGATATTGAAACTCAAAATTTTGACCAGAAAAAAAAAATGACAGTGTTACCCCTTATGTTTTTTTTCGGGGGGTGAAAAATTAAGTTTCTCCAATCTTCTCAAAACTCTGGATTCTGATAGAGGGCCACGAGACATGGACCTGGGTGCAAAAATTGAGGCTCTAGACCCTTCCAGAGCTGAGATATTGAAACTCAAAATTTTGACTAGAAAAAAAAAAATGACAGTGTTACCCCTTATGTTTTTTTTCGGGGGGTGAAAAATTAAGTTTCTCCAATCTTCTCAAAACTCTGGATTCTGATAGAGGGCCAAGAGACATTAACCTGGGTGCAAAAATTGAGGCTCTAGACCCTTCCAGAGCTGAGATATTGAAACTCAAAATTTTGACCAGAAAAAAAATGACAGTGTTACCCCTTATGTTTTTTTTCGGGGGGTGAAAAATTAAGTTTCTCCAATCTTCTCAAAACTCTGGATTCTGATAGAGGGCCAAGAGACATTAACCTGGGTGCAAAAATTGAGGTTCTAGACCCTTCCAGAGCTGAGATATTGAAACTCAAAATTTTGACCAGAAAAAAAAAATGACAGTGTTACCCCTTATGTTTTTTTTCGGGGGGTGAAAAATTAAGTTTCTCCAATCTTCTCAAAACTCTGGATTCTGATAGAGGGCCAAGAGACATTAACCTGGGTGCAAAAATTGAGGCTCTAGACCCTTCCAGAGCTGAGATATTGAAACTCAAAATTTTGTCCAGAAAATAAAAATGACAGTGTTACCCCTTACGTTTTTTTTTCGGGGGGTGAAAAATTAAGTTTCTCCAATCTTCTCAAAACTCTGGATTCTGATAGAGGGCCACGAGACATGGACCTGGGTGCAAAAATTGAGGCTCTAGACCCTTCCAGAGCTGAGATATTGAAACTCAAAATTTTGACCAGAAAAAAAAAATGACAGTGTTACCCCTTATGTTTTTTTTCGGGGGGTGAAAAATTAAGTTTCTCCAATCTTCTCAAAACTCTGGATTCTGATAGAGGGCCACGAGACATGGACCTGGGTGTAAAAATTGAGGCTCTAGACCCTTCCAGAGCTGAGATATTGAAACTCAAAATTTTGACTAGAAAAAAAAAATGACAGTGTTACCCCTTATGTTTTTTTTCGGGGGGTGAAAAATTAAGTTTCTCCAATCTTCTCAAAACTCTGGATTCTGATAGAGGGCCATGATACATGGACCTGAGTGCAAAAATTGAGGTTCTAGACCCTTCCAGAGCTGAGATATTGAAACTCAAAATTTTGACCAGAAAAAAAAAATGACAGTGTTACCCCTTATGTTTTTTTTTCGGGGGGTGAAAAATTAAGTTTCTCCAATCTTCTCAAAACTCTGGATTCTGATAGAGGGCCACGAGACATGGACCTGGGTGCAAAAATTGAGGCTCTAAACCCTTCCAGATCTGAGATATTGAAACTCAAAATTTTGACTAGAAAAAAAAATGACAGTGTTACCCCTTATGTTTTTTTTCGGGGGGTGAAAAATTAAGTTACTCCAATCTTCTCAAAACTCTGGATTCTGATAGAGGGCCACGATACATGGACCTGGGTGCAAAAATTGAGGCTCTAGACCCTTCCAGAGCTGAGATATTGAAACTCAAAATTTTGACTAGAAAAAAAAATGACAGTGTTACCCCTTATGTTTTTTTTCGGGGGGTGAAAAATTAAGTTTCTCCAATCTTCTCAAAACTCTGGATTCTGATAGAGGGCCACGAGACATGGACCTGGGTGCAAAAATTGAGGCTCTAGACCCTTCCAGAGCTGAGATATTGAAACTCAAAATTTTGACCAGAAAAAAAAATGACAGTGTTACCTCTTATGTTTTTTTTCGGGGGGTGAAAAATTAAGTTTCTCCAATCTTCTCAAAACTCTGGATTCTGATAGAGGGCCAAGAGACATGGACCTGGGTGCAAAAATTGAGGCTCTAGACCCTTCCAGAGCTGAGATATTGAAACTCAAAATTTTGACTAGAAAAAAAAAATGACAGTGTTACCCCTTATGTTTTTTTTCGGGGGGTGAAAAATTAAGTTTCTCCAATCTTCTCAAAACTCTGGATTCTGATAGAGGGCCACGAGACATGGACCTGGGTGCAAAAATTGAGGCTCTAGACCCTTCCAGAGCGGAGATATTGAAACTCAAAATTTTGACCAGAAAAAAAAAATGACAGTGTTACCCCTTATGTTTTTTTTCGGGGGGTGAAAAATTAAGTTTCTCCAATCTTCTCAAAACTCTGGATTCTGATAGAGGGCCAAGAGACATTAACCTGGGTGCAAAAATTGAGGCTCTAGACCCTTCCAGAGCTGAGATATTGAAACTCAAAATTTTGACCAGAAAAAAAAATGACAGTGTTACCCCTTACGTTTTTTTTCGGGGGGTGAAAAATTAAGCTTCTCCAATCTTCTCAAAACTCTGGATTCTGATAGAGGGCCACGAGACATGGACCTGGGTGCAAAAATTGAGGCTCTAAACCCTTCCAGAGCTGAGATATTGAAACTCAAAATTTTGACTAGAAAAAAAAATGACAGTGTTACCCCTTATGTTTTTTTTCGGGGGGTGAAAAATTAAGTTTCTCCAATCTTCTCAAAACTCTGGATTCTGATAGAGGGCCACGATACATGGACCTGGGTGCAAAAATTGAGGCTCTAAACCCTTCCAGAGCTGAGATATTGAAACTCAAAATTTTGACTAGAAAAAAAAATGACAGTGTTACCCCTTATGTTTTTTTTCGGGGGGTGAAAAATGAAGTTTCTCCAATCTTCTCAAAACTCTGGATTCTGATAGAGGGCCACGATACATGGACCTGGGTGTAAAAATTGAGGCTCTAGACCCTTCCAGAGCTGAGATATTGAAACTCAAAATTTTGACTAGAAAAAAAAATGACAGTGTTACCCCTTATGTTTTTTTTCGGGGGGTGAAAAATTAAGTTTCTCCAATCTTCTCAAAACTCTGGATTCTGATAGAGGGCCATGATACATGGACCTGAGTGCAAAAATTGAGGCTCTAGACCCTTCCAGAGCTGAGATATTGAAACTCAAAATTTTGACCAGAAAAAAAAAATGACAGTGTTACCCCTTATGTTTTTTTTCGGGGGGTGAAAAATTAAGTTTCTCCAATCTTCTCAAAACTCTGGATTCTGATAGAGGGCCACGAGACATGGACCTGGGTGCAAAAATTGAGGCTCTAGACCCTTCCAGAGCTGAGATATTGAAACTCAAAATTTTGACTAGAAAAAAAAAATGACAGTGTTACCCCTTATGTTTTTTTTCGGGGGGTGAAAAATTAAGTTTCTCCAATCTTCTCAAAACTCTGGATTCTGATAGAGGGCCAAGAGACATTAACCTGGGTGCAAAAATTGAGGCTCTAGACCCTTCCAGAGCTGAGATATTGAAACTCAAAATTTTGACCAGAAAAAAAATGACAGTGTTACCCCTTATGTTTTTTTTCGGGGGGTGAAAAATTAAGTTTCTCCAATCTTCTCAAAACTCTGGATTCTGATAGAGGGCCAAGAGACATTAACCTGGGTGCAAAAATTGAGGTTCTAGACCCTTCCAGAGCTGAGATATTGAAACTCAAAATTTTGACCAGAAAAAAAAAATGACAGTGTTACCCCTTATGTTTTTTTTTCGGGGGGTGAAAAATTAAGTTTCTCCAATCTTCTCAAAACTCTGGATTCTGATAGAGGGCCACGAGACATGGACCTGGGTGCAAAAATTGAGGCTCTAAACCCTTCCAGAGCTGAGATATTGAAACTCAAAATTTTGACCAGAAAAAAAAATGACAGTGTTACCCCTTATGTTTTTTTTCGGGGGGTGAAAAATTAAGTTTCTCCAATCTTCTCAAAACTCTGGATTCTGATAGAGGGCCACGATACATGGACCTGGGTGCAAAAATTGAGGCTCTAGACCCTTCCAGAGCTGAGATATTGAAACTCAAAATTTTGACTAGAAAAAAAAAATGACAGTGTTACCCCTTATGTTTTTTTTCGGGGGGTGAAAAATTAAGTTTCTCCAATCTTCTCAAAACTCTGGATTCTGATAGAGGGCCACGAGACATGGACCTGGGTGCAAAAATTGAGGCTCTAGACCCTTCCAGAGCTGAGATATTGAAACTCAAAATTTTGACCAGAAAAAAAAAAATGACAGTGTTACCCCTTATGTTTTTTTTCGGGGGGTGAAAAATTAAGTTTCTCCAATCTTCTCAAAACTCTGGATTCTGATAGAGGGCCAAGAGACATGGACCTGGGTGCAAAAATTGAGGCTCTAGACCCTTCCAGAGCTGAGATATTGAAACTCAAACTTTTGACTAGAAAAAAAATGGACAGTCAAGTCAAGTCAAGTCACATTTATTTATATAGCGCTTTTCACAATACAGATTGTATCAAAGCAGCTTCACAGTGATAACATGAAAGTAGTACAACACAGATCGATAATATTTTTAAATATTAAGTAATCCTAAATAATCCTAAATAATCCCGACTAAGCAAGCCAAGCAAGCCAAAAGCAAGGCGACAGTGGCAAGGAACCAAAACTCCATCAGATTGGATGGAGAAAAAACCTTGGGAGAACCCAGGCTCAGTCGGGGCCAGTTCTCCTCTGGCTTACATTCATATTGTTTAATTATAACTATTAAATATAAATATTGTTTATGTCTAAAACAGCCCCATAACATATCGCAGGCGTTGAGTCGTCTCTTCACAGGCCTTGGTCTTCTCATCACAGGCGGTGGGGCATCCGAAACCCCCGTGAGATGCTGGATACAAGGCTGGACCTGACACAAGGCTGGACCTGACACAAGACAGTGTTACCCCTTATGTTTTTTTTTTCGGGGGGTGAAAAATTAAGTTTCTCCAATCTTCTCAAAACTCTGGATTCTGATAGAGGGCCACGAGACATGGACCTGGGTGCAAAAATTGAGGCTCTAGACCCTTCCAGAGCTGAGATATTGAAACTCAAAATTTTGACCAGAAAAAAAAATGACAGTGTTACCCCTTATGTTTTTTTTCGGGGGGTGAAAAATTAAGTTTCTCCAATCTTCTCAAAACTCTGGATTCTGATAGAGGGCCAAGAGACATTAACCTGGGTGCAAAAATTTAGGCTCTAGACCCTTCCAGAGCTGAGATATTGAAACTCAAAATTTTGACCAGAAAAAAAAAATGACAGTGTTACCCCTTATGTTTTTTTTCGGGGGGTGAAAAATTAAGTTTCTCCAATCTTCTCAAAACTCTGGATTCTGATAGAGGGCCAAGAGACATTAACCTGGGTGCAAAAATTGAGGCTCTAGACCCTTCCAGAGCTGAGATATTGAAACTCAAAATTTTGACCAGAAAAAAAAATGACAGTGTTACCCCTTACGTTTTTTTTCGGGGGGTGAAAAATTAAGTTTCTCCAATCTTCTCAAAACTCTGGATTCTGATAGAGGGCCACGAGACATGGACCTGGGTGCAAAAATTGAGGCTCTAGACCCTTCCAGAGCTGAGATATTGAAACTCAAAATTTTGACCAGAAAAAAAAATGACAGTGTTACCCCTTATGTTTTTTTTCGGGGGGTGAAAAATTAAGTTTCTCCAATCTTCTCAAAACTCTGGATTCTGATAGAGGGCCAAGAGACATGGACCTGGGTGCAAAAATTGAGGCTCTAGACCCTTCCAGAGCTGAGATATTGAAACTCAAAATTTTGACCAGAAAAAAAAATGACAGTGTTACCCCTTATGTTTTTTTTCGGGGGGTGAAAAATTAAGTTTCTCCAATCTTCTCAAAACTCTGGATTCTGATAGAGGGCCAAGAGACATTAACCTGGGTGCAAAAATTGAGGCTCTAGACCCTTCCAGAGCTGAGATATTGAAACTCAAAATTTTGACCAGAAAAAAAAAATGACAGTGTTACCCCTTATGTTTTTTTTTCGGGGGGTGAAAAATTAAGTTTCTCCAATCTTCTCAAAACTCTGGATTCTGATAGAGGGCCATGAGACATGGACCTGGGTGCAAAAATTGAGGCTCTAAACCCTTCCAGAGCTGAGATATTGAAACTCCAAATTTTGACTAGAAAAAAAAATGACAGTGTTACCCCTTATGTTTTTTTTCGGGGGGTGAAAAATTAAGTTTCTCCAATGTTCTCAAAACTCTGGATTCTGATAGAGGGCCACGATACATGGACCTGGTGCAAAAATTGAGGCTCTAGACCCTTCCAGAGCTGAGATATTGAAACTCAAAATTTTGACCAGAAAAAAAAATGACAGTGTTACCCCTTATGTTTTTTTTCGGGGGGTGAAAAATTAAGTTTCTCCAATCTTCTCAAAACTCTGGATTCTGATAGAGGGCCAAGAGACATTAACCTGGGTGCAAAAATTGAGGCTCTAGACCCTTCCAGAGCTGAGATATTGAAACTCAAAATTTTGACCAGAAAAAAAAAATGACAGTGTTACCCCTTATGTTTTTTTTCGGGGGGTGAAAAATTAAGTTTCTCCAATCTTCTCAAAACTCTGGATTCTGATAGAGGGCCAAGAGACATGGACCTGGGTGCAAAAATTGAGGCTCTAGACCCTTCCAGAGCTGAGATATTGAAACTCAAAATTTTGACTAGAAAAAAAATGGACAGTGTTACCCCTTATGTTTTTTTTTCGGGGGGTGAAAAATTAAGTTTCTCCAATCTTCTCAAAACTCTGGATTCTGATAGAGGGCCACGAGACATGGACCTGGGTGCAAAAATTGAGGCTCTAGACCCTTCCAGAGCTGAGATATTGAAACTCAAAATTTTGACCAGAAAAAAAAAATGACAGTGTTACCCCTTATGTTTTTTTTCGGGGGGTGAAAAATTAAGTTTATCCAATCTTCTCAAAACTCTGGATTCTGATAGAGGGCCAAGAGACATTAACCTGGGTGCAAAAATTGAGGCTCTAGACCCTTCCAGAGCTGAGATATTGAAACTCAAAATTTTGACCAGAAAAAAAAAATGACAGTGTTACCCCTTATGTTTTTTTTCGGGGGGTGAAAAATTAAGTTTCTCCAATCTTCTCAAAACTCTGGATTCTGATAGAGGGCCAAGAGACATTAACCTGGGTGCAAAAATTGAGGCTCTAGACCCTTCCAGAGCTGAGATATTGAAACTCAAAATTTTGACCAGAAAAAAAAATGACAGTGTTACCCCTTATGTTTTTTTTCGGGGGGTGAAAAATTAAGTTTCTCCAATCTTCTCAAAACTCTGGATTCTGATAGAGGGCCAAGAGACATTAACATGGGTGCAAAAATTGAGGCTCTAGACCCTTCCAGAGCTGAGATATTGAAACTCAAAATTTTGACTAGAAAAAAAAATGACAGTGTTACCCGTTATGTTTTTTTTTCGGGGGGTGAAAAATTAAGTTTCTCCAATCTTCTCAAAACTCTGGATTCTGATAGAGGGCCACGATACATGGACCTGGGTGCAAAAATTGAGGCTCTAGACCCTTCCAGAGCTGAGATATTGAAACTCAAAATTTTGACCAGAAAAAAAAAATGACAGTGTTACCCCTTATGTTTTTTTTCGGGGGGTGAAAAATTAAGTTTCTCCAATCTTCTCAAAACTCTGGATTCTGATAGAGGGCCAAGAGACATTAACCTGGGTGCAAAAATTGAGGCTCTAGACCCTTCCAGAGCTGAGATATTGAAACTCAAAATTTTGACCAGAAAAAAAAAATGACAGTGTTACCCCTTATGTTTTTTTTCGGGGGGTGAAAAATTAAGTTTCTCCAATCTTCTCAAAACTCTGGATTCTGATAGAGGGCCACGATACATGGACCTGGGTGCAAAAATTGAGGCTCTAGACCCTTCCAGAGCTGAGATATTGAAACTCAAATTTTTGACCAGAAAAAAAAAATGACAGTGTTACCCCTTATGTTTTTTTTCGGGGGGTGAAAAATTAAGTTTCTCCAATCTTCTCAAAACTCTGGATTCTGATAGAGGGCCACGAGACATGGACCTGGGTGCAAAAATTGAGGCTCTAAACCCTTCCAGAGCTGAGATATTGAAACTCAAAATTTTGACTAGAAAAAAAAATGACAGTGTTACCCCTTATGTTTTTTTTCGGGGGGTGAAAAATTTAGTTTCTCCAATCTTCTCAAAACTCTGGATTCTGATAGAGGGCCACGAGACATGGACCTGGGTGCAAAAATTGAGGCTCTAGACCCTTCCAGAGCTGAGATATTGAAACTCAAAATTTTGACCAGAAAAAAAAATGACAGTGTTACCCCTTATGTTTTTTTTCGGGGGGTGAAAAATTAAGTTTCTCCAATCTTCTCAAAACTCTGGATTCTGATAGAGGGCCACGAGACATGGACCTGGGTGCAAAAATTGAGGCTCTAGACCCTTCCAGAGCTGAGATATTGAAACTCAAATTTTTGACCAGAAAAAAAAAATGACAGTGTTACCCCTTATGTTTTTTTTCAGGGGGTGAAAAATTAAGTTTCTCCAATCTTCCCAAAACTCTGGATTCTGATAGAGGGCCACGAGACATGGACCTGGGTGCAAAAATTGAGGCTCTAAACCCTTCCAGAGCTGAGATATTGAAACTCAAAATTTTGACTAGAAAAAAAATGACAGTGTTACCCCTTATGTTTTTTTTCGGGGGGTGAAAAATTTAGTTTCTCCAATCTTCTCAAAACTCTGGATTCTGATAGAGGGCCACGATACATGGACCTGGGTGCAAAAATTGAGGCTCTAGACCCTTCCAGAGCTGAGATATTGAAACTCAAAATTTTGACCAGAAAAAAAAAATGACAGTGTTACCCCTTATGTTTTTTTTCGGGGGGTGAAAAATTAAGTTTCTCCAATCTTCTCAAAACTCTGGATTCTGATAGAGGGCCACGAGACATGGACCTGGGTGCAAAAATTGAGGCTCTAGACCCTTCCAGAGCTGAGATATTGAAACTCAAATTTTTGACCAGAAAAAAAAAATGACAGTGTTACCCCTTATGTTTTTTTTCAGGGGGTGAAAAATTAAGTTTCTCCAATCTTCCCAAAACTCTGGATTCTGATAGAGGGCCACGAGACATGGACCTGGGTGCAAAAATTGAGGCTCTAAACCCTTCCAGAGCTGAGATATTGAAACTCAAAATTTTGACTAGAAAAAAAAATGACAGTGTTACCCCTTATGTTTTTTTTCGGGGGGTGAAAAATTTAGTTTCTCCAATCTTCTCAAAACTCTGGATTCTGATAGAGGGCCACGATACATGGACCTGGGTGCAAAAATTGAGGCTCTAGACCCTTCCAGAGCTGAGATATTGAAACTCAAAATTTTGACCAGAAAAAAAAAATGACAGTGTTACCCCTTATGTTTTTTTTCGGGGGGTGAGAAATTAAGTTTCTCCAATCTTCTCAAAACTCTGGATTCTGATAGAGGGCCACGAGACATGGACCTGGGTGCAAAAATTGAGGCTCTAGACCCTTCCAGAGCTGAGATATTGAAACTCAAAATTTTGACTAGAAAAAAAAATGACAGTGTTACCCCTTATGTTTTTTTTCGGGGGGTGAAAAATTAAGTTTCTCCAATCTTCTCAAAACTCTGGATTCTGATAGAGGGCCACGATACATGGACCTGGGTGCAAAAATTGAGGCTCTAGACCCTTCCAGAGCTGAGATATTGAAACTCAAAATTTTGACCAGAAAAAAAAATGACAGTGTTACCCCTTATGTTTTTTTTCGGGGGGTGAAAAATTAAGTTTCTCCAATCTTCTCAAAACTCTGGATTCTGATAGAGGGCCACGAGACATGGACCTGGGTGCAAAAATTGAGGCTCTAGACCCTTCCAGAGCTGAGATATTGAAACTCAAAATTTTGACTAGAAAAAAAAATGACAGTGTTACCCCTTATGTTTTTTTTCGGGGGGTGAAAAATTAAGTTTCTCCAATCTTCTCAAAACTCTGGATTCTGATAGAGGGCCACGAGACATGGACCTGGGTGCAAAAATTGAGGCTCTAGACCCTTCCAGAGCTGAAATATTGAAACTCAAAATTTTGACTAGAAAAAAAAAATGACAGTGTTACCCCTTATGTTTTTTTTCGGGGGGTGAAAAATTAAGTTTCTCCAATCTTCTCAAAACTCTGGATTCTGATAGAGGGCCACGAGACATGGACCTGGGTACAAAAATTGAGGCTCTAAACCCTTCCAGAACTGAGATATTGAAACTCAAAATTTTGACTAGAAAAAAAAAATGACAGTGTTACCCCTTATGTTTTTTTTCGGGGGGTGAAAAATTAAGTTTCTCCAATCTTCTCAAAACTCTGGATTCTGATAGAGGGCCAAGAGACATTAACCTGGGTGCAAAAATTGAGGCTCTAGACCCTTCCAGAGCTGAGATATTGAAACTCAAAATTTTGACCAGAAAAAAAAAATGACAGTGTTACCCCTTATGTTTTTTTTTCGGGGGGTGAAAAATTAAGTTTCTCCAATCTTCTCAAAACTCTGGATTCTGATAGAGGGCCACGAGACATGGACCTGGGTGCAAAAATTGAGGCTCTAAACCCTTCCGGAGCTGAGATATTGAAACTCAAAATTTTGACCAGAAAAAAAAATGACAGTGTTACCCCTTATGTTTTTTTTCGGGGGGTGAAAAATTAAGTTTCTCCAATCTTCTCAAAACTCTGGATTCTGATAGAGGGCCACGATACATGGACCTGGGTGCAAAAATTGAGGCTCTAGACCCTTCCAGAGCTGAGATATTGAAACTCAAAATTTTGACTAGAAAAAAAAAATGACAGTGTTACCCCTTATGTTTTTTTTCGGGGGGTGAAAAATTAAGTTTCTCCAATCTTCTCAAAACTCTGGATTCTGATAGAGGGCCACGAGACATGGACCTGGGTGCAAAAATTGAGGCTCTAGACCCTTCCAGAGCTGAGATATTGAAACTCAAAATTTTGACCAGAAAAAAAAAATGACAGTGTTACCCCTTATGTTTTTTTTCGGGGGGTGAAAAATTAAGTTTCTCCAATCTTCTCAAAACTCTGGATTCTGATAGAGGGCCAAGAGACATGGACCTGGGTGCAAAAATTGAGGCTCTAGACCCTTCCAGAGCTGAGATATTGAAACTCAAAATTTTGACTAGAAAAAAAATGGACAGTCAAGTCAAGTCAAGTCACATTTATTTATATAGCGCTTTTCACAATACAGATTGTATCAAAGCAGCTTCACAGTGATAACATGAAAGTAGTACAACACAGATCGATAATATTGTTAAATATTAAGTAATCCTAAATAATCCTAAATAATCCCGACTAAGCAAGCCAAGCAAGCCAAAAGCAAGGCGACAGTGGCAAGGAACCAAAACTCCATCAGATTGGATGGAGAAAAAACCTTGGGAGAACCCAGGCTCAGTCGGGGCCAGTTCTCCTCTGGCTTACATTCATATTGTTTAATTATAACTATTAAATATAAATATTGTTTATGTCTAAAACAGCCCCATAACATATCGCAGGCGTTGAGTCGTCTCTTCACAGGCGTTGGTCTTCTCATCACAGGCGGTGGGGCATCCGAAACCCCCGTGAGATGCTGGATACAAGGCTGGACCTGACACAAGGCTGGACCTGACACAAGACAGTGTTACCCCTTATGTTTTTTTTTTTCGGGGGGTGAAAAATTAAGTTTCTCCAATCTTCTCAAAACTCTGGATTCTGATAGAGGGCCACGAGACATGGACCTGGGTGCAAAAATTGAGGCTCTAGACCCTTCCAGAGCTGAGATATTGAAACTCAAAATTTTGACCAGAAAAAAAAATGACAGTGTTACCCCTTATGTTTTTTTTCGGGGGGTGAAAAATTAAGTTTCTCCAATCTTCTCAAAACTCTGGATTCTGATAGAGGGCCAAGAGACATTAACCTGGGTGCAAAAATTGAGGCTCTAGACCCTTCCAGAGCTGAGATATTGAAACTCAAAATTTTGACCAGAAAAAAAAAATGACAGTGTTACCCCTTATGTTTTTTTTCGGGGGTTGAAAAATTAAGTTTCTCCAATCTTCTCAAAACTCTGGATTCTGATAGAGGGCCAAGAGACATTAACCTGGGTGCAAAAATTGAGGCTCTAGACCCTTCCAGAGCTGAGATATTGAAACTCAAAATTTTGACCAGAAAAAAAAAATGACAGTGTTACCCCTTACGTTTTTTTTCGGGGGGTGAAAAATTAAGTTTCTCCAATCTTCTCAAAACTCTGGATTCTGATAGAGGGCCACGAGACATGGACCTGGGTGCAAAAATTGAGGCTCTAGACCCTTCCAGAGCTGAGATATTGAAACTCAAAATTTTGACCAGAAAAAAAAAATGACAGTGTTACCCCTTATGTTTTTTTTCGGGGGGTGAAAAATTAAGTTTCTCCAATCTTCTCAAAACTCTGGATTCTGATAGAGGGCCAAGAAACATGGACCTGGGTGCAAAAATTGAGGCTCTAGACCCTTCCAGAGCTGAGATATTGAAACTCAAAATTTTGACCAGAAAAAAAAATGACAGTGTTACCCCTTATGTTTTTTTTCGGGGGGTGAAAAATTAAGTTTCTCCAATCTTCTCAAAACTCTGGATTCTGATAGAGGGCCAAGAGACATTAACCTGGGTGCAAAAATTGAGGCTCTAGACCCTTCCAGAGCTGAGATATTGAAACTCAAAATTTTGACTAGAAAAAAAAATGACAGTGTTACCCCTTATGTTTTTTTTCGGGGGGTGAAAAATTAAGTTTCTCCAATCTTCTCAAAACTCTGGATTCTGATAGAGGGCCACGATACATGGACCTGGGTGCAAAAATTGAGGCTCTAGACCCTTCCAGAGCTGAGATATTGAAACTCAAAATTTTGACCAGAAAAAAAAATGACAGTGTTACCCCTTATGTTTTTTTTCGGGGGGTGAAAAATTAAGTTTCTCCAATCTTCTCAAAACTCTGGATTCTGATAGAGGGCCACGATACATGGACCTGGGTGCAAAAATTGAGGCTCTAGACCCTTCCAGAGCTGAGATATTGAAACTCAAATTTTTGACCAGAAAAAAAAAATGACAGTGTTACCCCTTATGTTTTTTTTCGGGGGGTGAAAAATTAAGTTTCTCCAATCTTCTCAAAACTCTGGATTCTGATAGAGGGCCACGAGACATGGACCTGGGTGCAAAAATTGAGGCTCTAAACCCTTCCAGAGCTGAGATATTGAAACTCAAAATTTTGACTAGAAAAAAAAATGACAGTGTTACCCCTTATGTTTTTTTTCGGGGGGTGAAAAATTTAGTTTCTCCAATCTTCCCAAAACTCTGGATTCTGATAGAGGGCCACGAGACATGGACCTGGGTGCAAAAATTGAGGCTCTAGACCCTTCCAGAGCTGAGATATTGAAACTCAAAATTTTGACCAGAAAAAAAAATGACAGTGTTACCCCTTATGTTTTTTTTCGGGGGGTGAAAAATTAAGTTTCTCCAATCTTCTCAAAACTCTGGATTCTGATAGAGGGCCACGAGACATGGACCTGGGTGCAAAAATTGAGGCTCTAGACCCTTCCAGAGCTGAGATATTGAAACTCAAATTTTTGACCAGAAAAAAAAAATGACAGTGTTACCCCTTATGTTTTTTTTCAGGGGGTGAAAAATTAAGTTTCTCCAATCTTCCCAAAACTCTGGATTCTGATAGAGGGCCACGAGACATGGACCTGGGTGCAAAAATTGAGGCTCTAAACCCTTCCAGAGCTGAGATATTGAAACTCAAAATTTTGACTAGAAAAAAAATGACAGTGTTACCCCTTATGTTTTTTTTCGGGGGGTGAAAAATTTAGTTTCTCCAATCTTCTCAAAACTCTGGATTCTGATAGAGGGCCACGATACATGGACCTGGGTGCAAAAATTGAGGCTCTAGACCCTTCCAGAGCTGAGATATTGAAACTCAAAATTTTGACCAGAAAAAAAAAAATGACAGTGTTACCCCTTATGTTTTTTTTCGGGGGGTGAAAAATTAAGTTTCTCCAATCTTCTCAAAACTCTGGATTCTGATAGAGGGCCACGAGACATGGACCTGGGTGCAAAAATAGAGGCTCTAGACCCTTCCAGAGCTGAGATATTGAAACTCAAAATTTTGACTAGAAAAAAAAATGACAGTGTTACCCCTTATGTTTTTTTTCGGGGGGTGAAAAATTAAGTTTCTCCAATCTTCTCAAAACTCTGGATTCTGATAGAGGGCCACGAGACATGGACCTGGGTGCAAAAATTGAGGCTCTAAACCCTTCCAGAGCTGAGATATTGAAACTCAAAATTTTGACTAGAAAAAAAAATGACAGTGTTACCCCTTATGTTTTTTTTCGGGGGGTGAAAAATTTAGTTTCTCCAATCTTCTCAAAACTCTGGATTCTGATAGAGGGCCACGAGACATGGACCTGGTTGCAAAAATTGAGGCTCTAGACCCTTCCAGAGCTGAGATATTGAAACTCAAAATTTTGACCAGAAAAAAAAATGACAGTGTTACCCCTTATGTTTTTTTTCGGGGGGTGAAAAATTAAGTTTCTCCAATCTTCTCAAAACTCTGGATTCTGATAGAGGGCCACGAGACATGGACCTGGGTGCAAAAATTGAGGCTCTAGACCCTTCCAGAGCTGAGATATTGAAACTCAAATTTTTGACCAGAAAAAAAAAATGACAGTGTTACCCCTTATGTTTTTTTTCAGGGGGTGAAAAATTAAGTTTCTCCAATCTTCCCAAAACTCTGGATTCTGATAGAGGGCCACGAGACATGGACCTGGGTGCAAAAATTGAGGCTCTAAACCCTTCCAGAGCTGAGATATTGAAACTCAAAATTTTGACTAGAAAAAAAATGACAGTGTTACCCCTTATGTTTTTTTTCGGGGGGTGAAAAATTTAGTTTCTCCAATCTTCTCAAAACTCTGGATTCTGATAGAGGGCCACGATACATGGACCTGGGTGCAAAAATTGAGGCTCTAGACCCTTCCAGAGCTGAGATATTGAAACTCAAAATTTTGACCAGAAAAAAAAAATGACAGTGTTACCCCTTATGTTTTTTTTCGGGGGGTGAAAAATTAAGTTTCTCCAATCTTCTCAAAACTCTGGATTCTGATAGAGGGCCACGAGACATGGACCTGGGTGCAAAAATTGAGGCTCTAGACCCTTCCAGAGCTGAGATATTGAAACTCAAAATTTTGACTAGAAAAAAAAATGACAGTGTTACCCCTTATGTTTTTTTTTCGGGGGGTGAAAAATTAAGTTTCTCCAATCTTCTCAAAACTCTGGATTCTGATAGAGGGCCACGATACATGGACCTGGGTGCAAAAATTGAGGCTCTAGACCCTTCCAGAGCTGAGATATTGAAACTCAAAATTTTGACCAGAAAAAAAAATGACAGTGTTACCCCTTATGTTTTTTTTTCGGGGGGTGAAAAATTAAGTTTCTCCAATCTTCTCAAAACTCTGGATTCTGATAGAGGGCCACGAGACATGGACCTGGGTGCAAAAATTGAGGCTCTAGACCCTTCCAGAGCTGAGATATTGAAACTCAAAATTTTGACTAGAAAAAAAAATGACAGTGTTACCCCTTATGTTTTTTTTCGGGGGGTGAAAAATTAAGTTTCTCCAATCTTCTCAAAACTCTGGATTCTGATAGAGGGCCACGAGACATGGACCTGGGTGCAAAAATTGAGGCTCTAGACCCTTCCAGAGCTGAAATATTGAAACTCAAAATTTTGACTAGAAAAAAAAAATGACAGTGTTACCCCTTATGTTTTTTTTCGGGGGGTGAAAAATTAAGTTTCTCCAATCTTCTCAAAACTCTGGATTCTGATAGAGGGCCACGAGACATGGACCTGGGTACAAAAATTGAGGCTCTAAACCCTTCCAGAACTGAGATATTGAAACTCAAAATTTTGACTAGAAAAAAAAAATGACAGTGTTACCCCTTATGTTTTTTTTCGGGGGGTGAAAAATTAAGTTTCTCCAATCTTCTCAAAACTCTGGATTCTGATAGAGGGCCAAGAGACATTAACCTGGGTGCAAAAATTGAGGCTCTAGACCCTTCCAGAGCTGAGATATTGAAACTCAAAATTTTGACCAGAAAAAAAAAATGACAGTGTTACCCCTTATGTTTTTTTTTCGGGGGGTGAAAAATTAAGTTTCTCCAATCTTCTCAAAACTCTGGATTCTGATAGAGGGCCACGAGACATGGACCTGGGTGCAAAAATTGAGGCTCTAAACCCTTCCAGAGCTGAGATATTGAAACTCAAAATTTTGACCAGAAAAAAAAATGACAGTGTTACCCCTTATGTTTTTTTTCGGGGGGTGAAAAATTAAGTTTCTCCAATCTTCTCAAAACTCTGGATTCTGATAGAGGGCCACGATACATGGACCTGGGTGCAAAAATTGAGGCTCTAGACCCTTCCAGAGCTGAGATATTGAAACTCAAAATTTTGACTAGAAAAAAAAAATGACAGTGTTACCCCTTATGTTTTTTTTCGGGGGGTGAAAAATTAAGTTTCTCCAATCTTCTCAAAACTGTGGATTCTGATAGAGGGCCACGAGACATGGACCTGGGTGCAAAAATTGAGGCTCTAGACCCTTCCAGAGCTGAGATATTGAAACTCAAAATTTTGACCAGAAAAAAAAATGACAGTGTTACCCCTTATGTTTTTTTTCGGGGGGTGAAAAATTAAGTTTCTCCAATCTTCTCAAAACTCTGGATTCTGATAGAGGGCCAAGAGACATGGACCTGGGTGCAAAAATTGAGGCTCTAGACCCTTCCAGAGCTGAGATATTGAAACTCAAAATTTTGACTAGAAAAAAAATGGACAGTCAAGTCAAGTCAAGTCACATTTATTTATATAGCGCTTTTCACAATACAGATTGTATCAAAGCAGCTTCACAGTGATAACATGAAAGTAGTACAACACAGATCGATAATATTGTTAAATATTAAGTAATCCTAAATAATCCTAAATAATCCCGACTAAGCAAGCCAAGCAAGCCAAAAGCAAGGCGACAGTGGCAAGGAACCAAAACTCCATCAGATTGGATGGAGAAAAAACCTTGGGAGAACCCAGGCTCAGTCGGGGCCAGTTCTCCTCTGGCTTACATTCATATTGTTTAATTATAACTATCAAATATAAATATTGTTTATGTCTAAAACAGCCCCATAACATATCGCAGGCGTTGAGTCGTCTCTTCACAGGCGTTGGTCTTCTCATCACAGGCGGTGGGGCATCCGAAACCCCCGTGAGATGCTGGATACAAGGCTGGACCTGACACAAGGCTGGACCTGACACAAGACAGTGTTACCCCTTATGTTTTTTTTTTTCGGGGGGTGAAAAATTAAGTTTCTCCAATCTTCTCAAAACTCTGGATTCTGATAGAGGGCCACGAGACATGGACCTGGGTGCAAAAATTGAGGCTCTAGACCCTTCCAGAGCTGAGATATTGAAACTCAAAATTTTGACCAGAAAAAAAAAAAATGACAGTGTTACCCCTTATGTTTTTTTTCGGGGGGTGAAAAATTAAGTTTCTCCAATCTTCTCAAAACTCTGGATTCTGATAGAGGGCCAAGAGACATTAACCTGGGTGCAAAAATTGAGGCTCTAGACCCTTCCAGAGCTGAGATATTGAAACTCAAAATTTTGACCAGAAAAAAAAATGACAGTGTTACCCCTTATGTTTTTTTTCGGGGGGTGAAAAATTAAGTTTCTCCAATCTTCTCAAAACTCTGGATTCTGATAGAGGGCCACGAGACATGGACCTGGGTGCAAAAATTGAGGCTCTAAACCCTTCCAGAGCTGAGATATTGAAACTCCAAATTTTGACTAGAAAAAAAAATGACAGTGTTACCCCTTATGTTTTTTTTCGGGGGGTGAAAAATTAAGTTTCTCCAATGTTCTCAAAACTCTGGATTCTGATAGAGGGCCACGATACATGGACCTGGTGCAAAAATTGAGGCTCTAGACCCTTCCAGAGCTGAGATATTGAAACTCAAAATTTTGACCAGAAAAAAAAATGACAGTGTTACCCCTTATGTTTTTTTTCGGGGGGTGAAAAATTAAGTTTCTCCAATCTTTTCAAAACTCTGGATTCTGATAGAGGGCCAAGAGACATTAACCTGGGTGCAAAAATTGAGGCTCTAGACCCTTCCAGAGCTGAGATATTGAAACTCAAAATTTTGACCAGAAAAAAAAAATGACAGTGTTACCCCTTATGTTTTTTTTCGGGGGGTGAAAAATTAAGTTTCTCCAATCTTCTCAAAACTCTGGATTCTGATAGAGGGCCAAGAGACATGGACCTGGGTGCAAAAATTGAGGCTCTAGACCCTTCCAGAGCTGAGATATTGAAACTCAAAATTTTGACTAGAAAAAAAATGGACAGTGTTACCCCTTATGTTTTTTTTTCGGGGGGTGAAAAATTAAGTTTCTCCAATCTTCTCAAAACTCTGGATTCTGATAGAGGGCCACGAGACATGGACCTGGGTGCAAAAATTGAGGCTCTAGACCCTTCCAGAGCTGAGATATTGAAACTCAAAATTTTGACCAGAAAAAAAAAATGACAGTGTTACCCCTTATGTTTTTTTTCGGGGGGTGAAAAATTAAGTTTCTCCAATCTTCTCAAAACTCTGGATTCTGATAGAGGGCCACGAGACATGGACCTGGGTGCAAAAATTGAGGCTCTAGACCCTTCCAGAGCTGAGATATTGAAACTCAAAATTTTGACCAGAAAAAAAAATGACAGTGTTACCCCTTATGTTTTTTTTCGGGGGGTGAAAAATTAAGTTTCTCCAATCTTCTCAAAACTCTGGATTCTGATAGAGGGCCAAGAGACATTAACCTGGGTGCAAAAATTGAGGCTCTAGACCCTTCCAGAGCTGAGATATTGAAACTCAAAATTTTGACCAGAAAAAAAAAAAATGACAGTGTTACCCCTTATGTTTTTTTTCGGGGGGTGAAAAATTAAGTTTCTCCAATCTTCTCAAAACTCTGGATTCTGATAGAGGGCCAAGAGACATTAACCTGGGTGCAAAAATTGAGGCTCTAGACCCTTCCAGAGCTGAGATATTGAAACTCAAAATTTTGACCAGAAAAAAAAAATGACAGTGTTACCCCTTACGTTTTTTTTCGGGGGGTGAAAAATTAAGTTTCTCCAATCTTCTCAAAACTCTGGATTCTGATAGAGGGCCACGAGACATGGACCTGGGTGCAAAAATTGAGGCTCTAGACCCTTCCAGAGCTGAGATATTGAAACTCAAAATTTTGACCAGAAAAAAAAATGACAGTGTTACCCCTTATGTTTTTTTTCGGGGGGTGAAAAATTAAGTTTCTCCAATCTTCTCAAAACTCTGGATTCTGATAGAGGGCCAAGAGACATGGACCTGGGTGCAAAAATTGAGGCTCTAGACCCTTCCAGAGCTGAGATATTGAAACTCAAAATTTTGACCAGAAAAAAAAATGACAGTGTTACCCCTTATGTTTTTTTTCGGGGGGTGAAAAATTAAGTTTCTCCAATCTTCTCAAAACTCTGGATTCTGATAGAGGGCCAAGAGACATTAACCTGGGTGCAAAAATTGAGGCTCTAGACCCTTCCAGAGCTGAGATATTGAAACTCAAAATTTTGACCAGAAAAAAAAAATGACAGTGTTACCCCTTATGTTTTTTTTTCGGGGGGTGAAAAATTAAGTTTCTCCAATCTTCTCAAAACTCTGGATTCTGATAGAGGGCCACGAGACATGGACCTGGGTGCAAAAATTGAGGCTCTAAACCCTTCCAGAGCTGAGATATTGAAACTCCAAATTTTGACTAGAAAAAAAAAATGACAGTGTTACCCCTTATGTTTTTTTTCGGGGGGTGAAAAATTAAGTTTCTCCAATGTTCTCAAAACTCTGGATTCTGATAGAGGGCCACGATACATGGACCTGGTGCAAAAATTGAGGCTCTAGACCCTTCCAGAGCTGAGATATTGAAACTCAAAATTTTGACCAGAAAAAAAAATGACAGTGTTACCCCTTATGTTTTTTTTCGGGGGGTGAAAAATTAAGTTTCTCCAATCTTTTCAAAACTCTGGATTCTGATAGAGGGCCAAGAGACATTAACCTGGGTGCAAAAATTGAGGCTCTAGACCCTTCCAGAGCTGAGATATTGAAACTCAAAATTTTGACCAGAAAAAAAAAATGACAGTGTTACCCCTTATGTTTTTTTTCGGGGGGTGAAAAATTAAGTTTCTCCAATCTTCTCAAAACTCTGGATTCTGATAGAGGGCCAAGAGACATGGACCTGGGTGCAAAAATTGAGGCTCTAGACCCTTCCAGAGCTGAGATATTGAAACTCAAAATTTTGACTAGAAAAAAAATGGACAGTGTTACCCCTTATGTTTTTTTTTCGGGGGGTGAAAAATTAAGTTTCTCCAATCTTCTCAAAACTCTGGATTCTGATAGAGGGCCACGAGACATGGACCTGGGTGCAAAAATTGAGGCTCTAGACCCTTCCAGAGCTGAGATATTGAAACTCAAAATTTTGACCAGAAAAAAAAAATGACAGTGTTACCCCTTATGTTTTTTTTCGGGGGGTGAAAAATTAAGTTTATCCAATCTTCTCAAAACTCTGGATTCTGATAGAGGGCCAAGAGACATTAACCTGTGTGCAAAAATTGAGGCTCTAGACCCTTCCAGAGCTGAGATATTGAAACTCAAAATTTTGACCAGAAAAAAAAATGACAGTGTTACCCCTTATGTTTTTTTTCGGGGGGTGAAAAATTAAGTTTCTCCAATCTTCTCAAAACTCTGGATTCTGATAGAGGGCCAAGAGACATTAACCTGGGTGCAAAAATTGAGGCTCTAGACCCTTCCAGAGCTGAGATATTGAAACTCAAAATTTTGACCAGAAAAAAAAATGACAGTGTTACCCCTTATGTTTTTTTTCGGGGGGTGAAAAATTAAGTTTCTCCAATCTTCTCAAAACTCTGGATTCTGATAGAGGGCCAAGAGACATTAACCTGGGTGCAAAAATTGAGGCTCTAGACCCTTCCAGAGCTGAGATATTGAAACTCAAAATTTTGACTAGAAAAAAAAATGACAGTGTTACCCCTTATGTTTTTTTTCGGGGGGTGAAAAATTAAGTTTCTCCAATCTTCTCAAAACTCTGGATTCTGATAGAGGGCCACGATACATGGACCTGGGTGCAAAAATTGAGGCTCTAGACCCTTCCAGAGCTGAGATATTGAAACTCAAAATTTTGACCAGAAAAAAAAAATGACAGTGTTACCCCTTATGTTTTTTTTCGGGGGGTGAAAAATTAAGTTTCTCCAATCTTCTCAAAACTCTGGATTCTGATAGAGGGCCAAGAGACATTAACCTGGGTGCAAAAATTGAGGCTCTAGACCCTTCCAGAGCTGAGATATTGAAACTCAAAATTTTGACCAGAAAAAAAAAATGACAGTGTTACCCCTTATGTTTTTTTTCGGGGGGTGAAAAATTAAGTTTCTCCAATCTTCTCAAAACTCTGGATTCTGATAGAGGGCCAAGAGACATGGACCTGGGTGCAAAAATTGAGGCTCTAGACCCTTCCAGAGCTGAGATATTGAAACTCAAAATTTTGACTAGAAAAAAAATGGACAGTCAAGTCAAGTCAAGTCACATTTATTTATATAGCGCTTTTCACAATACAGATTGTATCAAAGCAGCTTCACAGTGATAACATGAAAGTAGTACAACACAGATCGATAATATTGTTAAATATTAAGTAATCCTAAATAATCCTAAATAATCCCGACTAAGCAAGCCAAGCAAGCCAAAAGCAAGGCGACAGTGGCAAGGAACCAAAACTCCATCAGATTGGATGGAGAAAAAACCTTGGGAGAACCCAGGCTCAGTCGGGGCCAGTTCTCCTCTGGCTTACATTCATATTGTTTAATTATAACTATTAAATATAAATATTGTTTATGTCTAAAACAGCCCCATAACATATCGCAGGCGTTGAGTCGTCTCTTCACAGGCGTTGGTCTTCTCATCACAGGCGGTGGGGCATCCGAAACCCCCGTGAGATGCTGGATACAAGGCTGGACCTGACACAAGGCTGGACCTGACACAAGACAGTGTTACCCCTTATGTTTTTTTTTTTCGGGGGGTGAAAAATTAAGTTTCTCCAATCTTCTCAAAACTCTGGATTCTGATAGAGGGCCACGAGACATGGACCTGGGTGCAAAAATTGAGGCTCTAGACCCTTCCAGAGCTGAGATATTGAAACTCAAAATTTTGACCAGAAAAAAAAATGACAGTGTTACCCCTTATGTTTTTTTTCGGGGGGTGAAAAATTAAGTTTCTCCAATCTTCTCAAAACTCTGGATTCTGATAGAGGGCCAAGAGACATTAACCTGGGTGCAAAAATTGAGGCTCTAGACCCTTCCAGAGCTGAGATATTGAAACTCAAAATTTTGACCAGAAAAAAAAAAATGACAGTGTTACCCCTTATGTTTTTTTTCGGGGGGTGAAAAATTAAGTTTCTCCAATCTTCTCAAAACTCTGGATTCTGATAGAGGGCCAAGAGACATTAACCTGGGTGCAAAAATTGAGGCTCTAGACCCTTCCAGAGCTGAGATATTGAAACTCAAAATTTTGACCAGAAAAAAAAATGACAGTGTTACCCCTTACGTTTTTTTTCGGGGGGTGAAAAATTAAGTTTCTCCAATCTTCTCAAAACTCTGGATTCTGATAGAGGGCCACGAGACATGGACCTGGGTGCAAAAATTGAGGCTCTAGACCCTTCCAGAGCTGAGATATTGAAACTCAAAATTTTGACCAGAAAAAAAAATGACAGTGTTACCCCTTATGTTTTTTTTCGGGGGGTGAAAAATTAAGTTTCTCCAATCTTCTCAAAACTCTGGATTCTGATAGAGGGCCAAGAAACATGGACCTGGGTGCAAAAATTGAGGCTCTAGACCCTTCCAGAGCTGAGATATTGAAACTCAAAATTTTGACCAGAAAAAAAAATGACAGTGTTACCCCTTATGTTTTTTTTCGGGGGGTGAAAAATTAAGTTTCTCCAATCTTCTCAAAACTCTGGATTCTGATAGAGGGCCAAGAGACATTAACCTGGGTGCAAAAATTGAGGCTCTAGACCCTTCCAGAGCTGAGATATTGAAACTCAAAATTTTGACTAGAAAAAAAAATGACAGTGTTACCCCTTATGTTTTTTTTCGGGGGGTGAAAAATTAAGTTTCTCCAATCTTCTCAAAACTCTGGATTCTGATAGAGGGCCACGATACATGGACCTGGGTGCAAAAATTGAGGCTCTAGACCCTTCCAGAGCTGAGATATTGAAACTCAAAATTTTGACCAGAAAAAAAAAATGACAGTGTTACCCCTTATGTTTTTTTTCGGGGGGTGAAAAATTAAGTTTCTCCAATCTTCTCAAAACTCTGGATTCTGATAGAGGGTCAAGAGACATTAACCTGGGTGCAAAAATTGAGGCTCTAGACCCTTCCAGAGCTGAGATATTGAAACTCAAAATTTTGACCAGAAAAAAAAAATGACAGTGTTACCCCTTATGTTTTTTTTCGGGGGGTGAAAAATTAAGTTTCTCCAATCTTCTCAAAACTCTGGATTCTGATAGAGGGCCACGATACATGGACCTGGGTGCAAAAATTGAGGCTCTAGACCCTTCCAGAGCTGAGATATTGAAACTCAAATTTTTGACCAGAAAAAAAAAATGACAGTGTTACCCCTTATGTTTTTTTTCGGGGGGTGAAAAATTAAGTTTCTCCAATCTTCTCAAAACTCTGGATTCTGATAGAGGGCCACGAGACATGGACCTGGGTGCAAAAATTGAGGCTCTAAACCCTTCCAGAGCTGAGATATTGAAACTCAAAATTTTGACTAGAAAAAAAAATGACAGTGTTACCCCTTATGTTTTTTTTCGGGGGGTGAAAAATTTAGTTTCTCCAATCTTCTCAAAACTCTGGATTCTGATAGAGGGCCACGAGACATGGACCTGGGTGCAAAAATTGAGGCTCTAGACCCTTCCAGAGCTGAGATATTGAAACTCAAAATTTTGACCAGAAAAAAAAATGACAGTGTTACCCCTTATGTTTTTTTTCGGGGGGTGAAAAATTAAGTTTCTCCAATCTTCTCAAAACTCTGGATTCTGATAGAGGGCCACGATACATGGACCTGGGTGCAAAAATTGAGGCTCTAGACCCTTCCAGAGCTGAGATATTGAAACTCAAAATTTTGACCAGAAAAAAAAAAATGACAGTGTTACCCCTTATGTTTTTTTTCGGGGATGAAAAATTAAGTTTCTCCAATCTTCTCAAAACTCTGGATTCTGATAGAGGGCCACGAGACATGGACCTGGGTGCAAAAATTGAGGCTCTAGACCCTTCCAGAGCTGAGATATTGAAACTCAAAATTTTGACTAGAAAAAAAAATGACAGTGTTACCCCTTATGTTTTTTTTCGGGGGGTGAAAAATTAAGTTTCTCCAATCTTCTCAAAACTCTGGATTCTGATAGAGGGCCACGAGACATGGACCTGGGTGCAAAAATTGAGGCTCTAAACCCTTCCAGAGCTGAGATATTGAAACTCAAAATTTTGACTAGAAAAAAAAATGACAGTGTTACCCCTTATGTTTTTTTTCGGGGGGTGAAAAATTTAGTTTCTCCAATCTTCTCAAAACTCTGGATTCTGATAGAGGGCCACGAGACATGGACCTGGGTGCAAAAATTGAGGCTCTAGACCCTTCCAGAGCTGAGATATTGAAACTCAAAATTTTGACCAGAAAAAAAATGACAGTGTTACCCCTTATGTTTTTTTTCGGGGGGTGAAAAATTAAGTTTCTCCAATCTTCTCAAAACTCTGGATTCTGATAGACGGCCACGAGACATGGACCTGGGTGCAAAAATTGAGGCTCTAGACCCTTCCAGAGCTGAGATATTGAAACTCAAATTTTTGACCAGAAAAAAAAAATGACAGTGTTACCCCTTATGTTTTTTTTCAGGGGGTGAAAAATTAAGTTTCTCCAATCTTCCCAAAACTCTGGATTCTGATAGAGGGCCACGAGACATGGACCTGGGTGCAAAAATTGAGGCTCTAAACCCTTCCAGAGCTGAGATATTGAAACTCAAAATTTTGACTAGAAAAAAAATGACAGTGTTACCCCTTATGTTTTTTTTCGGGGGGTGAAAAATTTAGTTTCTCCAATCTTCTCAAAACTCTGGATTCTGATAGAGGGCCACGATACATGGACCTGGGTGCAAAAATTGAGGCTCTAGACCCTTCCAGAGCTGAGATATTGAAACTCAAAATTTTGACCAGAAAAAAAAAATGACAGTGTTACCCCTTATGTTTTTTTTCGGGGGGTGAAAAATTAAGTTTCTCCAATCTTCTCAAAACTCTGGATTCTGATAGAGGGCCACGAGACATGGACCTGGGTGCAAAAATTGAGGCTCTAGACCCTTCCAGAGCTGAGATATTGAAACTCAAAATTTTGACTAGAAAAAAAAATGACAGTGTTACCCCTTATGTTTTTTTTTCGGGGGGTGAAAAATTAAGTTTCTCCAATCTTCTCAAAACTCTGGATTCTGATAGAGGGCCACGATACATGGACCTGGGTGCAAAAATTGAGGCTCTAGACCCTTCCAGAGCTGAGATATTGAAACTCAAAATTTTGACCAGAAAAAAAAATGACAGTGTTACCCCTTATGTTTTTTTTCGGGGGGTGAAAAATTAAGTTTCTCCAATCTTCTCAAAACTCTGGATTCTGATAGAGGGCCACGAGACATGGACCTGGGTGCAAAAATTGAGGCTCTAGACCCTTCCAGAGCTGAGATATTGAAACTCAAAATTTTGACTAGAAAAAAAAATGACAGTGTTACCCCTTATGTTTTTTTTCGGGGGGTGAAAAATTAAGTTTCTCCAATCTTCTCAAAACTCTGGATTCTGATAGAGGGCCACGAGACATGGACCTGGGTGCAAAAATTGAGGCTCTAGACCCTTCCAGAGCTGAAATATTGAAACTCAAAATTTTGACTAGAAAAAAAAAATGACAGTGTTACCCCTTATGTTTTTTTTCGGGGGGTGAAAAATTAAGTTTCTCCAATCTTCTCAAAACTCTGGATTCTGATAGAGGGCCACGAGACATGGACCTGGGTACAAAAATTGAGGCTCTAAACCCTTCCAGAACTGAGATATTGAAACTCAAAATTTTGACTAGAAAAAAAAAATGACAGTGTTACCCCTTATGTTTTTTTTCGGGGGGTGAAAAATTAAGTTTCTCCAATCTTCTCAAAACTCTGGATTCTGATAGAGGGCCAAGAGACATTAACCTGGGTGCAAAAATTGAGGCTCTAGACCCTTCCAGAGCTGAGATATTGAAACTCAAAATTTTGACCAGAAAAAAAAAATGACAGTGTTACCCCTTATGTTTTTTTTTCGGGGGGTGAAAAATTAAGTTTCTCCAATCTTCTCAAAACTCTGGATTCTGATAGAGGGCCACGAGACATGGACCTGGGTGCAAAAATTGAGGCTCTAAACCCTTCCAGAGCTGAGATATTGAAACTCAAAATTTTGACCAGAAAAAAAAATGACAGTGTTACCCCTTATGTTTTTTTTCGGGGGGTGAAAAATTAAGTTTCTCCAATCTTCTCAAAACTCTGGATTCTGATAGAGGGCCACGATACATGGACCTGGGTGCAAAAATTGAGGCTCTAGACCCTTCCAGAGCTGAGATATTGAAACTCAAAATTTTGACTAGAAAAAAAAAATGACAGTGTTACCCCTTATGTTTTTTTTCGGGGGGTGAAAAATTAAGTTTCTCCAATCTTCTCAAAACTCTGGATTCTGATAGAGGGCCACGAGACATGGACCTGGGTGCAAAAATTGAGGCTCTAGACCCTTCCAGAGCTGAGATATTGAAACTCAAAATTTTGACCAGAAAAAAAAAATGACAGTGTTACCCCTTATGTTTTTTTTCGGGGGGTGAAAAATTAAGTTTCTCCAATCTTCTCAAAACTCTGGATTCTGATAGAGGGCCAAGAGACATGGACCTGGGTGCAAAAATTGAGGCTCTAGACCCTTCCAGAGCTGAGATATTGAAACTCAAAATTTTGACTAGAAAAAAAATGGACAGTCAAGTCAAGTCAAGTCACATTTATTTATATAGCGCTTTTCACAATACAGATTGTATCAAAGCAGCTTCACAGTGATAACATGAAAGTAGTACAACACAGATCGATAATATTGTTAAATATTAAGTAATCCTAAATAATCCTAAATAATCCCGACTAAGCAAGCCAAGCAAGCCAAAAGCAAGGCGACAGTGGCAAGGAACCAAAACTCCATCAGATTGGATGGAGAAAAAACCTTGGGAGAACCCAGGCTCAGTCGGGGCCAGTTCTCCTCTGGCTTACATTCATATTGTTTAATTATAACTATCAAATATAAATATTGTTTATGTCTAAAACAGCCCCATAACATATCGCAGGCGTTGAGTCGTCTCTTCACAGGCGTTGGTCTTCTCATCACAGGCGGTGGGGCATCCGAAACCCCCGTGAGATGCTGGATACAAGGCTGGACCTGACACAAGGCTGGACCTGACACAAGACAGTGTTACCCCTTATGTTTTTTTTTTTCGGGGGGTGAAAAATTAAGTTTCTCCAATCTTCTCAAAACTCTGGATTCTGATAGAGGGCCACGAGACATGGACCTGGGTGCAAAAATTGAGGCTCTAGACCCTTCCAGAGCTGAGATATTGAAACTCAAAATTTTGACCAGAAAAAAAAATGACAGTGTTACCCCTTATGTTTTTTTTCGGGGGGTGAAAAATTAAGTTTCTCCAATCTTCTCAAAACTCTGGATTCTGATAGAGGGCCAAGAGACATTAACCTGGGTGCAAAAATTGAGGCTCTAGACCCTTCCAGAGCTGAGATATTGAAACTCAAAATTTTGACCAGAAAAAAAAAAATGACAGTGTTACCCCTTATGTTTTTTTTCGGGGGGTGAAAAATTAAGTTTCTCCAATCTTCTCAAAACTCTGGATTCTGATAGAGGGCCAAGAGACATTAACCTGGGTGCAAAAATTGAGGCTCTAGACCCTTCCAGAGCTGAGATATTGAAACTCAAAATTTTGACCAGAAAAAAAAATGACAGTGTTACCCCTTACGTTTTTTTTCGGGGGGTGAAAAATTAAGTTTCTCCAATCTTCTCAAAACTCTGGATTCTGATAGAGGGCCACGAGACATGGACCTGGGTGCAAAAATTGAGGCTCTAGACCCTTCCAGAGCTGAGATATTGAAACTCAAAATTTTGACCAGAAAAAAAAATGACAGTGTTACCCCTTATGTTTTTTTTCGGGGGGTGAAAAATTAAGTTTCTCCAATCTTCTCAAAACTCTGGATTCTGATAGAGGGCCAAGAGACATGGACCTGGGTGCAAAAATTTAGGCTCTAGACCCTTCCAGAGCTGAGATATTGAAACTCAAAATTTTGACCAGAAAAAAAAATGACAGTGTTACCCCTTATGTTTTTTTTCGGGGGGTGAAAAATTAAGTTTCTCCAATCTTCTCAAAACTCTGGATTCTGATAGAGGGCCAAGAGACATTAACCTGGGTGCAAAAATTGAGGCTCTAGACCCTTCCAGAGCTGAGATATTGAAACTCAAAATTTTGACCAGAAAAAAAAAATGACAGTGTTACCCCTTATGTTTTTTTTTCGGGGGGTGAAAAATTAAGTTTCTCCAATCTTCTCAAAACTCTGGATTCTGATAGAGGGCCACGAGACATGGACCTGGGTGCAAAAATTGAGGCTCTAAACCCTTCCAGAGCTGAGATATTGAAACTCCAAATTTTGACTAGAAAAAAAAATGACAGTGTTACCCCTTATGTTTTTTTTCGGGGGGTGAAAAATTAAGTTTCTCCAATGTTCTCAAAACTCTGGATTCTGATAGAGGGCCACGATACATGGACCTGGTGCAAAAATTGAGGCTCTAGACCCTTCCAGAGCTGAGATATTGAAACTCAAAATTTTGACCAGAAAAAAAAATGACAGTGTTACCCCTTATGTTTTTTTTCGGGGGGTGAAAAATTAAGTTTCTCCAATCTTTTCAAAACTCTGGATTCTGATAGAGGGCCAAGAGACATTAACCTGGGTGCAAAAATTGAGGCTCTAGACCCTTCCAGAGCTGAGATATTGAAACTCAAAATTTTGACCAGAAAAAAAAAATGACAGTGTTACCCCTTATGTTTTTTTTCGGGGGGTGAAAAATTAAGTTTCTCCAATCTTCTCAAAACTCTGGATTCTGATAGAGGGCCAAGAGACATGGACCTGGGTGCAAAAATTGAGGCTCTAGACCCTTCCAGAGCTGAGATATTGAAACTCAAAATTTTGACTAGAAAAAAAATGGACAGTGTTACCCCTTATGTTTTTTTTTCGGGGGGTGAAAAATTAAGTTTCTCCAATCTTCTCAAAACTCTGGATTCTGATAGAGGGCCAAGAGACATTAACCTGGGTGCAAAAATTGAGGCTCTAGACCCTTCCAGAGCTGAGATATTGAAACTCAAAATTTTGACCAGAAAAAAAAATGACAGTGTTACCCCTTATGTTTTTTTTCGGGGGGTGAAAAATTAAGTTTCTCCAATCTTCTCAAAACTCTGGATTCTGATAGAGGGCCAAGAGACATTAACCTGGGTGCAAAAATTGAGGCTCTAGACCCTTCCAGAGCTGAGATATTGAAACTCAAAATTTTGACCAGAAAAAAAAATGACAGTGTTACCCCTTATGTTTTTTTTCGGGGGGTGAAAAATTAAGTTTCTCCAATCTTCTCAAAACTCTGGATTCTGATAGAGGGCCAAGAGACATTAACCTGGGTGCAAAAATTGAGGCTCTAGACCCTTCCAGAGCTGAGATATTGAAACTCAAAATTTTGACTAGAAAAAAAAATGACAGTGTTACCCCTTATGTTTTTTTTCGGGGGGTGAAAAATTAAGTTTCTCCAATCTTCTCAAAACTCTGGATTCTGATAGAGGGCCACGATACATGGACCTGGGTGCAAAAATTGAGGCTCTAGACCCTTCCAGAGCTGAGATATTGAAACTCAAAATTTTGACCAGAAAAAAAAAATGACAGTGTTACCCCTTATGTTTTTTTTCGGGGGGTGAAAAATTAAGTTTCTCCAATCTTCTCAAAACTCTGGATTCTGATAGAGGGCCAAGAGACATTAACCTGGGTGCAAAAATTGAGGCTCTAGACCCTTCCAGAGCTGAGATATTGAAACTCAAAATTTTGACCAGAAAAAAAAAATGACAGTGTTACCCCTTATGTTTTTTTTCGGGGGGTGAAAAATTAAGTTTCTCCAATCTTCTCAAAACTCTGGATTCTGATAGAGGGCCACGATACATGGACCTGGGTGCAAAAATTGAGGCTCTAGACCCTTCCAGAGCTGAGATATTGAAACTCAAATTTTTGACCAGAAAAAAAAAATGACAGTGTTACCCCTTATGTTTTTTTTCGGGGGGTGAAAAATTAAGTTTCTCCAATCTTCTCAAAACTCTGGATTCTGATAGAGGGCCACGAGACATGGACCTGGGTGCAAAAATTGAGGCTCTAAACCCTTCCAGAGCTGAGATATTGAAACTCAAAATTTTGACTAGAAAAAAAAATGACAGTGTTACCCCTTATGTTTTTTTTCGGGGGGTGAAAAATTTAGTTTCTCCAATCTTCTCAAAACTCTGGATTCTGATAGAGGGCCACGAGACATGGACCTGGGTGCAAAAATTGAGGCTATAGACCCTTCCAGAGCTGAGATATTGAAACTCAAAATTTTGACCAGAAAAAAAAATGACAGTGTTACCCCTTATGTTTTTTTTCGGGGGGTGAAAAATTAAGTTTCTCCAATCTTCTCAAAACTCTGGATTCTGATAGAGGGCCACGAGACATGGACCTGGGTGCAAAAATTGAGGCTCTAGACCCTTCCAGAGCTGAGATATTGAAACTCAAAATTTTGACTAGAAAAAAAAATGACAGTGTTACCCCTTATGTTTTTTTTCGGGGGGTGAAAAATTAAGTTTCTCCAATCTTCTCAAAACTCTGGATTCTGATAGAGGGCCACGATACATGGACCTGGGTGCAAAAATTGAGGCTCTAGACCCTTCCAGAGCTGAGATATTGAAACTCAAAATTTTGACCAGAAAAAAAAATGACAGTGTTACCCCTTATGTTTTTTTTCGGGGGGTGAAAAATTAAGTTTCTCCAATCTTCTCAAAACTCTGGATTCTGATAGAGGGCCACGAGACATGGACCTGTGTGCAAAAATTGAGGCTCTAGACCCTTCCAGAGCTGAGATATTGAAACTCAAAAATTTGACTAGAAAAAAAAATGACAGTGTTACCCCTTATGTTTTTTTTCGGGGGGTGAAAAATTAAGTTTCTCCAATCTTCTCAAAACTCTGGATTCTGATAGAGGGCCACGAGACATGGACCTGGGTGCAAAAATTGAGGCTCTAGACCCTTCCAGAGCTGAAATATTGAAACTCAAAATTTTGACTAGAAAAAAAAAATGACAGTGTTACCCCTTATGTTTTTTTTCGGGGGGTGAAAAATTAAGTTTCTCCAATCTTCTCAAAACTCTGGATTCTGATAGAGGGCCACGAGACATGGACCTGGGTGCAAAAATTGAGGCTCTAAACCCTTCCAGAACTAAGATATTGAAACTCAAAATTTTGACTAGAAAAAAAAAATGACAGTGTTACCCCTTATTTTTTTTTTCGGGGGGTGAAAAATTATGTTTCTCCAATCTTCTCAAAACTCTGGATTCTGATAGAGGGCCACGATACATGGACCTGGGTGCAAAAATTGAGGCTCTAGACCCTTCCAGAGCTGAGATATTGAAACTCAAAATTTTGACCAGAAAAAAAAAATGACAGTGTTACCCCTTGTGTTTTTTTTCGGGGGGTGAAAAATTAAGTTTCTCCAATCTTCTCAAAACTCTGGATTCTGATAGAGGGCCACGAGACATGGACCTGGGTGCAAAAATTGAGGCTCTAAACCCTTCCAGAGCTGAGATATTGAAACTCAAAATTTTGACTAGAAAAAAAAATTACAGTGTTACCCCTTATGTTTTTTTTCGGGGGGTGAAAAATTTAGTTTCTCCAATCTTCTCAAAACTCTGGATTCTGATAGAGGGCCACGAGACATGGACCTGGGTGCAAAAATTGAGGCTCTAGACCCTTCCAGAGCTGAGATATTGAAACTCAAAATTTTGACCAGAAAAAAAAAAATGACAGTGTTACCCCTTATGTTTTTTTTCGGGGGGTGAAAAATTAAGTTTCTCCAATCTTCTCAAAACTCTGGATTCTGATAGAGGGCCAAGAGACATTAACCTGGGTGCAAAAATTGAGGCTCTAGACCCTTCCAGAGCTGAGATATTGAAACTCAAAATGTTGACCAGAAAAAAAAATGACAGTGTTACCCCTTACGTTTTTTTTCGGGGGGTGAAAAATTAAGCTTCTCCAATCTTCTCAAAACTCTGGATTCTGATAGAGGGCCACGAGACATGGACCTGGGTGCAAAAATTGAGGCTCTAGACCCTTCCAGAGCTGAGATATTGAAACTCAAAATTTTGACCAGAAAAAAAAATGACAGTGTTACCCCTTATGTTTTTTTTCGGGGGGTGAAAAATTAAGTTTCTCCAATCTTCTCAAAACTCTGGATTCTGATAGAGGGCCACGAGACATGGACCTGGGTGCAAAAATTGAGGCTCTAAACCCTTCCAGAGCTGAGATATTGAAACTCAAAATTTTGACTAGAAAAAAAAATGACAGTGTTACCCCTTATGTTTTTTTTCGGGGGGTGAAAAATTTAGTTTCTCCAATCTTCTCAAAACTCTGGATTCTGATAGAGGGCCACGAGACATGGACCTTGGTGCAAAAATTGAGGCTCTAGACCCTTCCAGAGCTGAGATATTGAAACTCAAAATTTTGACCAGAAAAAAAAAATGACAGTGTTACCCCTTATGTTTTTTTTTCGGGGGGTGAAAAATTAAGTTTCTCCAATCTTCTCAAAACTCTGGATTCTGATAGAGGGCCAAGAGACATTAACCTGGGTGCAAAAATTGAGGCTCTAGACCGTTCCAGAGCTGAGATATTGAAACTCAAAATGTTGACCAGAAAAAAAAATGACAGTGTTACCCCTTACGTTTTTTTTCGGGGGGTGAAAAATTAAGCTTCTCCAATCTTCTCAAAACTCTGGATTCTGATAGAGGGCCACGATACATGGACCTGGGTGCAAAAATTGAGGCTCTAGACCCTTCCAGAGCTGAGATATTGAAACTCAAAATTTTGACCAGAAAAAAAAAATGACAGTGTTACCCCTTATGTTTTTTTTCGGGGGGTGAAAAATTGAGTTTCTCCAATCTTCTCAAAACTCTGGATTCTGATAGAGGGCCACGAGACATGGACCTGGGTGCAAAAATTGAGGCTCTAGACCCTTCCAGAGCTGAGATATTGAAACTCAAAATTTTGACTAGAAAAAAAAATGACAGTGTTACCCCTTATGTTTTTTTTCGGGGGGTGAAAAATTAAGTTTCTCCAATCTTCTCAAAACTCTGGATTCTGATAGAGGGCCACGAGACATGGACCTGGGTGCAAAAATTGAGGCTCTAGACCCTTCCAGAGCTGAAATATTGAAACTCAAAATTTTGACTAGAAAAAAAAAATGACAGTGTTACCCCTTATGTTTTTTTTCGGGGGGTGAAAAATTAAGTTTCTCCAATCTTCTCAAAACTCTGGATTCTGATAGAGGGCCACGAGACATGGACCTGGGTGCAAAAATTGAGGCTCTAAACCCTTCCAGAACTGAGATATTGAAACTCAAAATTTTGACTAGAAAAAAAAAATGACAGTGTTACCCCTTATGTTTTTTTTCGGGGGGTGAAAAATTAAGTTTCTCCAATCTTCTCAAAACTCTGGATTCTGATAGAGGGCCACGATACATGGACCTGGGTGCAAAAATTGAGGCTCTAGACCCTTCCAGAGCTGAGATATTGAAACTCAAAATTTTGAACAGAAAAAAAAAATGACAGTGTTACCCCTTGTGTTTTTTTCGGGGGGTGAAAAATTAAGTTTCTCCAATCTTCTCAAAACTCTGGATTCTGATAGAGGGCCACGAGACATGGACCTGGGTGCAAAAATTGAGGCTCTAAACCCTTCCAGAGCTGAGATATTGAAACTCAAAATTTTGACTAGAAAAAAAAATTACAGTGTTACCCCTTATGTTTTTTTTCGGGGGGTGAAAAATTTAGTTTCTCCAATCTTCTCAAAACTCTGGATTCTGATAGAGGGCCACGAGACATGGACCTGGGTGCAAAAATTGAGGCTCTAGACCCTTCCAGAGCTGAGATATTGAAACTCAAAATTTTGACCAGAAAAAAAAATGACAGTGTTACCCCTTATGTTTTTTTTCGGGGGGTGAAAAATTAAGTTTCTCCAATCTTCTCAAAACTCTGGATTCTGATAGAGGGCCAAGAGACATTAACCTGGGTGCAAAAATTGAGGCTCTAGACCCTTCCAGAGCTGAGATATTGAAACTCAAAATTTTGACCAGAAAAAAAAATGACAGTGTTACCCCTTACGTTTTTTTTTCGGGGGGTGAAAAATTAAGCTTCTCCAATCTTCTCAAAACTCTGGATTCTGATAGAGGGCCACGAGACATGGACCTGGGTGCAAAAATTGAGGCTCTAGACCCTTCCAGAGCTGAGATATTGAAACTCAAAATTTTGACCAGAAAAAAAAAATGACAGTGTTACCCCTTATGTTTTTTTTCGGGGGGTGAAAAATTAAGTTTCTCCAATCTTCTCAAAACTCTGGATTCTGATAGAGGGCCACGAGACATGGACCTGGGTGCAAAAATTGAGGCTCTAAACCCTTCCAGAGCTGAGATATTGAAACTCAAAATTTTGACTAGAAAAAAAAATGACAGTGTTACCCCTTATGTTTTTTTTCGGGGGGTGAAAAATTTAGTTTCTCCAATCTTCTCAAAACTCTGGATTCTGATAGAGGGCCACGAGACATGGACCTGGGTGCAAAAATTGAGGCTCTAGACCCTTCCAGAGCTGAGATATTGAAACTCAAAATTTTGACCAGAAAAAAAAAATGACAGTGTTACCCCTTATGTTTTTTTTTCGGGGGGTGAAAAATTAAGTTTCTCCAATCTTCTCAAAACTCTGGATTCTGATAGAGGGCCAAGAGACATTAACCTGGGTGCAAAAATTGAGGCTCTAGACCGTTCCAGAGCTGAGATATTGAAACTCAAAATTTTGACCAGAAAAAAAAATGACAGTGTTACCCCTTACGTTTTTTTTCGGGGGGTGAAAAATTAAGCTTCTCCAATCTTCTCAAAACTCTGGATTCTGATAGAGGGCCACGAGACATGGACCTGGGTGCAAAAATTGAGGCTCTAAACCCTTCCAGAGCTGAGATATTGAAACTCAAAATTTTGACTAGAAAAAAAAATGACAGTGTTACCCCTTATGTTTTTTTTCGGGGGGTGAAAAATTAAGTTTCTCCAATCTTCTCAAAACTCTGGATTCTGATAGAGGGCCACGATACATGGACCTGGGTGCAAAAATTGAGGCTCTAGACCCTTCCAGAGCTGAGATATTGAAACTCAAAATTTTGACCAGAAAAAAAAATGACAGTGTTACCCCTTATGTTTTTTTTCGGGGGGTGAAAAATTACGTTTCTCCAATCTTCTCAAAACTCTGGATTCTGATAGAGGGCCACGATACATGGACCTGGGTGCAAAAATTGAGGCTCTAGACCCTTCCAGAGCTGAGATATTGAAACTCAAAATTTTGACCAGAAAAAAAAATGACAGTGTTACCCCTTATGTTTTTTTTCGGGGGGTGAAAAATTAAGTTTCTCCAATCTTCTCAAAACTCTGGATTCTGATAGAGGGCCACGATACATGGACCTGGGTGCAAAAATTGAGGCTCTAGACCCTTCCAGAGCTGAGATATTGAAACTCAAAATTTTGACCAGAAAAAAAATGACAGTGTTACCCCTTATGTTTTTTTTTTTTCGGGGGGTGAAAAATTAAGTTTCTCCAATCTTCTCAAAACTCTGGATTCTGATAGAGGGCCAAGAGACATTAACCTGGGTGCAAAAATTGAGGCTCTAGACCCTTCCAGAGCTGAGGTATTGAAACTCAAAATTTTGTCCAGAAAATAAAAATGACAGTGTTACCCCTTACGTTTTTTTTTTCGGGGGTGAAAAATTAAGTTTCTCCAATCTTCTCAAAACTCTGGATTCTGATAGAGGGCCACGAGACATGGACCTGGGTGCAAAAATTGAGGCTCTAGACCCTTCCAGAGCTGAGATATTGAAACTCAAAATTTTGAACAGAAAAAAAAATGACAGTGTTACCCCTTATGTTTTTTTTCGGGGGGTGAAAAATTAAGTTTCTCCAATCTTCTCAAAACTCTGGATTCTGATAGAGGGCCAAGAGACATGGACCTGGGTGCAAAAATTGAGGCTCTAAACCCTTCCAGAGCTGAGATATTGAAACTCAAAATTTTGACTAGAAAAAAAAAATGACAGTGTTACCCCTTATGTTTTTTTCGGGGGGTGAAAAATTAAGTTTCTCCAATCTTCTCAAAACTCTGGATTCTGATAGAGGACCACGAGACAAGGACCTGGGTGCAAAAATTGAGGCTCTAGACCCTTCCAGAGCTGAGATATTGAAACTCAAAATTTTGACTAGAAAAAAAAATGACAGTGTTACCCCTTATGTTTTTTTTCGGGGGGTGAAAAATTTAGTTTCTCCAATCTTCTCAAAACTCTGGATTCTGATAGAGGGCCACGAGACATGGACCTGGGTGCAAAAATTGAGGCTCTAAACCCTTCCAGAGCTGAGATATTGAAACTCAAAATTTTGACTAGAAAAAAAAATTACAGTGTTACCCCTTATGTTTTTTTTCGGGGGGTGAAAAATTTAGTTTCTCCAATCTTCTCAAAACTCTGGATTCTGATAGAGGGCCACGAGACATGGACCTGGGTGCAAAAATTGAGGCTCTAGACCCTTCCAGAGCTGAGATATTGAAACTCAAAATTTTGACCAGAAAAAAAAAAATGACAGTGTTACCCCTTATGTTTTTTTTCGGGGGGTGAAAAATTAAGTTTCTCCAATCTTCTCAAAACTCTGGATTCTGATAGAGGGCCAAGAGACATTAACCTGGGTGCAAAAATTGAGGCTCTAGACCCTTCCAGAGCTGAGATATTGAAACTCAAAATGTTGACCAGAAAAAAAAATGACAGTGTTACCCCTTACGTTTTTTTTCGGGGGGTGAAAAATTAAGCTTCTCCAATCTTCTCAAAACTCTGGATTCTGATAGAGGGCCACGAGACATGGACCTGGGTGCAAAAATTGAGGCTCTAGACCCTTCCAGAGCTGAGATATTGAAACTCAAAATTTTGACCAGAAAAAAAAAATGACAGTGTTACCCCTTATGTTTTTTTTCGGGGGGTGAAAAATTAAGTTTCTCCAATCTTCTCAAAACTCTGGATTCTGATAGAGGGCCACGAGACATGGACCTGGGTGCAAAAATTGAGGCTCTAAACCCTTCCAGAGCTGAGATATTGAAACTCAAAATTTTGACTAGAAAAAAAAATGACAGTGTTACCCCTTATGTTTTTTTTCGGGGGGTGAAAAATTTAGTTTCTCCAATCTTCTCAAAACTCTGGATTCTGATAGAGGGCCACGAGACATGGACCTGGGTGCAAAAATTGAGGCTCTAGACCCTTCCAGAGCTGAGATATTGAAACTCAAAATTTTGACCAGAAAAAAAAAATGACAGTGTTACCCCTTATGTTTTTTTTTCGGGGGGTGAAAAATTAAGTTTCTCCAATCTTCTCAAAACTCTGGATTCTGATAGAGGGCCAAGAGACATTAACCTGGGTGCAAAAATTGAGGCTCTAGACCGTTCCAGAGCTGAGATATTGAAACTCAAAATGTTGACCAGAAAAAAAAATGACAGTGTTACCCCTTACGTTTTTTTTCGGGGGGTGAAAAATTAAGCTTCTCCAATCTTCTCAAAACTCTGGATTCTGATAGAGGGCCACGATACATGGACCTGGGTGCAAAAATTGAGGCTCTAGACCCTTCCAGAGCTGAGATATTGAAACTCAAAATTTTGACCAGAAAAAAAAAATGACAGTGTTACCCCTTATGTTTTTTTTCGGGGGGTGAAAAATTGAGTTTCTCCAATCTTCTCAAAACTCTGGATTCTGATAGAGGGCCACGAGACATGGACCTGGGTGCAAAAATTGAGGCTCTAGACCCTTCCAGAGCTGAGATATTGAAACTCAAAATTTTGACTAGAAAAAAAAATGACAGTGTTACCCCTTATGTTTTTTTCGGGGGGTGAAAAATTAAGTTTCTCCAATCTTCTCAAAACTCTGGATTCTGATAGAGGGCCACGAGACATGGACCTGGGTGCAAAAATTGAGGCTCTAGACCCTTCCAGAGCTGAGATATTGAAACTCAAAAATTTGACTAGAAAAAAAAATGACAGTGTTACCCCTTATGTTTTTTTTTCGGGGGGTGAAAAATTAAGTTTCTCCAATCTTCTCAAAACTCTGGATTCTGATAGAGGGCCACGAGACATGGACCTGGGTGCAAAAATTGAGGCTCTAGACCCTTCCAGAGCTGAAATATTGAAACTCAAAATTTTGACTAGAAAAAAAAAATGACAGTGTTACCCCTTATGTTTTTTTTCGGGGGGTGAAAAATTAAGTTTCTCCAATCTTCTCAAAACTCTGGATTCTGATAGAGGGCCACGAGACATGGACCTGGGTGCAAAAATTGAGGCTCTAAACCCTTCCAGAACTGAGATATTGAAACTCAAAATTTTGACTAGAAAAAAAAAATGACAGTGTTACCCCTTATGTTTTTTTTCGGGGGGTGAAAAATTAAGTTTCTCCAATCTTCTCAAAACTCTGGATTCTGATAGAGGGCCACGATACATGGACCTGGGTGCAAAAATTGAGGCTCTAGACCCTTCCAGAGCTGAGATATTGAAACTCAAAATTTTGACCAGAAAAAAAAAATGACAGTGTTACCCCTTGTGTTTTTTTCGGGGGGTGAAAAATTAAGTTTCTCCAATCTTCTCAAAACTCTGGATTCTGATAGAGGGCCACGAGACATGGACCTGGGTGCAAAAATTGAGGCTCTAAACCCTTCCAGAGCTGAGATATTGAAACTCAAAATTTTGACCAGAAAAAAAAATGACAGTGTTACCCCTTACGTTTTTTTTCGGGGGGTGAAAAATTAAGCTTCTCCAATCTTCTCAAAACTCTGGATTCTGATAGAGGGCCACGAGACATGGACCTGGGTGCAAAAATTGAGGCTCTAAACCCTTCCAGAGCTGAGATATTGAAACTCAAAATTTTGACTAGAAAAAAAAATGACAGTGTTACCCCTTATGTTTTTTTTCGGGGGGTGAAAAATTAAGTTTCTCCAATCTTCTCAAAACTCTGGATTCTGATAGAGGGCCACGATACATGGACCTGGGTGCAAAAATTGAGGCTCTATACCCTTCCAGAGCTGAGATATTGAAACTCAAAATTTTGACCAGAAAAAAAAATGACAGTGTTACCCCTTATGTTTTTTTTCGGGGGGTGAAAAATTACGTTTCTCCAATCTTCTCAAAACTCTGGATTCTGATAGAGGGCCACGATACATGGACCTGGGTGCAAAAATTGAGGCTCTAGACCCTTCCAGAGCTGAGATATTGAAACTCAAAATTTTGACCAGAAAAAAAAATGACAGTGTTACCCCTTATGTTTTTTTTCGGGGGGTGAAAAATTAAGTTTCTCCAATCTTCTCAAAACTCTGGATTCTGATAGAGGGCCACGATACATGGACCTGGGTGCAAAAATTGAGGCTCTAGACCCTTCCAGAGCTGAGATATTGAAACTCAAAATTTTGACCAGAAAAAAAATGACAGTGTTACCCCTTATGTTTTTTTTTTTTCGGGGGGTGAAAAATTAAGTTTCTCCAATCTTCTCAAAACTCTGGATTCTGATAGAGGGCCAAGAGACATTAACCTGGGTGCAAAAATTGAGGCTCTAGACCCTTCCAGAGCTGAGGTATTGAAACTCAAAATTTTGTCCAGAAAATAAAAATGACAGTGTTACCCCTTACGTTTTTTTTTTCGGGGGTGAAAAATTAAGTTTCTCCAATCTTCTCAAAACTCTGGATTCTGATAGAGGGCCACGAGACATGGACCTGGGTGCAAAAATTGAGGCTCTAGACCCTTCCAGAGCTGAGATATTGAAACTCAAAATTTTGAACAGAAAAAAAAATGACAGTGTTACCCCTTATGTTTTTTTTCGGGGGGTGAAAAATTAAGTTTCTCCAATCTTCTCAAAACTCTGGATTCTGATAGAGGGCCAAGTGACATGGACCTGGGTGCAAAAATTGAGGCTCTAAACCCTTCCAGAGCTGAGATATTGAAACTCAAAATTTTGACTAGAAAAAAAAAATGACAGTGTTACCCCTTATGTTTTTTTCGGGGGGTGAAAAATTAAGTTTCTCCAATCTTCTCAAAACTCTGGATTCTGATAGAGGGCCATGATACATGGACCTGGTTGTAAAAATCTAGGCTCTAGACCCTTCCAGAGCTGAGATATTGAAACTCAAAATTTTGACCAGAAAAAAAAAATGACAGTGTTACCCCTTATGTTTTTTTTCGGGGGGTGAAAAATTAAGTTTCTCCAATCTTCTCAAAACTCTGGATTCTGATAGAGGACCACGAGACAAGGACCTGGGTGCAAAAATTGAGGCTCTAGACCCTTCCAGAGCTGAGATATTGAAACTCAAAATTTTGACTAGAAAAAAAAATGACAGTGTTACCCCTTATGTTTTTTTTCGGGGGGTGAAAAATTTAGTTTCTCCAATCTTCTCAAAACTCTGGATTCTGATAGAGGGCCACGAGACATGGACCTGGGTGCAAAAATTGAGGCTCTAAACCCTTCCAGAGCTGAGATATTGAAACTCAAAATGTTGACCAGAAAAAAAAATGACAGTGTTACCCCTTACGTTTTTTTTCGGGGGGTGAAAAATTAAGCTTCTCCAATCTTCTCAAAACTCTGGATTCTGATAGAGGGCCACGAGACATGGACCTGGGTGCAAAAATTGAGGCTCTAGACCCTTCCAGAGCTGAGATATTGAAACTCAAAATTTTGACCAGAAAAAAAAAATGACAGTGTTACCCCTTATGTTTTTTTTCGGGGGGTGAAAAATTAAGTTTCTCCAATCTTCTCAAAACTCTGGATTCTGATAGAGGGCCACGAGACATGGACCTGGGTGCAAAAATTGAGGCTCTAAACCCTTCCAGAGCTGAGATATTGAAACTCAAAATTTTGACTAGAAAAAAAAATGACAGTGTTACCCCTTATGTTTTTTTTCGGGGGGTGAAAAATTTAGTTTCTCCAATCTTCTCAAAACTCTGGATTCTGATAGAGGGCCACGAGACATGGACCTGGGTGCAAAAATTGAGGCTCTAGACCCTTCCAGAGCTGAGATATTGAAACTCAAAATTTTGACCAGAAAAAAAAAATGACAGTGTTACCCCTTATGTTTTTTTTTCGGGGGGTGAAAAATTAAGTTTCTCCAATCTTCTCAAAACTCTGGATTCTGATAGAGGGCCAAGAGACATTAACCTGGGTGCAAAAATTGAGGCTCTAGACCGTTCCAGAGCTGAGATATTGAAACTCAAAATGTTGACCAGAAAAAAAAATGACAGTGTTACCCCTTACGTTTTTTTTCGGGGGGTGAAAAATTAAGCTTCTCCAATCTTCTCAAAACTCTGGATTCTGATAGAGGGCCACGATACATGGACCTGGGTGCAAAAATTGAGGCTCTAGACCCTTCCAGAGCTGAGATATTGAAACTCAAAATTTTGACCAGAAAAAAAAAATGACAGTGTTACCCCTTATGTTTTTTTTCGGGGGGTGAAAAATTGAGTTTCTCCAATCTTCTCAAAACTCTGGATTCTGATAGAGGGCCACGAGACATGGACCTGGGTGCAAAAATTGAGGCTCTAGACCCTTCCAGAGCTGAGATATTGAAACTCAAAATTTTGACTAGAAAAAAAAATGACAGTGTTACCCCTTATGTTTTTTTTCGGGGGGTGAAAAATTAAGTTTCTCCAATCTTCTCAAAACTCTGGATTCTGATAGAGGGCCACGAGACATGGACCTGGGTGCAAAAATTGAGGCTCTAGACCCTTCCAGAGCTGAGATATTGAAACTCAAAAATTTGACTAGAAAAAAAAATGACAGTGTTACCCCTTATGTTTTTTTTTCGGGGGGTGAAAAATTAAGTTTCTCCAATCTTCTCAAAACTCTGGATTCTGATAGAGGGCCACGAGACATGGACCTGGGTGCAAAAATTGAGGCTCTAGACCCTTCCAGAGCTGAAATATTGAAACTCAAAATTTTGACTAGAAAAAAAAAATGACAGTGTTACCCCTTATGTTTTTTTTCGGGGGGTGAAAAATTAAGTTTCTCCAATCTTCTCAAAACTCTGGATTCTGATAGAGGGCCACGAGACATGGACCTGGGTGCAAAAATTGAGGCTCTAAACCCTTCCAGAACTGAGATATTGAAACTCAAAATTTTGACTAGAAAAAAAAAATGACAGTGTTACCCCTTATGTTTTTTTTCGGGGGGTGAAAAATTAAGTTTCTCCAATCTTCTCAAAACTCTGGATTCTGATAGAGGGCCACGATACATGGACCTGGGTGCAAAAATTGAGGCTCTAGACCCTTCCAGAGCTGAGATATTGAAACTCAAAATTTTGACCAGAAAAAAAAAATGACAGTGTTACCCCTTGTGTTTTTTTCGGGGGGTGAAAAATTAAGTTTCTCCAATCTTCTCAAAACTCTGGATTCTGATAGAGGGCCACGAGACATGGACCTGGGTGCAAAAATTGAGGCTCTAAACCCTTCCAGAGCTGAGATATTGAAACTCAAAATTTTGACTAGAAAAAAAAATTACAGTGTTACCCCTTATGTTTTTTTTCGGGGGGTGAAAAATTTAGTTTCTCCAATCTTCTCAAAACTCTGGATTCTGATAGAGGGCCACGAGACATGGACCTGGGTGCAAAAATTGAGGCTCTAGACCCTTCCAGAGCTGAGATATTGAAACTCAAAATTTTGACCAGAAAAAAAAAATGACAGTGTTACCCCTTATGTTTTTTTTCGGGGGGTGAAAAATTAAGTTTCTCCAATCTTCTCAAAACTCTGGATTCTGATAGAGGGCCAAGAGACATTAACCTGGGTGCAAAAATTGAGGCTCTAGACCCTTCCAGAGCTGAGATATTGAAACTCAAAATTTTGACCAGAAAAAAAAATGACAGTGTTACCCCTTACGTTTTTTTCGGGGGGTGAAAAATTAAGCTTCTCCAATCTTCTCAAAACTCTGGATTCTGATAGAGGGCCACGAGACATGGACCTGGGTGCAAAAATTGAGGCTCTAGACCCTTCCAGAGCTGAGATATTGAAACTCAAAATTTTGACCAGAAAAAAAAAATGACAGTGTTACCCCTTATGTTTTTTTTCGGGGGGTGAAAAATTAAGTTTCTCCAATCTTCTCAAAACTCTGGATTCTGATAGAGGGCCACGAGACATGGACCTGGGTGCAAAAATTGAGGCTCTAAACCCTTCCAGAGCTGAGATATTGAAACTCAAAATTTTGACTAGAAAAAAAAATGACAGTGTTACCCCTTATGTTTTTTTTCGGGGGGTGAAAAATTTAGTTTCTCCAATCTTCTCAAAACTCTGGATTCTGATAGAGGGCCACGAGACATGGACCTGGGTGCAAAAATTGAGGCTCTAGACCCTTCCAGAGCTGAGATATTGAAACTCAAAATTTTGACCAGAAAAAAAAAATGACAGTGTTACCCCTTATGTTTTTTTTTCGGGGGGTGAAAAATTAAGTTTCTCCAATCTTCTCAAAACTCTGGATTCTGATAGAGGGCCAAGAGACATTAACCTGGGTGCAAAAATTGAGGCTCTAGACCGTTCCAGAGCTGAGATATTGAAACTCAAAATTTTGACCAGAAAAAAAAATGACAGTGTTACCCCTTACGTTTTTTTTCGGGGGGTGAAAAATTAAGCTTCTCCAATCTTCTCAAAACTCTGGATTCTGATAGAGGGCCACGAGACATGGACCTGGGTGCAAAAATTGAGGCTCTAAACCCTTCCAGAGCTGAGATATTGAAACTCAAAATTTTGACTAGAAAAAAAAATGACAGTGTTACCCCTTATGTTTTTTTTCGGGGGGTGAAAAATTAAGTTTCTCCAATCTTCTCAAAACTCTGGATTCTGATAGAGGGCCACGATACATGGACCTGGGTGCAAAAATTGAGGCTCTAGACCCTTCCAGAGCTGAGATATTGAAACTCAAAATTTTGACCAGAAAAAAAAATGACAGTGTTACCCCTTATGTTTTTTTTCGGGGGGTGAAAAATTACGTTTCTCCAATCTTCTCAAAACTCTGGATTCTGATAGAGGGCCACGATACATGGACCTGGGTGCAAAAATTGAGGCTCTAGACCCTTCCAGAGCTGAGATATTGAAACTCAAAATTTTGACCAGAAAAAAAAATGACAGTGTTACCCCTTATGTTTTTTTTCGGGGGGTGAAAAATTAAGTTTCTCCAATCTTCTCAAAACTCTGGATTCTGATAGAGGGCCACGATACATGGACCTGGGTGCAAAAATTGAGGCTCTAGACCCTTCCAGAGCTGAGATATTGAAACTCAAAATTTTGACCAGAAAAAAAATGACAGTGTTACCCCTTATGTTTTTTTTTTTTCGGGGGGTGAAAAATTAAGTTTCTCCAATCTTCTCAAAACTCTGGATTCTGATAGAGGGCCAAGAGACATTAACCTGGGTGCAAAAATTGAGGCTCTAGACCCTTCCAGAGCTGAGGTATTGAAACTCAAAATTTTGTCCAGAAAATAAAAATGACAGTGTTACCCCTTACGTTTTTTTTTTCGGGGGTGAAAAATTAAGTTTCTCCAATCTTCTCAAAACTCTGGATTCTGATAGAGGGCCACGAGACATGGACCTGGGTGCAAAAATTGAGGCTCTAGACCCTTCCAGAGCTGAGATATTGAAACTCAAAATTTTGAACAGAAAAAAAAATGACAGTGTTACCCCTTATGTTTTTTTTCGGGGGGTGAAAAATTAAGTTTCTCCAATCTTCTCAAAACTCTGGATTCTGATAGAGGGCCAAGAGACATGGACCTGGGTGCAAAAATTGAGGCTCTAAACCCTTCCAGAGCTGAGATATTGAAACTCAAAATTTTGACTAGAAAAAAAAAATGACAGTGTTACCCCTTATGTTTTTTTCGGGGGGTGAAAAATTAAGTTTCTCCAATCTTCTCAAAACTCTGGATTCTGATAGAGGGCCATGATACATGGACCTGGTTGTAAAAATCTAGGCTCTAGACCCTTCCAGAGCTGAGATATTGAAACTCAAAATTTTGACCAGAAAAAAAAATGACAGTGTTACCCCTTATGTTTTTTTTCGGGGGGTGAAAAATTAAGTTTCTCCAATCTTCTCAAAACTCTGGATTCTGATAGAGGACCACGAGACAAGGACCTGGGTGCAAAAATTGAGGCTCTAGACCCTTCCAGAGCTGAGATATTGAAACTCAAAATTTTGACTAGAAAAAAAAATGACAGTGTTACCCCTTATGTTTTTTTTCGGGGGGTGAAAAATTTAGTTTCTCCAATCTTCTCAAAACTCTGGATTCTGATAGAGGGCCACGATACATGGACCTGGGTGCAAAAATTGAGGCTCTAGACCCTTCCAGAGCTGAGATATTGAAACTCAAAATTTTGACCAGAAAAAAAAAATGACAGTGTTACCCCTTATGTTTTTTTTCGGGGGGTGAAAAATTAAGTTTCTCCAATCTTCTCAAAACTCTGGATTCTGATAGAGGGCCACGAGACATGGACCTGGGTGCAAAAATTGAGGCTCTAGACCCTTCCAGAGCTGAGATATTGAAACTCAAAATTTTGACTAGAAAAAAAAATGACAGTGTTACCCCTTATGTTTTTTTTCGGGGGGTGAAAAGTTAAGTTTCTCCAATCTTCTCAAAACCCTGGATTCTGATAGAGGGCCACGATACATGGACCTGGGTGCAAAAATTGAGGCTCTAGACCCTTCCAGAGCTGAGATATTGAAACTCAAAATTTTGACCAGAAAAAAAAATGACAGTGTTACCCCTTATGTTTTTTTTCGGGGGGTGAAAAATTAAGTTTCTCCAATCTTCTCAAAACTCTGGATTCTGATAGAGGGCCACGAGACATGGACCTGGGTGCAAAAATTGAGGCTCTAGACCCTTCCAGAGCTGAGATATTGAAACTCAAAATTTTGACTAGAAAAAAAAATGACAGTGTTACCCCTTATGTTTTTTTTCGGGGGGTGAAAAATTAAGTTTCTCCAATCTTCTCAAAACTCTGGATTCTGATAGAGGGCCACGAGACATGGACCTGGGTGCAAAAATTGAGGCTCTAGACCCTTCCAGAGCTGAAATATTGAAACTCAAAATTTTGACTAGAAAAAAAAAAATGACAGTGTTACCCCTTATGTTTTTTTTCGGGGGGTGAAAAATTAAGTTTCTCCAATCTTCTCAAAACTCTGGATTCTGATAGAGGGCCACGAGACATGGACCTGGGTGCAAAAATTGAGGCTCTAAACCCTTCCAGAACTGAGATATTGAAACTCAAAATTTTGACTAGAAAAAAAAAATGACAGTGTTACCCCTTATGTTTTTTTTCGGGGGGTGAAAAATTAAGTTTCTCCAATCTTCTCAAAACTCTGGATTCTGATAGAGAGCCACGATACATGGACCTGGGTGCAAAAATTGAGGCTCTAGACCCTTCCAGAGCTGAGATATTGAAACTCAAAATTTTGACCAGAAAAAAAAATGACAGTGTTACCCCTTATGTTTTTTTTCGGGGGGTGAAAAATTAAGTTTCTCCAATCTTCTCAAAACTCTGGATTCTGATAGAGGGCCACGAGACATGGACCTGGGTGCAAAAATTGAGGCTCTAAACCCTTCCAGAGCTGAGATATTGAAACTCAAAATTTTGACTAGAAAAAAAAAATTACAGTGTTACCCCTTATGTTTTTTTTCGGGGGGTGAAAAATTTAGTTTCTCCAATCTTCTCAAAACTCTGGATTCTGATAGAGGGCCACGAGACATGGACCTGGGTGCAAAAATTGAGGCTCTAGACCCTTCCAGAGCTGAGATATTGAAACTCAAAATTTTGACCAGAAAAAAAAAATGACAGTGTTACCCCTTATGTTTTTTTTCGGGGGGTGAAAAATTAAGTTTCTCCAATCTTCTCAAAACTCTGGATTCTGATAGAGGGCCAAGAGACATTAACCTGGGTGCAAAAATTGAGGCTCTAGACCCTTCCAGAGCTGAGATATTGAAACTCAAAATTTTGACCAGAAAAAAAAATGACAGTGTTACCCCTTATGTTTTTTTTCGGGGGGTGAAAAATTAAGCTTCTCCAATCTTCTCAAAACTCTGGATTCTGATAGAGGGCCACGAGACATGGACCTGGGTGCAAAAATTGAGGCTCTAAACCCTTCCAGAGCTGAGATATTGAAACTCAAAATTTTGACTAGAAAAAAAAATGACAGTGTTACCCCTTATGTTTTTTTTCGGGGGGTGAAAAATTTAGTTTCTCCAATCTTCTCAAAACTCTGGATTCTGATAGAGGGCCACGAGACATGGACCTGGGTGCAAAAATTGAGGCTCTAGACCCTTCCAGAGCTGAGATATTGAAACTCAAAATTTTGACCAGAAAAAAAAAATGACAGTGTTACCCCTTATGTTTTTTTTCGGGGGGTGAAAAATTAAGTTTCTCCAATCTTCTCAAAACTCTGGATTCTGATAGAGGGCCAAGAGACATTAACCTGGGTGCAAAAATTGAGGCTCTAGACCGTTCCAGAGCTGAGATATTGAAACTCAAAATTTTGACCAGAAAAAAAAATGACAGTGTTACCCCTTATGTTTTTTTTCGGGGGGTGAAAAATTAAGCTTCTCCAATCTTCTCAAAACTCTGGATTCTGATAGAGGGCCACGAGACATGGACCTGGGTGCAAAAATTGAGGCTCTAAACCCTTCCAGAGCTGAGATATTGAAACTCAAAATTTTGACTAGAAAAAAAAATGACAGTGTTACCCCTTATGTTTTTTTTCGGGGGGTGAAAAATTAAGTTTCTCCAATCTTCTCAAAACTCTGGATTCTGATAGAGGGCCACGATACATGGACCTGGGTGCAAAAATTGAGGCTCTAGACCCTTCCAGAGCTGAGGTATTGAAACTCAAAATTTTGTCCAGAAAATAAAAATGACAGTGTTACCCCTTACGTTTTTTTTTTCGGGGGTGAAAAATTAAGTTTCTCCAATCTTCTCAAAACTCTGGATTCTGATAGAGGGCCACGAGACATGGACCTGGGTGCAAAAATTGAGGCTCTAGACCCTTCCAGAGCTGAGATATTGAAACTCAAAATTTTGAACAGAAAAAAAAATGACAGTGTTACCCCTTATGTTTTTTTTCGGGGGGTGAAAAATTAAGTTTCTCCAATCTTCTCAAAACTCTGGATTCTGATAGAGGGCCAAGAGACATGGACCTGGGTGCAAAAATTGAGGCTCTAAACCCTTCCAGAGCTGAGATATTGAAACTCAAAATTTTGACTAGAAAAAAAAAATGACAGTGTTACCCCTTATGTTTTTTTCGGGGGGTGAAAAATTAAGTTTCTCCAATCTTCTCAAAACTCTGGATTCTGATAGAGGGCCATGATACATGGACCTGGTTGTAAAAATCTAGGCTCTAGACCCTTCCAGAGCTGAGATATTGAAACTCAAAATTTTGACCAGAAAAAAAAAATGACAGTGTTACCCCTTATGTTTTTTTTCGGGGGGTGAAAAATTAAGTTTCTCCAATCTTCTCAAAACTCTGGATTCTGATAGAGGACCACGAGACAAGGACCTGGGTGCAAAAATTGAGGCTCTAGACCCTTCCAGAGCTGAGATATTGAAACTCAAAATTTTGACTAGAAAAAAAAATGACAGTGTTACCCCTTATGTTTTTTTTCGGGGGGTGAAAAATTTAGTTTCTCCAATCTTCTCAAAACTCTGGATTCTGATAGAGGGCCACGATACATGGACCTGGGTGCAAAAATTGAGGCTCTAGACCCTTCCAGAGCTGAGATATTGAAACTCAAAATTTTGACCAGAAAAAAAAAATGACAGTGTTTCCCCTTATGTTTTTTTTCGGGGGGTGAAAAATTAAGTTTCTCCAATCTTCTCAAAACTCTGGATTCTGATAGAGGGCCACGAGACATGGACCTGGGTGCAAAAATTGAGGCTCTAGACCCTTCCAGAGCTGAGATATTGAAACTCAAAATTTTGACTAGAAAAAAAAATGACAGTGTTACCCCTTATGTTTTTTTTCGGGGGGTGAAAAGTTAAGTTTCTCCAATCTTCTCAAAACCCTGGATTCTGATAGAGGGCCACGATACATGGACCTGGGTGCAAAAATTGAGGCTCTAGACCCTTCCAGAGCTGAGATATTGAAACTCAAAATTTTGACCAGAAAAAAAAATGACAGTGTTACCCCTTATGTTTTTTTTCGGGGGGTGAAAAATTAAGTTTCTCCAATCTTCTCAAAACTCTGGATTCTGATAGAGGGCCACGAGACATGGACCTGGGTGCAAAAATTGAGGCTCTAGACCCTTCCAGAGCTGAGATATTGAAACTCAAAATTTTGACTAGAAAAAAAAATGACAGTGTTACCCCTTATGTTTTTTTTCGGGGGGTGAAAAATTAAGTTTCTCCAATCTTCTCAAAACTCTGGATTCTGATAGAGGGCCACGAGACATGGACCTGGGTGCAAAAATTGAGGCTCTAGACCCTTCCAGAGCTGAAATATTGAAACTCAAAATTTTGACTAGAAAAAAAAAAATGACAGTGTTACCCCTTATGTTTTTTTTCGGGGGGTGAAAAATTAAGTTTCTCCAATCTTCTCAAAACTCTGGATTCTGATAGAGGGCCACGAGACATGGACCTGGGTGCAAAAATTGAGGCTCTAAACCCTTCCAGAACTGAGATATTGAAACTCAAAATTTTGACTAGAAAAAAAAAATGACAGTGTTACCCCTTATGTTTTTTTTCGGGGGGTGAAAAATTAAGTTTCTCCAATCTTCTCAAAACTCTGGATTCTGATAGAGGGCCACGATACATGGACCTGGGTGCAAAAATTGAGGCTCTAGACCCTTCCAGAGCTGAGATATTGAAACTCAAAATTTTGACCAGAAAAAAAAATGACAGTGTTACCCCTTATGTTTTTTTTCGGGGGGTGAAAAATTAAGTTTCTCCAATCTTCTCAAAACTCTGGATTCTGATAGAGGGCCACGAGACATGGACCTGGGTGCAAAAATTGAGGCTCTAAACCCTTCCAGAGCTGAGATATTGAAACTCAAAATTTTGACTAGAAAAAAAAAATTACAGTGTTACCCCTTATGTTTTTTTTCGGGGGGTGAAAAATTTAGTTTCTCCAATCTTCTCAAAACTCTGGATTCTGATAGAGGGCCACGAGACATGGACCTGGGTGCAAAAATTGAGGCTCTAGACCCTTCCAGAGCTGAGATATTGAAACTCAAAATTTTGACCAGAAAAAAAAAATGACAGTGTTACCCCTTATGTTTTTTTTCGGGGGGTGAAAAATTAAGTTTCTCCAATCTTCTCAAAACTCTGGATTCTGATAGAGGGCCAAGAGACATTAACCTGGGTGCAAAAATTGAGGCTCTAGACCCTTCCAGAGCTGAGATATTGAAACTCAAAATTTTGACCAGAAAAAAAAATGACAGTGTTACCCCTTATGTTTTTTTTCGGGGGGTGAAAAATTAAGCTTCTCCAATCTTCTCAAAACTCTGGATTCTGATAGAGGGCCACGAGACATGGACCTGGGTGCAAAAATTGAGGCTCTAAACCCTTCCAGAGCTGAGATATTGAAACTCAAAATTTTGACTAGAAAAAAAAATGACAGTGTTACCCCTTATGTTTTTTTTCGGGGGGTGAAAAATTTAGTTTCTCCAATCTTCTCAAAACTCTGGATTCTGATAGAGGGCCACGAGACATGGACCTGGGTGCAAAAATTGAGGCTCTAGACCCTTCCAGAGCTGAGATATTGAAACTCAAAATTTTGACCAGAAAAAAAAAATGACAGTGTTACCCCTTATGTTTTTTTTCGGGGGGTGAAAAATTAAGTTTCTCCAATCTTCTCAAAACTCTGGATTCTGATAGAGGGCCAAGAGACATTAACCTGGGTGCAAAAATTGAGGCTCTAGACCGTTCCAGAGCTGAGATATTGAAACTCAAAATTTTGACCAGAAAAAAAAATGACAGTGTTACCCCTTATGTTTTTTTTCGGGGGGTGAAAAATTAAGTTTCTCCAATCTTCTCAAAACTCTGGATTCTGATAGAGGGCCACGATACATGGACCTGGGTGCAAAAATTGAGGCTCTAGACCCTTCCAGAGCTGAGATATTGAAACTCAAAATTTTGACCAGAAAAAAAAATGACAGTGTTACCCCTTATGTTTTTTTTCGGGGGGTGAAAAATTACGTTTCTCCAATCTTCTCAAAACTCTGGATTCTGATAGAGGGCCACGATACATGGACCTGGGTGCAAAAATTGAGGCTCTAGACCCTTCCAGAGCTGAGATATTGAAACTCAAAATTTTGACCAGAAAAAAAAATGACAGTGTTACCCCTTATGTTTTTTTTCGGGGGGTGAAAAATTAAGTTTCTCCAACCTTCTCAAAACTCTGGATTCTGATAGAGGGCCAAGAGACATTAACCTGGGTGCAAAAATTGAGGCTCTAGACCCTTCCAGAGCTGAGATATTGAAACTCAAAATTTTGACCAGAAAAAAAATGACAGTGTTACCCCTTATGTTTTTTTTCGGGGGGTGAAAAATTAAGTTTCTCCAATCTTCTCAAAACTCTGGATTCTGATAGAGGGCCAAGAAACATTAACCTGGGTGCAAAAATTGAGGCTCTAGACCCTTCCAGAGCTGAGGTATTGAAACTCAAAATTTTGTCCAGAAAATAAAAATGACAGTGTTACCCCTTACGTTTTTTTTTTCGGGGGGTGAAAAATTAAGTTTCTCCAATCTTCTCAAAACTCTGGATTCTGATAGAGGGCCACGAGACATGGACCTGGGTGCAAAAATTGAGGCTCTAGACCCTTCCAGAGCTGAGATATTGAAACTCAAAATTTTGACCAGAAAAAAAAAAAATGACAGTGTTACCCCTTATGTTTTTTTTCGGGGGGTGAAAAATTAAGTTTCTCCAATCTTCTCAAAACTCTGGATTCTGATAGAGGGCCAAGAGACATGGACCTGGGTGCAAAAATTGAGGCTCTAAACCCTTCCAGAGCTGAGATATTGAAACTCAAAATTTTGACTAGAAAAAAAAAATGACAGTGTTACCCCTTATGTTTTTTTTCGGGGGGTGAAAAATTAAGTTTCTCCAATCTTCTCAAAACTCTGGATTCTGATAGAGGGCCATGATACATGGACCTGGGTGTAAAAATTGAGGCTCTAGACCCTTCCAGAGCTGAGATATTGAAACTCAAAATTTTGACCAGAAAAAAAAAAATGACAGTGTTACCCCTTATGTTTTTTTTCGGGGGGTGAAAAATTAAGTTTCTCCAATCTTCTCAAAACTCTGGATTCTGATAGAGGACCACGAGACAAGGACCTGGGTGCAAAAATTGAGGCTCTAGACCCTTCCAGAGCTGAGATATTGAAACTCAAATTTTTGACTAGAAAAAAAAAAATGACAGTGTTACCCCTTATGTTTTTTTTCGGGGGGTGAAAAATTAAGTTTCTCCAATCTTCTCAAAACTCTGGATTCTGATAGAGGGCCACGATACATGGACCTGGGTGCAAAAATTGAGGCTCTAGACCCTTCCAGAGCTGAGATATTGAAACTCAAAATTTTGACCAGAAAAAAAAAATGACAGTGTTACCCCTTATGTTTTTTTTCGGGGGGTGAAAAATTAAGTTTCTCCAATCTTCTCAAAACTCTGGATTCTGATAGAGGGCCAAGAGACATTAACCTGGGTGCAAAAATTGAGGCTCTAGACCCTTCCATAGCTGAGATATTGAAACTCAAAATTTTGACCAGAAAAAAAAAATGACAGTGTTACCCCTTATGTTTTTTTTCGGGGGGTGAAAAATTAAGTTTCTCCAATCTTCTCAAAACTCTGGATTCTGATAGAGGGCCAAGAGACATTAACCTGGGTGCAAAAATTGAGGCTCTAGACCCTTCCAGAGCTGAGATATTGAAACTCAAAATTTTGACCAGAAAAAAAAATGACAGTGTTACCCCTTACGTTTTTTTTCGGGGGGTGAAAAATTAAGTTTCTCCAATCTTCTCAAAACTCTGGATTCTGATAGAGGGCCACGAGACATGGACCTGGGTGCAAAAATTGAGGCTCTAAACCCTTCCAGAGCTGAGATATTGAAACTCAAAATTTTGACTAGAAAAAAAATGACAGTGTTACCCCTTATGTTTTTTTTCGGGGGGTGAAAAATTAAGTTTCTCCAATCTTCTCAAAACTCTGGATTCTGATAGAGGGCCACGATACATGGACCTGGGTGCAAAAATTGAGGCTCTAGACCCTTCCAGAGCTGAGATATTGAAACTCAAAATTTTGACCAGAAAAAAAAAATGACAGTGTTACCCCTTATGTTTTTTTTTCGGGGGGTGAAAAATTAAGTTTCTCCAATCTTCTCAAAACTTTGGATTCTGATAGAGGGCCACGCGACATGGACCTGGGTGCAAAAATTGAGGCTCTAGACCCTTCCAGAGCTGAGATATTGAAACTCAAAATTTTGACCAGAAAAAAAAATGACAGTGTTACCCCTTATGTTTTTTTTCGGGGGGTGAAAAATTAAGTTTCTCCAATCTTCTCAAAACTCTGGATTCTGATAGAGGGCCAAGAGACATTAACCTGGGTGCAATAATTGAGGCTCTAGACCCTTCCAGAGCTGAGATATTGAAACTCAAAATTTTGACCAGAAAAAAAAATGACAGTGTTACCCCTTATGTTTTTTTTCGGGGGGTGAAAAATTAAGTTTCTCCAATCTTCTCAAAACTCTGGATTCTGATAGAGGGCCAAGAGACATTAACCTGGGTGCAAAAATTGAGGTTCTAGACCCTTCCAGAGCTGAGATATTGAAACTCAAAATTTTGACCAGAAAAAAAAAATGACAGTGTTACCCCTTATGTTTTTTTTCGGGGGGTGAAAAATTAAGTTTCTCCAATCTTCTCAAAACTCTGGATTCTGATAGAGGGCCACGATACATGGACCTGGGTGCAAAAATTGAGGCTCTAGACCCTTCCAGAGCTGAGATATTGAAACTCAAAATTTTGACCAGAAAAAAAAAATGACAGTGTTACCCCTTATGTTTTTTTTCGGGGGGTGAAAAATTAAGTTTCTCCAATCTTCTCAAAACTCTGGATTCTGATAGAGGGCCACGAGACATGGACCTGGGTGCAAAAATTGAGGCTCTAAACCCTTCCAGAGCTGAGATATTGAAACTCAAAATTTTGACTAGAAAAAAAAAATGACAGTGTTACCCCTTATGTTTTTTTTTCGGGGGGTGAAAAATTTAGTTTCTCCAATCTTCTCAAAACTCTGGATTCTGATAGAGGGCCACGAGACATGGACCTGGGTGCAAAAATTGAGGCTCTAGACCCTTCCAGAGCTGAGATATTGAAACTCAAAATTTTGACCAGAAAAAAAAAATGACAGTGTTACCCCTTATGTTTTTTTTCGGGGGGTGAAAAATTAAGTTTCTCCAATCTTCTCAAAACTCTGGATTCTGATAGAGGGCCACGAGACATGGACCTGGGTGCAAAAATTGAGGCTCTAGACCCTTCCAGAGCTGAGATATTGAAACTCAAATTTTTGACCAGAAAAAAAAATGACAGTGTTACCCCTTATGTTTTTTTTCAGGGGGTGAAAAATTAAGTTTCTCCAATCTTCCCAAAACTCTGGATTCTGATAGAGGGCCACGAGACATGGACCTGGGTGCAAAAATTGAGGCTCTAAACCCTTCCAGAGCTGAGATATTGAAACTCAAAATTTTGACTAGAAAAAAAATGACAGTGTTACCCCTTATGTTTTTTTTCGGGGGGTGAAAAATTTAGTTTCTCCAATCTTCTCAAAACTCTGGATTCTGATAGAGGGCCAGGATACATGGACCTGGGTGCAAAAATTGAGGCTCTAGACCCTTCCAGAGCTGAGATATTGAAACTCAAAATTTTGACCAGAAAAAAAAAATGACAGTGTTACCCCTTATGTTTTTTTTCGGGGGGTGAAAAATTAAGTTTCTCCAATCTTCTCAAAACTCTGGATTCTGATAGAGGGCCACGAGACATGGACCTGGGTGCAAAAATTGAGGCTCTAGACCCTTCCAGAGCTGAGATATTGAAACTCAAAATTTTGACTAGAAAAAAAAATGACAGTGTTACCCCTTATGTTTTTTTTCGGGGGGTGAAAAATTAAGTTTCTCCAATCTTCTCAAAACTCTGGATTCTGATAGAGGGCCACGAGACATGGACCTGGGTGCAAAAATTGAGGCTCTAGACCCTTCCAGAGCTGAAATATTGAAACTCAAAATTTTGACTAGAAAAAAAAATGACAGTGTTACCCCTTATGGTTTTTTTCGGGGGGTGAAAAATTAAGTTTCTCCAATCTTCTCAAAACTCTGGATTCTGATAGAGGGCCACGAGACATGGACCTGGGTGCAAAAATTGAGGCTCTAAACCCTTCCAGAACTGAGATATTGAAACTCAAAATTTTGACTAGAAAAAAAAAAATGACAGTGTTACCCCTTATGTTTTTTTTCGGGGGGTGAAAAATTAAGTTTCTCCAATCTTCTCAAAACTCTGGATTCTGATAGAGGGCCACGATACATGGACCTGGGTGCAAAAATTGAGGCTCTAGACCCTTCCAGAGCTGAGATATTGAAACTCAAAATTTTGACCAGAAAAAAAAATGACAGTGTTACCCCTTATGTTTTTTTTCGGGGGGTGAAAAATTAAGTTTCTCCAATCTTCTCAAAACTCTGGATTCTGATAGAGGGCCACGAGACATGGACCTGGGTGCAAAAATTGAGGCTCTAAACCCTTCCAGAGCTGAGATATTGAAACTCAAAATTTTGACTAGAAAAAAAAATGACAGTGTTACCCCTTATGTTTTTTTCGGGGGGTGAAAAATTTAGTTTCTCCAATCTTCTCAAAACTCTGGATTCTGATAGAGGGCCACGAGACATGGACCTGGGTGCAAAAATTGAGGCTCTAGACCCTTCCAGAGCTGAGATATTGAAACTCAAAATTTTGACCAGAAAAAAAAAATGACAGTGTTACCCCTTATGTTTTTTTTCGGGGGGTGAAAAATTAAGTTTCTCCAATCTTCTCAAAACTCTGGATTCTGATAGAGGGCCACGAGACATGGACCTGGGTGCAAAAATTGAGGCTCTAGACCCTTCCAGAGCTGAGATATTGAAACTCAAATTTTTGACCAGAAAAAAAAAAATGACAGTGTTACCCCTTATGTTTTTTTTCAGGGGGTGAAAAATTAAGTTTCTCCAATCTTCTCAAAACTCTGGATTCTGATAGAGGGCCACGAGACATGGACCTGGGTGCAAAAATTGAGGCTCTAAACCCTTCCAGAGCTGAGATATTGAAACTCAAAATTTTGACTAGAAAAAAAAATGACAGTGTTACCCCTTATGTTTTTTTTCGGGGGGTGAAAAATTTAGTTTCTCCAATCTTCTCAAAACTCTGGATTCTGATAGAGGGCCACGATGCATGGACCTGGGTACAAAAATTGAGGCTCTAGACCCTTCCAGAGCTGAGATATTGAAACTCAAAATTTTGACCAGAAAAAAAAATGACAGTGTTACCCCTTACACCGCGTCCTAACTACACGCGACGCGATAAAATTCCAGCGACAGCAAGTGGGTCTGTCCACACTAGACGCGACGCGACTGTGAGATGTCACACATTCAGAACAGCGTGTGAGCCTATGCAGAGCCATGTATTGAGCCTATGGTGTGAGCAGAGTCTCCGTGTGAAAGCGCAATGTTGGCCCGCACTCGCTTTGTAAATGGGTAAGGACAATCCAATCAAGAAATAGTATTATTAAAAATCAAAACATTAACAAAATATACTCATTTACTAATTTTGTTATGAAGTACAGCCGTATGTTTGCATAGAATTCATTTTGAACGCTATATTACATGATTTCAAAATCTGAGGTAAATTATCCGTTATCGCTTGTGGCACAGTGACCTATTTTTAACTAAAAAATAAATCATGTGTACTCATAAACAGTGTAATTTCTTCATTCTGTCAGCCGCGACGTCGCAGAAATAGGAACCGTTTCTAAATTAGAAACTTCGCGTGTCGCCGTCGCGTCTGGTTAGGACAAAAACTCTGATTAACATGGAAAAGATACCTTTTATCGCGTGTCGCGGCGTCGCGTCGCGTGTAGTTAGGACACGGTGTTATGTTTTTTTTCGGGGGGTGAAAAATTAAGTTTCTCCAATCTTCTCAAAACTCTGGATTCTAATAGAGGGCCAAGAGACATGGACCTGGGTGCAAAAATTGAGGCTCTAAACCCTTCCAGAGCTGAGATATTGAAACTCAAAATTTTGACTAGAAAAAAAAATGACAGTGTTACCCCTTATGTTTTTTTTCGAGGGGTGAAAAATTAAGTTTCTCCAATCTTCTCAAAACTCTGGATTCTGATAGAGGGCCAAGAGACATTAACCTGGGTGCAAAAATTGAGGCTCTAGACCCTTCCAGAGCTGAGATATTGAAACTCAAAATTTTGACCAGAAAAAAAAAATAACAGTGTTACCCCTTACGTTTTTTTTCGGGGGGTGAAAAATTAAGTTTCTCCAATCTTCTCAAAACTCTGGATTCTGATAGAGGGCCACGATACATGGACCTGGGTGCAAAAATTGAGGCTCTAGACCCTTCCAGAGCTGAGATATTGAAACTCAAAATTTTGACCAGAAAAAAAAATGACAGTGTTACCCCTTATGTTTTTTTTCGGGGGGTGAAAAAATTAAGTTTCTCCAATCTTCTCAAAACTCTGGATTCTGATAGAGGGCCACGAGACATGGACCTGGGTGCAAAAATTGAGGCTCTAGACCCTTCCAGAGCTGAGATATTGAAACTCAAAATTTTGACTAGAAAAAAAAATGACAGTGTTACCCCTTATGTTTTTTTTCGGGGGGTGAAAAATTAAGTTTCTCCAATCTTCTCAAAACTCTGGATTCTGATAGAGGGCCACGAGACATGGACCTGGGTGCAAAAATTGAGGCTCTAGACCCTTCCAGAGCTGAGATATTGAAACTCAAAATTTTGACTAGAAAAAAAATGACAGTGTTACCCCTTATGTTTTTTTTCGGGGGGTGAAAAATTAAGTTTCTCCAATCTTCTCAAAACTCTGGATTCTGATAGAGGGCCACGAGACATGGACCTGGGTGCAAAAATTGAGGCTCTAGACCCTTCCAGAGCTGAGATATTGAAACTCAAAATTTTGACCAGAAAAAAAAATGACAGTGTTACCCCTTACGTTTTTTTTTGGGGGGTGAAAAATTAAGTTTCTCCAATCTTCTCAAAACTCTGGATTCTAATAGAGGGCCAAGAGACATGGACCTGGGTGCAAAAATTGAGGCTCTAAACCCTTCCAGAGCTGAGATATTGAAACTCAAAATTTTGACTAGAAAAAAAAATTACAGTGTTACCCCTTATGTTTTTTTTCGAGGGGTGAAAAATTAAGTTTCTCCAATCTTCTCAAAACTCTGGATTCTGATAGAGGGCCAAGAGACATTAACCTGGGTGCAAAAATTGAGGCTCTAGACCCTTCCAGAGCTGAGATATTGAAACTCAAAATTTTGACCAGAAAAAAAAAATAACAGTGTTACCCCTTACGTTTTTTTTCGGGGGGTGAAAAATTAAGTTTCTCCAATCTTCTCAAAACTCTGGATTCTGATAGAGGGCCACGATACATGGACCTGGGTGCAAAAATTGAGGCTCTAGACCCTTCCAGAGCTAAGATATTGAAACTCAAAATTTTGACCAGAAAAAAAAATGACAGTGTTACCCCTTATGTTTTTTTTCGGGGGGTGAAAAAATTAAGTTTCTCCAATCTTCTCAAAACTCTGGATTCTGATAGAGGGCCAAGAGACATTAACCTGGGTGCAAAAATTGAGGCTCTAGACCCTTCCAGAGCTGAGATATTGAAACTCAAAATTTTGACCAGAAAAAAAAATAACAGTGTTACCCCTTATGTTTTTTTTCGGGGGGTGAAAAATTAAGTTTCTCCAATCTTCTCAAAACTCTGGATTCTGATAGAGGGCTACGATACATGGACCTGGGTGCAAAAATTGAGGCTCTAGACCCTTCCAGAGCTGAGATATTGAAACTCAAAATTTTGACCAGAAAAAAAAATGACAGTGTTACCCCTTATGTTTTTTTTTCGGGGGGTGAAAAATTAAGTTTCTCCAATCTTCTCAAAACTCTGGATTCTGATAGAGGGCCACGAGACATGGACCTGGGTGCAATAATTGAGGCTCTAGAACCTTCCAGAGCTGAGATATTGAAACTCAAAATTTTGACCAGAAAAAAAAATGACAGTGTTACCCCTTAAGTTTTTTTTCGGGGGGTGAAAAATTAAGTTTCTCCAATCTTCTCAAAACTCTGGATTCTGATAGAGGGCCAAGAGACATTAACCTTGGTGCAAAAATTGAGGTTCTAGACCCTTCCAGAGCTGAGATTTTGAAACTCAAAATTTTGACCAGAAAAAAAAAATGACAGTGTTACCCCTTATGTTTTTTTTCGGGGGGTGAAAAATTAAGTTTCTCCAATCTTCTCAAAACTCTGGATTCTGATAGAGGGCTAAGAGACATTAACCTGGGTGCAAAAATTGAGGCTCTAGACCCTTCCAGAGCTGAGATATTGAAACTCAAAATTTTGACCAGAAAAAAAAATGACAGTGTTACCCCTTACGTTTTTTTCGGGGGGTGAAAAATTAAGTTTCTCCAATCTTCTCAAAACTCTGGATTCTGATAGAGGGCCACGAGACATGGACCTGGGTGCAAAAATTGAGGCTCTAGACCCTTCCAGAGCTGAGATATTGAAACTCAAAATTTTGAACAGAAAAAAAAATGACAGTGTTACCCCTTATGTTTTTTTTCGGGGGGTGAAAAATTAAGTTTCTCCAATCTTCTCAAAACTCTGGATTCTGATAGAGGGCCAAGAGACATGGACCTGGGTGCAAAAATTGAGGCTCTAAACCCTTCCAGAGCTGAGATATTGAAACTCAAAATTTTGACTAGAAAAAAAAAATGACAGTGTTACCCCTTATGTTTTTTTCGGGGGGTGAAAAATTAAGTTTCTCCAATCTTCTCAAAACTCTGGATTCTGATAGAGGGCCATGATACATGGACCTGGTTGTAAAAATCTAGGCTCTAGACCCTTCCAGAGCTGAGATATTGAAACTCAAAATTTTGACCAGAAAAAAAAAATGACAGTGTTACCCCTTATGTTTTTTTTCGGGGGGTGAAAAATTAAGTTTCTCCAATCTTCTCAAAACTCTGGATTCTGATAGAGGACCACGAGACAAGGACCTGGGTGCAAAAATTGAGGCTCTAGACCCTTCCAGAGCTGAGATATTGAAACTCAAAATTTTGACTAGAAAAAAAAATGACAGTGTTACCCCTTATGTTTTTTTTCGGGGGGTGAAAAATTTAGTTTCTCCAATCTTCTCAAAACTCTGGATTCTGATAGAGGGCCACGATACATGGACCTGGGTGCAAAAATTGAGGCTCTAGACCCTTCCAGAGCTGAGATATTGAAACTCAAAATTTTGACCAGAAAAAAAAAATGACAGTGTTTCCCCTTATGTTTTTTTTCGGGGGGTGAAAAATTAAGTTTCTCCAATCTTCTCAAAACTCTGGATTCTGATAGAGGGCCACGAGACATGGACCTGGGTGCAAAAATTGAGGCTCTAGACCCTTCCAGAGCTGAGATATTGAAACTCAAAATTTTGACTAGAAAAAAAAATGACAGTGTTACCCCTTATGTTTTTTTTCGGGGGGTGAAAAGTTAAGTTTCTCCAATCTTCTCAAAACCCTGGATTCTGATAGAGGGCCACGATACATGGACCTGGGTGCAAAAATTGAGGCTCTAGACCCTTCCAGAGCTGAGATATTGAAACTCAAAATTTTGACCAGAAAAAAAAATGACAGTGTTACCCCTTATGTTTTTTTTCGGGGGGTGAAAAATTAAGTTTCTCCAATCTTCTCAAAACTCTGGATTCTGATAGAGGGCCACGAGACATGGACCTGGGTGCAAAAATTGAGGCTCTAGACCCTTCCAGAGCTGAGATATTGAAACTCAAAATTTTGACTAGAAAAAAAAATGACAGTGTTACCCCTTATGTTTTTTTTCGGGGGGTGAAAAATTAAGTTTCTCCAATCTTCTCAAAACTCTGGATTCTGATAGAGGGCCACGAGACATGGACCTGGGTGCAAAAATTGAGGCTCTAGACCCTTCCAGAGCTGAAATATTGAAACTCAAAATTTTGACTAGAAAAAAAAAAATGACAGTGTTACCCCTTATGTTTTTTTTCGGGGGGTGAAAAATTAAGTTTCTCCAATCTTCTCAAAACTCTGGATTCTGATAGAGGGCCACGAGACATGGACCTGGGTGCAAAAATTGAGGCTCTAAACCCTTCCAGAACTGAGATATTGAAACTCAAAATTTTGACTAGAAAAAAAAAATGACAGTGTTACCCCTTATGTTTTTTTTCGGGGGGTGAAAAATTAAGTTTCTCCAATCTTCTCAAAACTCTGGATTCTGATAGAGGGCCACGATACATGGACCTGGGTGCAAAAATTGAGGCTCTAGACCCTTCCAGAGCTGAGATATTGAAACTCAAAATTTTGACCAGAAAAAAAAATGACAGTGTTACCCCTTATGTTTTTTTTCGGGGGGTGAAAAATTAAGTTTCTCCAATCTTCTCAAAACTCTGGATTCTGATAGAGGGCCACGAGACATGGACCTGGGTGCAAAAATTGAGGCTCTAAACCCTTCCAGAGCTGAGATATTGAAACTCAAAATTTTGACTAGAAAAAAAAAATTACAGTGTTACCCCTTATGTTTTTTTTCGGGGGGTGAAAAATTTAGTTTCTCCAATCTTCTCAAAACTCTGGATTCTGATAGAGGGCCACGAGACATGGACCTGGGTGCAAAAATTGAGGCTCTAGACCCTTCCAGAGCTGAGATATTGAAACTCAAAATTTTGACCAGAAAAAAAAAATGACAGTGTTACCCCTTATGTTTTTTTTCGGGGGGTGAAAAATTAAGTTTCTCCAATCTTCTCAAAACTCTGGATTCTGATAGAGGGCCAAGAGACATTAACCTGGGTGCAAAAATTGAGGCTCTAGACCCTTCCAGAGCTGAGATATTGAAACTCAAAATTTTGACCAGAAAAAAAAATGACAGTGTTACCCCTTATGTTTTTTTTCGGGGGGTGAAAAATTAAGCTTCTCCAATCTTCTCAAAACTCTGGATTCTGATAGAGGGCCACGAGACATGGACCTGGGTGCAAAAATTGAGGCTCTAAACCCTTCCAGAGCTGAGGTATTGAAACTCAAAATTTTGTCCAGAAAATAAAAATGACAGTGTTACCCCTTACGTTTTTTTTTCGGGGGGTGAAAAATTAAGTTTCTCCAATCTTCTCAAAACTCTGGATTCTGATAGAGGGCCACGAGACATGGACCTGGGTGCAAAAATTGAGGCTCTAGACCCTTCCAGAGCTGAGATATTGAAACTCAAAATTTTGACCAGAAAAAAAAAAAATGACAGTGTTACCCCTTATGTTTTTTTTCGGGGGGTGAAAAATTAAGTTTCTCCAATCTTCTCAAAACTCTGGATTCTGATAGAGGGCCAAGAGACATGGACCTGGGTGCAAAAATTGAGGCTCTAAACCCTTCCAGAGCTGAGATATTGAAACTCAAAATTTTGACTAGAAAAAAAAAATGACAGTGTTACCCCTTATGTTTTTTTTCGGGGGGTGAAAAATTAAGTTTCTCCAATCTTCTCAAAACTCTGGATTCTGATAGAGGGCCATGATACATGGACCTGGGTGTAAAAATTGAGGCTCTAGACCCTTCCAGAGCTGAGATATTGAAACTCAAAATTTTGACCAGAAAAAAAAAAATGACAGTGTTACCCCTTATGTTTTTTTTCGGGGGGTGAAAAATTAAGTTTCTCCAATCTTCTCAAAACTCTGGATTCTGATAGAGGACCACGAGACAAGGACCTGGGTGCAAAAATTGAGGCTCTAGACCCTTCCAGAGCTGAGATATTGAAACTCAAATTTTTGACTAGAAAAAAAAAATGACAGTGTTACCCCTTATGTTTTTTTTCGGGGGGTGAAAAATTAAGTTTCTCCAATCTTCTCAAAACTCTGGATTCTGATAGAGGGCCACGATACATGGACCTGGGTGCAAAAATTGAGGCTCTAGACCCTTCCAGAGCTGAGATATTGAAACTCAAAATTTTGACCAGAAAAAAAAAATGACAGTGTTACCCCTTATGTTTTTTTTCGGGGGGTGAAAAATTAAGTTTCTCCAATCTTCTCAAAACTCTGGATTCTGATAGAGGGCCAAGAGACATTAACCTGGGTGCAAAAATTGAGGCTCTAGACCCTTCCATAGCTGAGATATTGAAACTCAAAATTTTGACCAGAAAAAAAAAATGACAGTGTTACCCCTTATGTTTTTTTTCGGGGGGTGAAAAATTAAGTTTCTCCAATCTTCTCAAAACTCTGGATTCTGATAGAGGGCCAAGAGACATTAACCTGGGTGCAAAAATTGAGGCTCTAGACCCTTCCAGAGCTGAGATATTGAAACTCAAAATTTTGACCAGAAAAAAAAATGACAGTGTTACCCCTTACGTTTTTTTTCGGGGGGTGAAAAATTAAGTTTCTCCAATCTTCTCAAAACTCTGGATTCTGATAGAGGGCCACGAGACATGGACCTGGGTGCAAAAATTGAGGCTCTAAACCCTTCCAGAGCTGAGATATTGAAACTCAAAATTTTGACTAGAAAAAAAATGACAGTGTTACCCCTTATGTTTTTTTTCGGGGGGTGAAAAATTAAGTTTCTCCAATCTTCTCAAAACTCTGGATTCTGATAGAGGGCCACGATACATGGACCTGGGTGCAAAAATTGAGGCTCTAGACCCTTCCAGAGCTGAGATATTGAAACTCAAAATTTTGACCAGAAAAAAAAAATGACAGTGTTACCCCTTATGTTTTTTTTTCGGGGGGTGAAAAATTAAGTTTCTCCAATCTTCTCAAAACTTTGGATTCTGATAGAGGGCCACGCGACATGGACCTGGGTGCAAAAATTGAGGCTCTAGACCCTTCCAGAGCTGAGATATTGAAACTCAAAATTTTGACCAGAAAAAAAAAATGACAGTGTTACCCCTTATGTTTTTTTTCGGGGGGTGAAAAATTAAGTTTCTCCAATCTTCTCAAAACTCTGGATTCTGATAGAGGGCCAAGAGACATTAACCTGGGTGCAATAATTGAGGCTCTAGACCCTTCCAGAGCTGAGATATTGAAACTCAAAATTTTGACCAGAAAAAAAAATGACAGTGTTACCCCTTATGTTTTTTTTCGGGGGGTGAAAAATTAAGTTTCTCCAATCTTCTCAAAACTCTGGATTCTGATAGAGGGCCAAGAGACATTAACCTGGGTGCAAAAATTGAGGTTCTAGACCCTTCCAGAGCTGAGATATTGAAACTCAAAATTTTGACCAGAAAAAAAAAATGACAGTGTTACCCCTTATGTTTTTTTTCGGGGGGTGAAAAATTAAGTTTCTCCAATCTTCTCAAAACTCTGGATTCTGATAGAGGGCCACGATACATGGACCTGGGTGCAAAAATTGAGGCTCTAGACCCTTCCAGAGCTGAGATATTGAAACTCAAAATTTTGACCAGAAAAAAAAAATGACAGTGTTACCCCTTATGTTTTTTTTCGGGGGGTGAAAAATTAAGTTTCTCCAATCTTCTCAAAACTCTGGATTCTGATAGAGGGCCACGAGACATGGACCTGGGTGCAAAAATTGAGGCTCTAAACCCTTCCAGAGCTGAGATATTGAAACTCAAAATTTTGACTAGAAAAAAAAAATGACAGTGTTACCCCTTATGTTTTTTTTTCGGGGGGTGAAAAATTTAGTTTCTCCAATCTTCTCAAAACTCTGGATTCTGATAGAGGGCCACGAGACATGGACCTGGGTGCAAAAATTGAGGCTCTAGACCCTTCCAGAGCTGAGATATTGAAACTCAAAATTTTGACCAGAAAAAAAAAATGACAGTGTTACCCCTTATGTTTTTTTTCGGGGGGTGAAAAATTAAGTTTCTCCAATCTTCTCAAAACTCTGGATTCTGATAGAGGGCCACGAGACATGGACCTGGGTGCAAAAATTGAGGCTCTAGACCCTTCCAGAGCTGAGATATTGAAACTCAAATTTTTGACCAGAAAAAAAAATGACAGTGTTACCCCTTATGTTTTTTTTCAGGGGGTGAAAAATTAAGTTTCTCCAATCTTCCCAAAACTCTGGATTCTGATAGAGGGCCACGAGACATGGACCTGGGTGCAAAAATTGAGGCTCTAAACCCTTCCAGAGCTGAGATATTGAAACTCAAAATTTTGACTAGAAAAAAAATGACAGTGTTACCCCTTATGTTTTTTTTCGGGGGGTGAAAAATTTAGTTTCTCCAATCTTCTCAAAACTCTGGATTCTGATAGAGGGCCAGGATACATGGACCTGGGTGCAAAAATTGAGGCTCTAGACCCTTCCAGAGCTGAGATATTGAAACTCAAAATTTTGACCAGAAAAAAAAAATGACAGTGTTACCCCTTATGTTTTTTTTCGGGGGGTGAAAAATTAAGTTTCTCCAATCTTCTCAAAACTCTGGATTCTGATAGAGGGCCACGAGACATGGACCTGGGTGCAAAAATTGAGGCTCTAGACCCTTCCAGAGCTGAGATATTGAAACTCAAAATTTTGACTAGAAAAAAAAATGACAGTGTTACCCCTTATGTTTTTTTTCGGGGGGTGAAAAATTAAGTTTCTCCAATCTTCTCAAAACTCTGGATTCTGATAGAGGGCCACGAGACATGGACCTGGGTGCAAAAATTGAGGCTCTAGACCCTTCCAGAGCTGAAATATTGAAACTCAAAATTTTGACTAGAAAAAAAAATGACAGTGTTACCCCTTATGGTTTTTTTCGGGGGGTGAAAAATTAAGTTTCTCCAATCTTCTCAAAACTCTGGATTCTGATAGAGGGCCACGAGACATGGACCTGGGTGCAAAAATTGAGGCTCTAAACCCTTCCAGAACTGAGATATTGAAACTCAAAATTTTGACTAGAAAAAAAAAAATGACAGTGTTACCCCTTATGTTTTTTTTCGGGGGGTGAAAAATTAAGTTTCTCCAATCTTCTCAAAACTCTGGATTCTGATAGAGGGCCACGATACATGGACCTGGGTGCAAAAATTGAGGCTCTAGACCCTTCCAGAGCTGAGATATTGAAACTCAAAATTTTGACCAGAAAAAAAAATGACAGTGTTACCCCTTATGTTTTTTTTCGGGGGGTGAAAAATTAAGTTTCTCCAATCTTCTCAAAACTCTGGATTCTGATAGAGGGCCACGAGACATGGACCTGGGTGCAAAAATTGAGGCTCTAAACCCTTCCAGAGCTGAGATATTGAAACTCAAAATTTTGACTAGAAAAAAAAATGACAGTGTTACCCCTTATGTTTTTTTCGGGGGGTGAAAAATTTAGTTTCTCCAATCTTCTCAAAACTCTGGATTCTGATAGAGGGCCACGAGACATGGACCTGGGTGCAAAAATTGAGGCTCTAGACCCTTCCAGAGCTGAGATATTGAAACTCAAAATTTTGACCAGAAAAAAAAAATGACAGTGTTACCCCTTATGTTTTTTTTCGGGGGGTGAAAAATTAAGTTTCTCCAATCTTCTCAAAACTCTGGATTCTGATAGAGGGCCACGAGACATGGACCTGGGTGCAAAAATTGAGGCTCTAGACCCTTCCAGAGCTGAGATATTGAAACTCAAATTTTTGACCAGAAAAAAAAAAATGACAGTGTTACCCCTTATGTTTTTTTTCAGGGGGTGAAAAATTAAGTTTCTCCAATCTTCTCAAAACTCTGGATTCTGATAGAGGGCCACGAGACATGGACCTGGGTGCAAAAATTGAGGCTCTAAACCCTTCCAGAGCTGAGATATTGAAACTCAAAATTTTGACTAGAAAAAAAAATGACAGTGTTACCCCTTATGTTTTTTTTCGGGGGGTGAAAAATTTAGTTTCTCCAATCTTCTCAAAACTCTGGATTCTGATAGAGGGCCACGATGCATGGACCTGGGTACAAAAATTGAGGCTCTAGACCCTTCCAGAGCTGAGATATTGAAACTCAAAATTTTGACCAGAAAAAAAAATGACAGTGTTACCCCTTACACCGCGTCCTAACTACACGCGACGCGATAAAATTCCAGCGACAGCAAGTGGGTCTGTCCACACTAGACGCGACGCGACTGTGAGATGTCACACATTCAGAACAGCGTGTGAGCCTATGCAGAGCCATGTATTGAGCCTATGGTGTGAGCAGAGTCTCCGTGTGAAAGCGCAATGTTGGCCCGCACTCGCTTTGTAAATGGGTAAGGACAATCCAATCAAGAAATAGTATTATTAAAAATCAAAACATTAACAAAATATACTCATTTACTAATTTTGTTATGAAGTACAGCCGTATGTTTGCATAGAATTCATTTTGAACGCTATATTACATGATTTCAAAATCTGAGGTAAATTATCCGTTATCGCTTGTGGCACAGTGACCTATTTTTAACTAAAAAATAAATCATGTGTACTCATAAACAGTGTAATTTCTTCATTCTGTCAGCCGCGACGTCGCAGAAATAGGAACCGTTTCTAAATTAGAAACTTCGCGTGTCGCCGTCGCGTCTGGTTAGGACAAAAACTCTGATTAACATGGAAAAGATACCTTTTATCGCGTGTCGCGGCGTCGCGTCGCGTGTAGTTAGGACACGGTGTTATGTTTTTTTTCGGGGGGTGAAAAATTAAGTTTCTCCAATCTTCTCAAAACTCTGGATTCTAATAGAGGGCCAAGAGACATGGACCTGGGTGCAAAAATTGAGGCTCTAAACCCTTCCAGAGCTGAGATATTGAAACTCAAAATTTTGACTAGAAAAAAAAATGACAGTGTTACCCCTTATGTTTTTTTTCGAGGGGTGAAAAATTAAGTTTCTCCAATCTTCTCAAAACTCTGGATTCTGATAGAGGGCCACGAGACATGGACCTGGGTGCAAAAATTGAGGCTCTAGACCCTTCCAGAGCTGAGATATTGAAACTCAAAATTTTGACTAGAAAAAAAAATGACAGTGTTACCCCTTATGTTTTTTTTCGGGGGGTGAAAAATTAAGTTTCTCCAATCTTCTCAAAACTCTGGATTCTGATAGAGGGCCACGAGACATGGACCTGGGTGCAAAAATTGAGGCTCTAGACCCTTCCAGAGCTGAGATATTGAAACTCAAAATTTTGACTAGAAAAAAAAATGACAGTGTTACCCCTTATGTTTTTTTTCGGGGGGTGAAAAATTAAGTTTCTCCAATCTTCTCAAAACTCTGGATTCTGATAGAGGGCCACGAGACATGGACCTGGGTGCAAAAATTGAGGCTCTAGACCCTTCCAGAGCTGAGATATTGAAACTCAAAATTTTGACCAGAAAAAAAAATGACAGTGTTACCCCTTACGTTTTTTTTTGGGGGGTGAAAAATTAAGTTTCTCCAATCTTCTCAAAACTCTGGATTCTAATAGAGGGCCAAGAGACATGGACCTGGGTGCAAAAATTGAGGCTCTAAACCCTTCCAGAGCTGAGATATTGAAACTCAAAATTTTGACTAGAAAAAAAAATTACAGTGTTACCCCTTATGTTTTTTTTCGAGGGGTGAAAAATTAAGTTTCTCCAATCTTCTCAAAACTCTGGATTCTGATAGAGGGCCAAGAGACATTAACCTGGGTGCAAAAATTGAGGCTCTAGACCCTTCCAGAGCTGAGATATTGAAACTCAAAATTTTGACCAGAAAAAAAAAATAACAGTGTTACCCCTTACGTTTTTTTTCGGGGGGTGAAAAATTAAGTTTCTCCAATCTTCTCAAAACTCTGGATTCTGATAGAGGGCCACGATACATGGACCTGGGTGCAAAAATTGAGGCTCTAGACCCTTCCAGAGCTAAGATATTGAAACTCAAAATTTTGACCAGAAAAAAAAATGACAGTGTTACCCCTTATGTTTTTTTTCGGGGGGTGAAAAAATTAAGTTTCTCCAATCTTCTCAAAACTCTGGATTCTGATAGAGGGCCAAGAGACATTAACCTGGGTGCAAAAATTGAGGCTCTAGACCCTTCCAGAGCTGAGATATTGAAACTCAAAATTTTGACCAGAAAAAAAAATAACAGTGTTACCCCTTATGTTTTTTTTCGGGGGGTGAAAAATTAAGTTTCTCCAATCTTCTCAAAACTCTGGATTCTGATAGAGGGCTACGATACATGGACCTGGGTGCAAAAATTGAGGCTCTAGACCCTTCCAGAGCTGAGATATTGAAACTCAAAATTTTGACCAGAAAAAAAAATGACAGTGTTACCCCTTATGTTTTTTTTTCGGGGGGTGAAAAATTAAGTTTCTCCAATCTTCTCAAAACTCTGGATTCTGATAGAGGGCCACGAGACATGGACCTGGGTGCAATAATTGAGGCTCTAGAACCTTCCAGAGCTGAGATATTGAAACTCAAAATTTTGACCAGAAAAAAAAATGACAGTGTTACCCCTTAAGTTTTTTTTCGGGGGGTGAAAAATTAAGTTTCTCCAATCTTCTCAAAACTCTGGATTCTGATAGAGGGCCAAGAGACATTAACCTTGGTGCAAAAATTGAGGTTCTAGACCCTTCCAGAGCTGAGATTTTGAAACTCAAAATTTTGACCAGAAAAAAAAAATGACAGTGTTACCCCTTATGTTTTTTTTCGGGGGGTGAAAAATTAAGTTTCTCCAATCTTCTCAAAACTCTGGATTCTGATAGAGGGCTAAGAGACATTAACCTGGGTGCAAAAATTGAGGCTCTAGACCCTTCCAGAGCTGAGATATTGAAACTCAAAATTTTGACCAGAAAAAAAAATGACAGTGTTACCCCTTACGTTTTTTTCGGGGGGTGAAAAATTAAGTTTCTCCAATCTTCTCAAAACTCTGGATTCTGATAGAGGGCCACGAGACATGGACCTGGGTGCAAAAATTGAGGCTCTAGACCCTTCCAGAGCTGAGATATTGAAACTCAAAATTTTGAACAGAAAAAAAAATGACAGTGTTACCCCTTATGTTTTTTTTCGGGGGGTGAAAAATTAAGTTTCTCCAATCTTCTCAAAACTCTGGATTCTGATAGAGGGCCAAGAGACATGGACCTGGGTGCAAAAATTGAGGCTCTAAACCCTTCCAGAGCTGAGATATTGAAACTCAAAATTTTGACTAGAAAAAAAAAATGACAGTGTTACCCCTTATGTTTTTTTCGGGGGGTGAAAAATTAAGTTTCTCCAATCTTCTCAAAACTCTGGATTCTGATAGAGGGCCATGATACATGGACCTGGTTGTAAAAATCTAGGCTCTAGACCCTTCCAGAGCTGAGATATTGAAACTCAAAATTTTGACCAGAAAAAAAAAATGACAGTGTTATCCCTTATGTTTTTTTTCGGGGGGTGAAAAATTAAGTTTCTCCAATCTTCTCAAAACTCTGGATTCTGATAGAGGACCACGAGACAAGGACCTGGGTGCAAAAATTGAGGCTCTAGACCCTTCCAGAGCTGAGATATTGAAACTCAAAATTTTGACTAGAAAAAAAAATGACAGTGTTACCCCTTATGTTTTTTTTCGGGGGGTGAAAAATTTAGTTTCTCCAATCTTCTCAAAACTCTGGATTCTGATAGAGGGCCACGATACATGGACCTGGGTGCAAAAATTGAGGCTCTAGACCCTTCCAGAGCTGAGATATTGAAACTCAAAATTTTGACCAGAAAAAAAAAATGACAGTGTTTCCCCTTATGTTTTTTTTCGGGGGGTGAAAAATTAAGTTTCTCCAATCTTCTCAAAACTCTGGATTCTGATAGAGGGCCACGAGACATGGACCTGGGTGCAAAAATTGAGGCTCTAGACCCTTCCAGAGCTGAGATATTGAAACTCAAAATTTTGACTAGAAAAAAAAATGACAGTGTTACCCCTTATGTTTTTTTTCGGGGGGTGAAAAGTTAAGTTTCTCCAATCTTCTCAAAACCCTGGATTCTGATAGAGGGCCACGATACATGGACCTGGGTGCAAAAATTGAGGCTCTAGACCCTTCCAGAGCTGAGATATTGAAACTCAAAATTTTGACCAGAAAAAAAAAATGACAGTGTTACCCCTTATGTTTTTTTTCGGGGGGTGAAAAATTAAGTTTCTCCAATCTTCTCAAAACTCTGGATTCTGATAGAGGGCCACGAGACATGGACCTGGGTGCAAAAATTGAGGCTCTAGACCCTTCCAGAGCTGAGATATTGAAACTCAAAATTTTGACTAGAAAAAAAAATGACAGTGTTACCCCTTATGTTTTTTTTCGGGGGGTGAAAAATTAAGTTTCTCCAATCTTCTCAAAACTCTGGATTCTGATAGAGGGCCACGAGACATGGACCTGGGTGCAAAAATTGAGGCTCTAGACCCTTCCAGAGCTGAAATATTGAAACTCAAAATTTTGACTAGAAAAAAAAAAAATGACAGTGTTACCCCTTATGTTTTTTTTCGGGGGGTGAAAAATTAAGTTTCTCCAATCTTCTCAAAACTCTGGATTCTGATAGAGGGCCACGAGACATGGACCTGGGTGCAAAAATTGAGGCTCTAAACCCTTCCAGAACTGAGATATTGAAACTCAAAATTTTGACTAGAAAAAAAAAATGACAGTGTTACCCCTTATGTTTTTTTTCGGGGGGTGAAAAATTAAGTTTCTCCAATCTTCTCAAAACTCTGGATTCTGATAGAGGGCCACGATACATGGACCTGGGTGCAAAAATTGAGGCTCTAGACCCTTCCAGAGCTGAGATATTGAAACTCAAAATTTTGACCAGAAAAAAAAATGACAGTGTTACCCCTTATGTTTTTTTTCGGGGGGTGAAAAATTAAGTTTCTCCAATCTTCTCAAAACTCTGGATTCTGATAGAGGGCCACGAGACATGGACCTGGGTGCAAAAATTGAGGCTCTAAACCCTTCCAGAGCTGAGATATTGAAACTCAAAATTTTGACTAGAAAAAAAAAATTACAGTGTTACCCCTTATGTTTTTTTTCGGGGGGTGAAAAATTTAGTTTCTCCAATCTTCTCAAAACTCTGGATTCTGATAGAGGGCCACGAGACATGGACCTGGGTGCAAAAATTGAGGCTCTAGACCCTTCCAGAGCTGAGATATTGAAACTCAAAATTTTGACCAGAAAAAAAAAATGACAGTGTTACCCCTTATGTTTTTTTTCGGGGGGTGAAAAATTAAGCTTCTCCAATCTTCTCAAAACTCTGGATTCTGATAGAGGGCCACGAGACATGGACCTGGGTGCAAAAATTGAGGCTCTAAACCCTTCCAGAGCTGAGATATTGAAACTCAAAATTTTGACTAGAAAAAAAAATGACAGTGTTACCCCTTATGTTTTTTTTCGGGGGGTGAAAAATTTAGTTTCTCCAATCTTCTCAAAACTCTGGATTCTGATAGAGGGCCACGAGACATGGACCTGGGTGCAAAAATTGAGGCTCTAGACCCTTCCAGAGCTGAGATATTGAAACTCAAAATTTTGACCAGAAAAAAAAAATGACAGTGTTACCCCTTATGTTTTTTTTCGGGGGGTGAAAAATTAAGTTTCTCCAATCTTCTCAAAACTCTGGATTCTGATAGAGGGCCAAGAGACATTAACCTGGGTGCAAAAATTGAGGCTCTAGACCGTTCCAGAGCTGAGATATTGAAACTCAAAATTTTGACCAGAAAAAAAAATGACAGTGTTACCCCTTATGTTTTTTTTCGGGGGGTGAAAAATTAAGCTTCTCCAATCTTCTCAAAACTCTGGATTCTGATAGAGGGCCACGAGACATGGACCTGGGTGCAAAAATTGAGGCTCTAAACCCTTCCAGAGCTGAGATATTGAAACTCAAAATTTTGACTAGAAAAAAAAATGACAGTGTTACCCCTTATGTTTTTTTTCGGGGGGTGAAAAATTAAGTTTCTCCAATCTTCTCAAAACTCTGGATTCTGATAGAGGGCCACGATACATGGACCTGGGTGCAAAAATTGAGGCTCTAGACCCTTCCAGAGCTGAGATATTGAAACTCAAAATTTTGACCAGAAAAAAAAATGACAGTGTTACCCCTTATGTTTTTTTTCGGGGGGTGAAAAATTACGTTTCTCCAATCTTCTCAAAACTCTGGATTCTGATAGAGGGCCACGATACATGGACCTGGGTGCAAAAATTGAGGCTCTAGACCCTTCCAGAGCTGAGATATTGAAACTCAAAATTTTGACCAGAAAAAAAAATGACAGTGTTACCCCTTATGTTTTTTTTCGGGGGGTGAAAAATTAAGTTTCTCCAACCTTCTCAAAACTCTGGATTCTGATAGAGGGCCAAGAGACATTAACCTGGGTGCAAAAATTGAGGCTCTAGACCCTTCCAGAGCTGAGATATTGAAACTCAAAATTTTGACCAGAAAAAAAATGACAGTGTTACCCCTTATGTTTTTTTTCGGGGGGTGAAAAATTAAGTTTCTCCAATCTTCTCAAAACTCTGGATTCTGATAGAGGGCCAAGAAACATTAACCTGGGTGCAAAAATTGAGGCTCTAGACCCTTCCAGAGCTGAGGTATTGAAACTCAAAATTTTGTCCAGAAAATAAAAATGACAGTGTTACCCCTTACGTTTTTTTTTTCGGGGGGTGAAAAATTAAGTTTCTCCAATCTTCTCAAAACTCTGGATTCTGATAGAGGGCCACGAGACATGGACCTGGGTGCAAAAATTGAGGCTCTAGACCCTTCCAGAGCTGAGATATTGAAACTCAAAATTTTGACCAGAAAAAAAAAAAATGACAGTGTTACCCCTTATGTTTTTTTTCGGGGGGTGAAAAATTAAGTTTCTCCAATCTTCTCAAAACTCTGGATTCTGATAGAGGGCCAAGAGACATGGACCTGGGTGCAAAAATTGAGGCTCTAAACCCTTCCAGAGCTGAGATATTGAAACTCAAAATTTTGACTAGAAAAAAAAAAAGACAGTGTTACCCCTTATGTTTTTTTTCGGGGGGTGAAAAATTAAGTTTCTCCAATCTTCTCAAAACTCTGGATTCTGATAGAGGGCCATGATACATGGACCTGGGTGTAAAAATTGAGGCTCTAGACCCTTCCAGAGCTGAGATATTGAAACTCAAAATTTTGACCAGAAAAAAAAAAATGACAGTGTTACCCCTTATGTTTTTTTTCGGGGGGTGAAAAATTAAGTTTCTCCAATCTTCTCAAAACTCTGGATTCTGATAGAGGACCACGAGACAAGGACCTGGGTGCAAAAATTGAGGCTCTAGACCCTTCCAGAGCTGAGATATTGAAACTCAAATTTTTGACTAGAAAAAAAAAATGACAGTGTTACCCCTTATGTTTTTTTTCGGGGGGTGAAAAATTAAGTTTCTCCAATCTTCTCAAAACTCTGGATTCTGATAGAGGGCCACGATACATGGACCTGGGTGCAAAAATTGAGGCTCTAGACCCTTCCAGAGCTGAGATATTGAAACTCAAAATTTTGACCAGAAAAAAAAAATGACAGTGTTACCCCTTATGTTTTTTTTCGGGGGGTGAAAAATTAAGTTTCTCCAATCTTCTCAAAACTCTGGATTCTGATAGAGGGCCAAGAGACATTAACCTGGGTGCAAAAATTGAGGCTCTAGACCCTTCCATAGCTGAGATATTGAAACTCAAAATTTTGACCAGAAAAAAAAAATGACAGTGTTACCCCTTATGTTTTTTTTCGGGGGGTGAAAAATTAAGTTTCTCCAATCTTCTCAAAACTCTGGATTCTGATAGAGGGCCAAGAGACATTAACCTGGGTGCAAAAATTGAGGCTCTAGACCCTTCCAGAGCTGAGATATTGAAACTCAAAATTTTGACCAGAAAAAAAAATGACAGTGTTACCCCTTACGTTTTTTTTCGGGGGGTGAAAAATTAAGTTTCTCCAATCTTCTCAAAACTCTGGATTCTGATAGAGGGCCACGAGACATGGACCTGGGTGCAAAAATTGAGGCTCTAAACCCTTCCAGAGCTGAGATATTGAAACTCAAAATTTTGACTAGAAAAAAAATGACAGTGTTACCCCTTATGTTTTTTTTCGGGGGGTGAAAAATTAAGTTTCTCCAATCTTCTCAAAACTCTGGATTCTGATAGAGGGCCACGATACATGGACCTGGGTGCAAAAATTGAGGCTCTAGACCCTTCCAGAGCTGAGATATTGAAACTCAAAATTTTGACCAGAAAAAAAAAATGACAGTGTTACCCCTTATGTTTTTTTTTCGGGGGGTGAAAAATTAAGTTTCTCCAATCTTCTCAAAACTTTGGATTCTGATAGAGGGCCACGCGACATGGACCTGGGTGCAAAAATTGAGGCTCTAGACCCTTCCAGAGCTGAGATATTGAAACTCAAAATTTTGACCAGAAAAAAAAAATGACAGTGTTACCCCTTATGTTTTTTTTCGGGGGGTGAAAAATTAAGTTTCTCCAATCTTCTCAAAACTCTGGATTCTGATAGAGGGCCAAGAGACATTAACCTGGGTGCAATAATTGAGGCTCTAGACCCTTCCAGAGCTGAGATATTGAAACTCAAAATTTTGACCAGAAAAAAAAATGACAGTGTTACCCCTTATGTTTTTTTTCGGGGGGTGAAAAATTAAGTTTCTCCAATCTTCTCAAAACTCTGGATTCTGATAGAGGGCCAAGAGACATTAACCTGGGTGCAAAAATTGAGGTTCTAGACCCTTCCAGAGCTGAGATATTGAAACTCAAAATTTTGACCAGAAAAAAAAAAATGACAGTGTTACCCCTTATGTTTTTTTTCGGGGGGTGAAAAATTAAGTTTCTCCAATCTTCTCAAAACTCTGGATTCTGATAGAGGGCCACGATACATGGACCTGGGTGCAAAAATTGAGGCTCTAGACCCTTCCAGAGCTGAGATATTGAAACTCAAAATTTTGACCAGAAAAAAAAAATGACAGTGTTACCCCTTATGTTTTTTTTCGGGGGGTGAAAAATTAAGTTTCTCCAATCTTCTCAAAACTCTGGATTCTGATAGAGGGCCACGAGACATGGACCTGGGTGCAAAAATTGAGGCTCTAAACCCTTCCAGAGCTGAGATATTGAAACTCAAAATTTTGACTAGAAAAAAAAAATGACAGTGTTACCCCTTATGTTTTTTTTTCGGGGGGTGAAAAATTTAGTTTCTCCAATCTTCTCAAAACTCTGGATTCTGATAGAGGGCCACGAGACATGGACCTGGGTGCAAAAATTGAGGCTCTAGACCCTTCCAGAGCTGAGATATTGAAACTCAAAATTTTGACCAGAAAAAAAAAATGACAGTGTTACCCCTTATGTTTTTTTTCGGGGGGTGAAAAATTAAGTTTCTCCAATCTTCTCAAAACTCTGGATTCTGATAGAGGGCCAAGAGACATGGACCTGGGTGCAAAAATTGAGGCTCTAAACCCTTCCAGAGCTGAGATATTGAAACTCAAAATTTTGACTAGAAAAAAAAAATGACAGTGTTACCCCTTATGTTTTTTTCGGGGGGTGAAAAATTAAGTTTCTCCAATCTTCTCAAAACTCTGGATTCTGATAGAGGGCCATGATACATGGACCTGGTTGTAAAAATCTAGGCTCTAGACCCTTCCAGAGCTGAGATATTGAAACTCAAAATTTTGACCAGAAAAAAAAAATGACAGTGTTACCCCTTATGTTTTTTTTCGGGGGGTGAAAAATTAAGTTTCTCCAATCTTCTCAAAACTCTGGATTCTGATAGAGGACCACGAGACAAGGACCTGGGTGCAAAAATTGAGGCTCTAGACCCTTCCAGAGCTGAGATATTGAAACTCAAAATTTTGACTAGAAAAAAAAATGACAGTGTTACCCCTTATGTTTTTTTTCGGGGGGTGAAAAATTTAGTTTCTCCAATCTTCTCAAAACTCTGGATTCTGATAGAGGGCCACGATACATGGACCTGGGTGCAAAAATTGAGGCTCTAGACCCTTCCAGAGCTGAGATATTGAAACTCAAAATTTTGACCAGAAAAAAAAAATGACAGTGTTTCCCCTTATGTTTTTTTTCGGGGGGTGAAAAATTAAGTTTCTCCAATCTTCTCAAAACTCTGGATTCTGATAGAGGGCCACGAGACATGGACCTGGGTGCAAAAATTGAGGCTCTAGACCCTTCCAGAGCTGAGATATTGAAACTCAAAATTTTGACTAGAAAAAAAAATGACAGTGTTACCCCTTATGTTTTTTTTCGGGGGGTGAAAAGTTAAGTTTCTCCAATCTTCTCAAAACCCTGGATTCTGATAGAGGGCCACGATACATGGACCTGGGTGCAAAAATTGAGGCTCTAGACCCTTCCAGAGCTGAGATATTGAAACTCAAAATTTTGACCAGAAAAAAAAAATGACAGTGTTACCCCTTATGTTTTTTTTCGGGGGGTGAAAAATTAAGTTTCTCCAATCTTCTCAAAACTCTGGATTCTGATAGAGGGCCACGAGACATGGACCTGGGTGCAAAAATTGAGGCTCTAGACCCTTCCAGAGCTGAGATATTGAAACTCAAAATTTTGACTAGAAAAAAAAATGACAGTGTTACCCCTTATGTTTTTTTTCGGGGGGTGAAAAATTAAGTTTCTCCAATCTTCTCAAAACTCTGGATTCTGATAGAGGGCCACGAGACATGGACCTGGGTGCAAAAATTGAGGCTCTAGACCCTTCCAGAGCTGAAATATTGAAACTCAAAATTTTGACTAGAAAAAAAAAAATGACAGTGTTACCCCTTATGTTTTTTTTCGGGGGGTGAAAAATTAAGTTTCTCCAATCTTCTCAAAACTCTGGATTCTGATAGAGGGCCACGAGACATGGACCTGGGTGCAAAAATTGAGGCTCTAAACCCTTCCAGAACTGAGATATTGAAACTCAAAATTTTGACTAGAAAAAAAAAATGACAGTGTTACCCCTTATGTTTTTTTTCGGGGGGTGAAAAATTAAGTTTCTCCAATCTTCTCAAAACTCTGGATTCTGATAGAGGGCCACGATACATGGACCTGGGTGCAAAAATTGAGGCTCTAGACCCTTCCAGAGCTGAGATATTGAAACTCAAAATTTTGACCAGAAAAAAAAATGACAGTGTTACCCCTTATGTTTTTTTTCGGGGGGTGAAAAATTAAGTTTCTCCAATCTTCTCAAAACTCTGGATTCTGATAGAGGGCCACGAGACATGGACCTGGGTGCAAAAATTGAGGCTCTAAACCCTTCCAGAGCTGAGATATTGAAACTCAAAATTTTGACTAGAAAAAAAAAATTACAGTGTTACCCCTTATGTTTTTTTTCGGGGGGTGAAAAATTTAGTTTCTCCAATCTTCTCAAAACTCTGGATTCTGATAGAGGGCCACGAGACATGGACCTGGGTGCAAAAATTGAGGCTCTAGACCCTTCCAGAGCTGAGATATTGAAACTCAAAATTTTGACCAGAAAAAAAAAATGACAGTGTTACCCCTTATGTTTTTTTTCGGGGGGTGAAAAATTAAGTTTCTCCAATCTTCTCAAAACTCTGGATTCTGATAGAGGGCCAAGAGACATTAACCTGGGTGCAAAAATTGAGGCTCTAGACCCTTCCAGAGCTGAGATATTGAAACTCAAAATTTTGACCAGAAAAAAAAATGACAGTGTTACCCCTTATGTTTTTTTTCGGGGGGTGAAAAATTAAGCTTCTCCAATCTTCTCAAAACTCTGGATTCTGATAGAGGGCCACGAGACATGGACCTGGGTGCAAAAATTGAGGCTCTAAACCCTTCCAGAGCTGAGATATTGAAACTCAAAATTTTGACTAGAAAAAAAAATGACAGTGTTACCCCTTATGTTTTTTTTCGGGGGGTGAAAAATTTAGTTTCTCCAATCTTCTCAAAACTCTGGATTCTGATAGAGGGCCACGAGACATGGACCTGGGTGCAAAAATTGAGGCTCTAGACCCTTCCAGAGCTGAGATATTGAAACTCAAAATTTTGACCAGAAAAAAAAAATGACAGTGTTACCCCTTATGTTTTTTTTCGGGGGGTGAAAAATTAAGTTTCTCCAATCTTCTCAAAACTCTGGATTCTGATAGAGGGCCAAGAGACATTAACCTGGGTGCAAAAATTGAGGCTCTAGACCGTTCCAGAGCTGAGATATTGAAACTCAAAATTTTGACCAGAAAAAAAAATGACAGTGTTACCCCTTATGTTTTTTTTCGGGGGGTGAAAAATTAAGCTTCTCCAATCTTCTCAAAACTCTGGATTCTGATAGAGGGCCACGAGACATGGACCTGGGTGCAAAAATTGAGGCTCTAAACCCTTCCAGAGCTGAGATATTGAAACTCAAAATTTTGACTAGAAAAAAAATGACAGTGTTACCCCTTATGTTTTTTTTCGGGGGGTGAAAAATTAAGTTTCTCCAATCTTCTCAAAACTCTGGATTCTGATAGAGGGCCACGATACATGGACCTGGGTGCAAAAATTGAGGCTCTAGACCCTTCCAGAGCTGAGATATTGAAACTCAAAATTTTGACCAGAAAAAAAAATGACAGTGTTACCCCTTATGTTTTTTTTCGGGGGGTGAAAAATTACGTTTCTCCAATCTTCTCAAAACTCTGGATTCTGATAGAGGGCCACGATACATGGACCTGGGTGCAAAAATTGAGGCTCTAGACCCTTCCAGAGCTGAGATATTGAAACTCAAAATTTTGACCAGAAAAAAAAATGACAGTGTTACCCCTTATGTTTTTTTTCGGGGGGTGAAAAATTAAGTTTCTCCAACCTTCTCAAAACTCTGGATTCTGATAGAGGGCCAAGAGACATTAACCTGGGTGCAAAAATTGAGGCTCTAGACCCTTCCAGAGCTGAGATATTGAAACTCAAAATTTTGACCAGAAAAAAAATGACAGTGTTACCCCTTATGTTTTTTTTCGGGGGGTGAAAAATTAAGTTTCTCCAATCTTCTCAAAACTCTGGATTCTGATAGAGGGCCAAGAAACATTAACCTGGGTGCAAAAATTGAGGCTCTAGACCCTTCCAGAGCTGAGGTATTGAAACTCAAAATTTTGTCCAGAAAATAAAAATGACAGTGTTACCCCTTACGTTTTTTTTTTCGGGGGGTGAAAAATTAAGTTTCTCCAATCTTCTCAAAACTCTGGATTCTGATAGAGGGCCACGAGACATGGACCTGGGTGCAAAAATTGAGGCTCTAGACCCTTCCAGAGCTGAGATATTGAAACTCAAAATTTTGACCAGAAAAAAAAAAAATGACAGTGTTACCCCTTATGTTTTTTTTCGGGGGGTGAAAAATTAAGTTTCTCCAATCTTCTCAAAACTCTGGATTCTGATAGAGGGCCAAGAGACATGGACCTGGGTGCAAAAATTGAGGCTCTAAACCCTTCCAGAGCTGAGATATTGAAACTCAAAATTTTGACTAGAAAAAAAAAATGACAGTGTTACCCCTTATGTTTTTTTTCGGGGGGTGAAAAATTAAGTTTCTCCAATCTTCTCAAAACTCTGGATTCTGATAGAGGGCCATGATACATGGACCTGGGTGTAAAAATTGAGGCTCTAGACCCTTCCAGAGCTGAGATATTGAAACTCAAAATTTTGACCAGAAAAAAAAAAATGACAGTGTTACCCCTTATGTTTTTTTTCGGGGGGTGAAAAATTAAGTTTCTCCAATCTTCTCAAAACTCTGGATTCTGATAGAGGACCACGAGACAAGGACCTGGGTGCAAAAATTGAGGCTCTAGACCCTTCCAGAGCTGAGATATTGAAACTCAAATTTTTGACTAGAAAAAAAAAATGACAGTGTTACCCCTTATGTTTTTTTTCGGGGGGTGAAAAATTAAGTTTCTCCAATCTTCTCAAAACTCTGGATTCTGATAGAGGGCCACGATACATGGACCTGGGTGCAAAAATTGAGGCTCTAGACCCTTCCAGAGCTGAGATATTGAAACTCAAAATTTTGACCAGAAAAAAAAAATGACAGTGTTACCCCTTATGTTTTTTTTCGGGGGGTGAAAAATTAAGTTTCTCCAATCTTCTCAAAACTCTGGATTCTGATAGAGGGCCAAGAGACATTAACCTGGGTGCAAAAATTGAGGCTCTAGACCCTTCCATAGCTGAGATATTGAAACTCAAAATTTTGACCAGAAAAAAAAAATGACAGTGTTACCCCTTATGTTTTTTTTCGGGGGGTGAAAAATTAAGTTTCTCCAATCTTCTCAAAACTCTGGATTCTGATAGAGGGCCAAGAGACATTAACCTGGGTGCAAAAATTGAGGCTCTAGACCCTTCCAGAGCTGAGATATTGAAACTCAAAATTTTGACCAGAAAAAAAAATGACAGTGTTACCCCTTACGTTTTTTTTCGGGGGGTGAAAAATTAAGTTTCTCCAATCTTCTCAAAACTCTGGATTCTGATAGAGGGCCACGAGACATGGACCTGGGTGCAAAAATTGAGGCTCTAAACCCTTCCAGAGCTGAGATATTGAAACTCAAAATTTTGACTAGAAAAAAAATGACAGTGTTACCCCTTATGTTTTTTTTCGGGGGGTGAAAAATTAAGTTTCTCCAATCTTCTCAAAACTCTGGATTCTGATAGAGGGCCACGATACATGGACCTGGGTGCAAAAATTGAGGCTCTAGACCCTTCCAGAGCTGAGATATTGAAACTCAAAATTTTGACCAGAAAAAAAAAATGACAGTGTTACCCCTTATGTTTTTTTTCGGGGGGTGAAAAATTAAGTTTCTCCAATCTTCTCAAAACTTTGGATTCTGATAGAGGGCCACGCGACATGGACCTGGGTGCAAAAATTGAGGCTCTAGACCCTTCCAGAGCTGAGATATTGAAACTCAAAATTTTGACCAGAAAAAAAAAATGACAGTGTTACCCCTTATGTTTTTTTTCGGGGGGTGAAAAATTAAGTTTCTCCAATCTTCTCAAAACTCTGGATTCTGATAGAGGGCCAAGAGACATTAACCTGGGTGCAATAATTGAGGCTCTAGACCCTTCCAGAGCTGAGATATTGAAACTCAAAATTTTGACCAGAAAAAAAAATGACAGTGTTACCCCTTATGTTTTTTTTCGGGGGGTGAAAAATTAAGTTTCTCCAATCTTCTCAAAACTCTGGATTCTGATAGAGGGCCAAGAGACATTAACCTGGGTGCAAAAATTGAGGTTCTAGACCCTTCCAGAGCTGAGATATTGAAACTCAAAATTTTGACCAGAAAAAAAAAATGACAGTGTTACCCCTTATGTTTTTTTTCGGGGGGTGAAAAATTAAGTTTCTCCAATCTTCTCAAAACTCTGGATTCTGATAGAGGGCCACGATACATGGACCTGGGTGCAAAAATTGAGGCTCTAGACCCTTCCAGAGCTGAGATATTGAAACTCAAAATTTTGACCAGAAAAAAAAAATGACAGTGTTACCCCTTATGTTTTTTTTCGGGGGGTGAAAAATTAAGTTTCTCCAATCTTCTCAAAACTCTGGATTCTGATAGAGGGCCACGAGACATGGACCTGGGTGCAAAAATTGAGGCTCTAAACCCTTCCAGAGCTGAGATATTGAAACTCAAAATTTTGACTAGAAAAAAAAAATGACAGTGTTACCCCTTATGTTTTTTTTTCGGGGGGTGAAAAATTTAGTTTCTCCAATCTTCTCAAAACTCTGGATTCTGATAGAGGGCCACGAGACATGGACCTGGGTGCAAAAATTGAGGCTCTAGACCCTTCCAGAGCTGAGATATTGAAACTCAAAATTTTGACCAGAAAAAAAAAATGACAGTGTTACCCCTTATGTTTTTTTTCGGGGGGTGAAAAATTAAGTTTCTCCAATCTTCTCAAAACTCTGGATTCTGATAGAGGGCCACGAGACATGGACCTGGGTGCAAAAATTGAGGCTCTAGACCCTTCCAGAGCTGAGATATTGAAACTCAAATTTTTGACCAGAAAAAAAAATGACAGTGTTACCCCTTATGTTTTTTTTCAGGGGGTGAAAAATTAAGTTTCTCCAATCTTCCCAAAACTCTGGATTCTGATAGAGGGCCACGAGACATGGACCTGGGTGCAAAAATTGAGGCTCTAAACCCTTCCAGAGCTGAGATATTGAAACTCAAAATTTTGACTAGAAAAAAAATGACAGTGTTACCCCTTATGTTTTTTTTCGGGGGGTGAAAAATTTAGTTTCTCCAATCTTCTCAAAACTCTGGATTCTGATAGAGGGCCAGGATACATGGACCTGGGTGCAAAAATTGAGGCTCTAGACCCTTCCAGAGCTGAGATATTGAAACTCAAAATTTTGACCAGAAAAAAAAAAATGACAGTGTTACCCCTTATGTTTTTTTTCGGGGGGTGAAAAATTAAGTTTCTCCAATCTTCTCAAAACTCTGGATTCTGATAGAGGGCCACGAGACATGGACCTGGGTGCAAAAATTGAGGCTCTAGACCCTTCCAGAGCTGAGATATTGAAACTCAAAATTTTGACTAGAAAAAAAAATGACAGTGTTACCCCTTATGTTTTTTTTCGGGGGGTGAAAAATTAAGTTTCTCCAATCTTCTCAAAACTCTGGATTCTGATAGAGGGCCACGAGACATGGACCTGGGTGCAAAAATTGAGGCTCTAGACCCTTCCAGAGCTGAAATATTGAAACTCAAAATTTTGACTAGAAAAAAAAATGACAGTGTTACCCCTTATGGTTTTTTTCGGGGGGTGAAAAATTAAGTTTCTCCAATCTTCTCAAAACTCTGGATTCTGATAGAGGGCCACGAGACATGGACCTGGGTGCAAAAATTGAGGCTCTAAACCCTTCCAGAACTGAGATATTGAAACTCAAAATTTTGACTAGAAAAAAAAAAATGACAGTGTTACCCCTTATGTTTTTTTTCGGGGGGTGAAAAATTAAGTTTCTCCAATCTTCTCAAAACTCTGGATTCTGATAGAGGGCCACGATACATGGACCTGGGTGCAAAAATTGAGGCTCTAGACCCTTCCAGAGCTGAGATATTGAAACTCAAAATTTTGACCAGAAAAAAAAATGACAGTGTTACCCCTTATGTTTTTTTTCGGGGGGTGAAAAATTAAGTTTCTCCAATCTTCTCAAAACTCTGGATTCTGATAGAGGGCCACGAGACATGGACCTGGGTGCAAAAATTGAGGCTCTAAACCCTTCCAGAGCTGAGATATTGAAACTCAAAATTTTGACTAGAAAAAAAAATGACAGTGTTACCCCTTATGTTTTTTTCGGGGGGTGAAAAATTTAGTTTCTCCAATCTTCTCAAAACTCTGGATTCTGATAGAGGGCCACGAGACATGGACCTGGGTGCAAAAATTGAGGCTCTAGACCCTTCCAGAGCTGAGATATTGAAACTCAAAATTTTGACCAGAAAAAAAAAATGACAGTGTTACCCCTTATGTTTTTTTTCGGGGGGTGAAAAATTAAGTTTCTCCAATCTTCTCAAAACTCTGGATTCTGATAGAGGGCCACGAGACATGGACCTGGGTGCAAAAATTGAGGCTCTAGACCCTTCCAGAGCTGAGATATTGAAACTCAAATTTTTGACCAGAAAAAAAAAAATGACAGTGTTACCCCTTATGTTTTTTTTCAGGGGGTGAAAAATTAAGTTTCTCCAATCTTCTCAAAACTCTGGATTCTGATAGAGGGCCACGAGACATGGACCTGGGTGCAAAAATTGAGGCTCTAAACCCTTCCAGAGCTGAGATATTGAAACTCAAAATTTTGACTAGAAAAAAAAATGACAGTGTTACCCCTTATGTTTTTTTTCGGGGGGTGAAAAATTTAGTTTCTCCAATCTTCTCAAAACTCTGGATTCTGATAGAGGGCCACGATGCATGGACCTGGGTACAAAAATTGAGGCTCTAGACCCTTCCAGAGCTGAGATATTGAAACTCAAAATTTTGACCAGAAAAAAAAATGACAGTGTTACCCCTTACACCGCGTCCTAACTACACGCGACGCGATAAAATTCCAGCGACAGCAAGTGGGTCTGTCCACACTAGACGCGACGCGACTGTGAGATGTCACACATTCAGAACAGCGTGTGAGCCTATGCAGAGCCATGTATTGAGCCTATGGTGTGAGCAGAGTCTCCGTGTGAAAGCGCAATGTTGGCCCGCACTCGCTTTGTAAATGGGTAAGGACAATCCAATCAAGAAATAGTATTATTAAAAATCAAAACATTAACAAAATATACTCATTTACTAATTTTGTTATGAAGTACAGCCGTATGTTTGCATAGAATTCATTTTGAACGCTATATTACATGATTTCAAAATCTGAGGTAAATTATCCGTTATCGCTTGTGGCACAGTGACCTATTTTTAACTAAAAAATAAATCATGTGTACTCATAAACAGTGTAATTTCTTCATTCTGTCAGCCGCGACGTCGCAGAAATAGGAACCGTTTCTAAATTAGAAACTTCGCGTGTCGCCGTCGCGTCTGGTTAGGACAAAAACTCTGATTAACATGGAAAAGATACCTTTTATCGCGTGTCGCGGCGTCGCGTCGCGTGTAGTTAGGACACGGTGTTATGTTTTTTTTCGGGGGGTGAAAAATTAAGTTTCTCCAATCTTCTCAAAACTCTGGATTCTAATAGAGGGCCAAGAGACATGGACCTGGGTGCAAAAATTGAGGCTCTAAACCCTTCCAGAGCTGAGATATTGAAACTCAAAATTTTGACTAGAAAAAAAAATGACAGTGTTACCCCTTATGTTTTTTTTCGAGGGGTGAAAAATTAAGTTTCTCCAATCTTCTCAAAACTCTGGATTCTGATAGAGGGCCAAGAGACATTAACCTGGGTGCAAAAATTGAGGCTCTAGACCCTTCCAGAGCTGAGATATTGAAACTCAAAATTTTGACCAGAAAAAAAAAATAACAGTGTTACCCCTTACGTTTTTTTTCGGGGGGTGAAAAATTAAGTTTCTCCAATCTTCTCAAAACTCTGGATTCTGATAGAGGGCCACGATACATGGACCTGGGTGCAAAAATTGAGGCTCTAGACCCTTCCAGAGCTGAGATATTGAAACTCAAAATTTTGACCAGAAAAAAAAATGACAGTGTTACCCCTTATGTTTTTTTTCGGGGGGTGAAAAAATTAAGTTTCTCCAATCTTCTCAAAACTCTGGATTCTGATAGAGGGCCACGAGACATGGACCTGGGTGCAAAAATTGAGGCTCTAGACCCTTCCAGAGCTGAGATATTGAAACTCAAAATTTTGACTAGAAAAAAAAATGACAGTGTTACCCCTTATGTTTTTTTTCAGGGGGTGAAAAATTAAGTTTCTCCAATCTTCTCAAAACTCTGGATTCTGATAGAGGGCCACGAGACATGGACCTGGGTGCAAAAATTGAGGCTCTAGACCCTTCCAGAGCTGAGATATTGAAACTCAAAATTTTGACTAGAAAAAAAAATGACAGTGTTACCCCTTATGTTTTTTTTCGGGGGGTGAAAAATTAAGTTTCTCCAATCTTCTCAAAACTCTGGATTCTGATAGAGGGCCACGAGACATGGACCTGGGTGCAAAAATTGAGGCTCTAGACCCTTCCAGAGCTGAGATATTGAAACTCAAAATTTTGACCAGAAAAAAAAATGACAGTGTTACCCCTTACGTTTTTTTTTGGGGGGTGAAAAATTAAGTTTCTCCAATCTTCTCAAAACTCTGGATTCTAATAGAGGGCCAAGAGACATGGACCTGGGTGCAAAAATTGAGGCTCTAAACCCTTCCAGAGCTGAGATATTGAAACTCAAAATTTTGACTAGAAAAAAAAATTACAGTGTTACCCCTTATGTTTTTTTTCGAGGGGTGAAAAATTAAGTTTCTCCAATCTTCTCAAAACTCTGGATTCTGATAGAGGGCCAAGAGACATTAACCTGGGTGCAAAAATTGAGGCTCTAGACCCTTCCAGAGCTGAGATATTGAAACTCAAAATTTTGACCAGAAAAAAAAAATAACAGTGTTACCCCTTACGTTTTTTTTCGGGGGGTGAAAAATTAAGTTTCTCCAATCTTCTCAAAACTCTGGATTCTGATAGAGGGCCACGATACATGGACCTGGGTGCAAAAATTGAGGCTCTAGACCCTTCCAGAGCTAAGATATTGAAACTCAAAATTTTGACCAGAAAAAAAAATGACAGTGTTACCCCTTATGTTTTTTTTCGGGGGGTGAAAAAATTAAGTTTCTCCAATCTTCTCAAAACTCTGGATTCTGATAGAGGGCCAAGAGACATTAACCTGGGTGCAAAAATTGAGGCTCTAGACCCTTCCAGAGCTGAGATATTGAAACTCAAAATTTTGACCAGAAAAAAAAATAACAGTGTTACCCCTTATGTTTTTTTTCGGGGGGTGAAAAATTAAGTTTCTCCAATCTTCTCAAAACTCTGGATTCTGATAGAGGGCTACGATACATGGACCTGGGTGCAAAAATTGAGGCTCTAGACCCTTCCAGAGCTGAGATATTGAAACTCAAAATTTTGACCAGAAAAAAAAATGACAGTGTTACCCCTTATGTTTTTTTTTCGGGGGGTGAAAAATTAAGTTTCTCCAATCTTCTCAAAACTCTGGATTCTGATAGAGGGCCACGAGACATGGACCTGGGTGCAATAATTGAGGCTCTAGAACCTTCCAGAGCTGAGATATTGAAACTCAAAATTTTGACCAGAAAAAAAAATGACAGTGTTACCCCTTAAGTTTTTTTTCGGGGGGTGAAAAATTAAGTTTCTCCAATCTTCTCAAAACTCTGGATTCTGATAGAGGGCCAAGAGACATTAACCTTGGTGCAAAAATTGAGGTTCTAGACCCTTCCAGAGCTGAGATTTTGAAACTCAAAATTTTGACCAGAAAAAAAAAATGACAGTGTTACCCCTTATGTTTTTTTTTCGGGGGGTGAAAAATTAAGTTTCTCCAATCTTCTCAAAACTCTGGATTCTGATAGAGGGCTAAGAGACATTAACCTGGGTGCAAAAATTGAGGCTCTAGACCCTTCCAGAGCTGAGATATTGAAACTCAAAATTTTGACCAGAAAAAAAAATGACAGTGTTACCCCTTACGTTTTTTTCGGGGGGTGAAAAATTAAGTTTCTCCAATCTTCTCAAAACTCTGGATTCTGATAGAGGGCCACGAGACATGGACCTGGGTGCAAAAATTGAGGCTCTAAACCCTTCCAGAGCTGAGATATTGAAACTCAAAATTTTGACCAGAAAAAAAAAATGACAGTGTTACCCCTTATGTTTTTTTTCAGGGGGTGAAAAATTAAGTTTCTCCAATCTTCTCAAAACTCTGGATTCTGATAGAGGGCCACGAGACATGGACCTGGGTGCAAAAATTGAGGCTCTAAACTCTTCCAGAGCTGTGATATTGAAACTCAAAATTTTGACTAGAAAAAAAAAAGACAGTGTTACCCCTTATGTTTTTTTTCGGGGGGTGAAAAATTAAGTTTCTCCAATCTTCTCAAAACTCTGGATTCTGATAGAGGGCCACAAAACATGGACCTGGGTGGAAAAATTGAGGCTCTAAACCCTTCCAGAGCTGAGATATTGAAACTCAAAATTTTGACTAGAAAAAAAATGACAGTGTTACCCCTTATGTTTTTTTTCGGGGGGTGAAAAATTAAGTTTCTCCAATCTTCTCAAAACTCTGGATTCTGATAGAGGGCCACGATACATGGACCTGGGTGCAAAAATTGAGGCTCTAGACCCTTCCAGAGCTGAGATATTGAAACTCAAAATTTTGACCAGAAAAAAAAATTACAGTGTTACCCCTTATGTTTTTTTTCGGGGGGTGAAAAATTAAGTTTCTCCAATCTTCTCAAAACTCTGGATTCTGATAGAGGGCCACGATACATGGACCTGGGTGCAAAATTGAGGCTCTAGACCCTTCCAGAGCTGAGATATTGAAACTCAAAATTTTGACCAGAAAAAAAAAATGACAGTGTTACCCCTTATGTTTTTTTTCGGGGGGTGAAAAATTAAGTTTCTCCAATCTTCTCAAAACTCTGGATTCTGATAGAGGGCCAAGAGACATTAACCTGGGTGCAAAAATTGAGGTTCTAGACCCTTCCAGAGCTGAGATATTGAAACTCAAAATTTTGACCAGAAAAAAAAAATGACAGTGTTACCCCTTATGTTTTTTTTCGGGGGGTGAAAAATTAAGTTTCTCCAATCTTCTCAAAACTCTGGATTCTGATAGAGGGCCAAGAGACGTTAACCTGGGTGCAAAAATTGAGGCTCTAGACCCTTCCAGAGCTGAGATATTGAAACTCAAAATTTTGACCAGAAAAAAAAAATGACAGTGTTACTCCTTATGTTTTTTTTCGGGGGGTGAAAAATTAAGTTTCTCCAATCTTCTCAAAACTCTGGATTCTGATAGAGGGCCAAGAGACATTAACCTGGGTGCAAAAATTGAGGCTCTAGACCCTTCCAGAGCTGAGATATTGAAACTCAAAATTTTGACCAGAAAAAAAAATGACAGTGTTACCCCTTACGTTTTTTTTGGGGGGTGAAAAATTAAGTTTCTCCAATCTTCTCAAAACTCTGGATTCTGATAGAGGGCCACGAGACATGGACCTGGGTGCAAAAATTGAGGCTCTAAACCCTTCCAGAGCTGAGATATTGAAACTCAAAATTTTGACTAGAAAAAAAAATGACAGTGTTACCCCTTATGTTTTTTTTCGGGGGGTGAAAAATTAAGTTTCTCCAATCTTCTCAAAACTCTGGATTCTGATAGAGGGCCACGATACATGGACCTGGGTGCAAAAATTGAGGCTCTAGACCCTTCCAGAGCTGAGATATTGAAACTCAAAATTTTGACCAGAAAAAAAATGACAGTGTTACCCCTTATGTTTTTTTTTTTTCGGGGGGTGAAAAATTAAGTTTCTCCAATCTTCTCAAAACTCTGGATTCTGATAGAGGGCCACGATACATGGACCTGGGTGCAAAATTGAGGCTCTAGACCCTTCCAGAGCTGAGATATTGAAACTCAAAATTTTGACCAGAAAAAAAAAATGACAGTGTTACCCCTTATGTTTTTTTTCGGGGGGTGAAAAATTAAGTTTCTCCAATCTTCTCAAAACTCTGGATTCTGATAGAGGGCCAAGAGACATTAACCTGGGTGCAAAAATTGAGGTTCTAGACCCTTCCAGAGCTGAGATATTGAAACTCAAAATTTTGACCAGAAAAAAAAATGACAGTGTTACCCCTTATGTTTTTTTTCGGGGGGTGAAAAATTAAGTTTCTCCAATCTTCTCAAAACTCTGGATTCTGATAGAGGGCCAAGAGACGTTAACCTGGGTGCAAAAATTGAGGCTCTAGACCCTTCCAGAGCTGAGATATTGAAACTCAAAATTTTGACCAGAAAAAAAAAATGACAGTGTTACTCCTTATGTTTTTTTTCGGGGGGTGAAAAATTAAGTTTCTCCAATCTTCTCAAAACTCTGGATTCTGATAGAGGGCCACGATACATGGACCTGGGTGCAAAAATTTAGGCTCTAGACCCTTCCAGAGCTGAGATATTGAAACTCAAAATTTTGACCAGAAAAAAAAATGACAGTGTTACCCCTTATGTTTTTTTTCGGGGGGTGAAAAATTAAGTTTCTCCAATCTTCTCAAAACTATGGATTCTGTGTCATGAATTTCAGGATGAACCCAAGTGCAGACTGAGTGCGTTCACACACGATTTATTAACAGACAAAAAACAGGGAAAACAAAACCCACGAGGGGGTAAAACAGGACTAGTACAGGATTGACAAAAACTATATAATGACTAGATAGAAAGCAAAACAGCAAACAAAGAATCAGAACTTCTATGAAACCAATACACTTGACAAGATACTCACTAGGATGACAATGTTTAGACGACCATTACAACATGAATCACAAAGACTCTCAATGAACCGGCACAGGACAGCAAACACAAGGGGATTAAATAGGGAACACTAATGACGAGGACAGGTGAGACTGACTAGACAATAATGACAAGACTAGGATAACAAGGGGGCGGGGTAACGCAACAAGACAACACAAGCACATGGCCCATACAGGCCCTGCGCTTGCACACAAAACATGATTCTGTCATGATCCTGCCTCACGACTAGGGAATATCAAGGACATAAAGGCAGAATCATGACAGAACCCCCACCTTAAGGAGCGGCTACCAGACGCTCCTCAAGGGGACATTAAACACGAGACATGACACACTGTGACATAGATAAAAACCAACAAAACAAGGAAAACACTACTAACGGCATACATGAAAAAACTATGACAGGGTTGGGATGAAACATCAAAAATAACATACACGGCAGAGGTGGTGGAGGAAACACAAAGTTCATGGGGGGTTGACCAGGGTGGGTGGGAGTGCTGGGGGTCTTAGGTCCATGGGATGAGGGCGGAGAATGAGGAATCCGGGCGGGCTTGGAGGAGGACACACGAGAAGAGGACTTGGGCGAAACAGTACTGCGCTTAGTGGCGACAGGGGAAACAGTCTGGGGACTAGTGGAGACAGGGACAAACAGGGAAACAGTCCGGGAATTAGTGGAGACAGGGGCGACTGGGAAAACAGACTGGGGTACTGCATTTGTGGCAGCAGCAACAAACTCAGAGGACTCAGAGGATGGGGAAACAGGACTCCTGACGGGGGACAAGGCAGGCGAAAGGACAGGACTGGGTGCTGCGCTCTCTGTGGCAGATACGGGTGCTGCGCCCTCTGTGGCAGATACGGGTGCTGGGGACAAGACCGGACAGACAGGGACTTCAAGGATCTTGGCCAGACACGACAAATAGTCAGACACGGTCTTGGCGGCAAGGAAGATGGGCATCTCCTGACGAGCAGAAACCGAATCCAGAATCTCTCTTGCGGCTAGATCGGCCGCAGCTCTCTCCGCAGTGGGCTCTGGGACGGCGCCTGCTGGAGCGGGCTCTGGGACGGCGCTTGCTGGAGCGGGCTCATGGACGGCGCCTGCTGGAGCGGGCTCTGGAACAGCGCTTGCAGTAACGGGCTCAGGAACAGCGCTTGCAGTAGCGGGCTCAGGAACAGCGCTGGCAGGAGCGGGCTCAGGAACAGAGCTTGCTGGAGCGGGCTCAGGAACAGCGCTTGCTGGAGCGGGCTCAGGAACAGCGCTTGCTGGAGCGGGCTCAGGAACAGCGCTTGCTGGAGCGGGCTCAGGAACAGCGCTTGCTGGAGCGGGCTCAGGAACAGCGCTTGCTGGAGCGGGCTCTGGGGGAGACAGGGGCAGAGGACAAGAGGCACCGTTCCTCCTCCTCTTCCTTCTGGGTCGCGGAGCAGAAGACATGGCTGGACTAGTGACTGGTTGGGGAAGCACAGCAGGAAGTGTGGTCTCAGTGGAAGAGGACTCCGAAGTAGACTCCCACGACAGCCGTCGCTCACGTTTGCCACGGAGACTTGCGGGTGCAGATGACGCGTCGGGAGCTGAAATGGAGTGAGCCTGGTTCCCCTGCGTAACCACAGCTAAAACGTGACCCTCCGGGATCACTGGCAGCCTGGCAGGTGGTGACGAGTTGGTGGAAGCCTGCGGATCCTCCTGGGAGAAATGATCCCAGAGTCGGGCCCAATTCTTCAGGATCCACTCACCCTCGGGTGGGACAGGACCGTTGATTCTCTCACCATCGGTGGGAGCCAACAACCACCACCGTTCCGGATGTAGCCGGGAGGACATACTGTCTGCTGGGTTCTTTAGTGGCCGGTTCATTCTGTCATGAATTTCAGGATGAACCCAAGTGCAGACTGAGTGCATTCACACACGATTTATTAACAGACAAAAAACAGGGAAAACAAAACCCACGAGGGGGTAAAACAGGACTAGTACAGGATTGACAAAAACTATATAATGACTAGATAGAAAACAAAACAGCAAACGAAGAATCAGAACTTCTATGAAACCAATACACTTGACAAGATACTCACTAGGATGACAATGTTTAGACAACCATTACAACATGAATCACAAAGACTCACAATGAACCGGCACAGGACAGCAAACACAAGGGGATTAAATAGGGAACACTAATGACGAGGACAGGTGAGACTGACTAGACAATAATGACAAGACTAGGATAACAAGGGGGCGGGGTAACGTAACAAGACAACACAAGCACATGGCCCATACAGGCCCTGCGCTTGCACACAAAACATGATTCTGTCATGATCCTGCCTCACGAATAGGGAATATCAAGGACATAAAGGCAGAATCATGACATTCTGATAGAGGGCCAAGAGACATTAACCTGGGTGCAAAAATTGAGGCTCTAGACCCTTCCAGAGCTGAGATATTGAAACTCAAAATTTTGTCCAGAAAATAAAAATGACAGTGTTACCCCTTACGTTTTTTTTTCGGGGGGTGAAAAATTAAGTTTCTCCAATCTTCTCAAAACTCTGGATTCTGATAGAGGGCCACGAGACATGGACCTGGGTGCAAAAATTGAGGCTCTAAACCCTTCCAGAGCTGAGATATTGAAACTCAAAATTTTGACTAGAAAAAAAAGACAGTGTTACCCCTTGCGTTTTTTTTCGGGGGGTGAAAAATTAAGCTTCTCCAATCTTCTCAAAACTCTGGATTCTGATAGAGGGCCATGATACATGGACCTGGGTGCAAAAATTGAGGCTCTAGACCCTTCCAGAGCTGAGATATTGAAACTCAAAAGTTTGACCAGAAAAAAAAATGACACTGTTACCCCTTACATTTTTTGGGGGGGGTGAAAAATTAAGTTTCTCCAATCTTCTCAAAACTCTGGATTCTGATAGAGGGCAACGATACATGGACATGGGTGCAAAAATTGAGGCTCTAGACCCTTCCAGAGCTGAGATATTGAAACTCAAAAGTTTGACCAGAAAAAAAAATGACAGTGTTACCCCTTACGTTTTTTTTTTCGGGGGGTGAAAAATTAAGTTTCTCCAATCTTCTCAAAACTCTGGATTCTGATAGAGGGCCACGATACATGGACCTGAGTGCAAAAATTGAGGTTCTAGACCCTTCCAGATCTGAGATATTGAAACTCAAAATTTTGACTAGAAAAAAAATGACAGTGTTACCCCTTACGTTTTTTTTCGGGGGGTGAAAAATTAAGTTTCTCCAATCTTCTCAAAACTCTGGATTCTGATAGAGGGACAAGAGACATTAACCTGGGTGCAAAAATTGAGGCTCTAGACCCTTCCAGAGCTGAGATATTGAAACTCAAAATTTTGACCAGAAAAAAAAAAGACAGTGTTACCCCTTATGTTTTTTTTCGGAGAGTGAAAAATTAAGTTTCTCCAATCTTCTCAAAACTCTGGATTCTGATAGTGGGCCACGAGACATGGACCTGGGTGCAAAAATTGAGGCTCTAGACCCTTCCAGAGCTGAGATATTGAAACTCAAAATTTTGACCAGAAAAAAAAGACATTGTTACCCCTTACGTTTTTTTTCGGGGGGTGAAAAATTAAGTTTCTCCAATCTTCTCAAAACTCTGGATTCTGATAGATGGCCACGAGACATGGACCTGGGTGCAAAAATTGAGGCTCTAGACCCTTCCAGAGCTGAGATATTAAAACTCAAAATTTTGACTAGAAAAAAAAAAATGACAGTGTTACCCCTTACGTTTTTTTTCGGGGGGTGAAAAATTAAGTTTCTCCAATCTTCTCAAAACTCGGGATTCTGATAGATGGCCACGAGACATGGACCTGGGTGCAAAAATTGAGGCTCTAGACCCTTCCAGAGCTGAGATATTGAAACTCAAAATTTTGACCAGAAAAAAAAAATGACAGTGTTACCCCTTATGTTTTTTTTCGGGGGGTGAAAAATTAAGTTTCTCCAATCTTCTCAAAACTCTGGATTCTGATAGATGGCCATGAGACATGGACCTGGGTGCAAAAATTGAGGCTCTAGACCCTTCCAGAGCTGAGATATTGAAACTCAAAATTTTGACCAGAAAAAAAAAATGACAGTGTTACCCCTTACGTTTTTTTCGGGGGTGAAAAATTAAGTTTCTCCAATCTTCTCAAAACTCTGGATTCTGATAGAGGGCCACGATACATGGACCTGGGTGCAAAAATTGAGGCACTAGACCCTTCCAGAGCTGAGATATTGACACTCAAAATTTTGACCAGAAAAAAAAAATGACAGTGTTACCCCTTATGTTTTTTTTCGGGGGGTGAAAAATTAAGTTTCTCCAATCTTCTCAAAACTCTGGATTCTGATAGAGGGCCACGAGACATGGACCTGGGTGCAAAAAATTGAGACTCTAGACCCTTCCAGAGCTGAGATATTGAAACTCAAAATTTTTACCAGAAAAAAAAATGACAGTGTTACCCCTTACGTTTTTTTTCGGGGGGTGAAAAATTAAGTTTCTCCAATCTTCTCAAAACTCTGGATTCTGATAGAGGGCCATGACACTTAGACCTGAGTGCAAAAATGGAGGCTCTAGACCCTTCCAGAGCTGAGATATCAAAACTCAACATTTTTACCAGAAAAAAAAAATGACAGTGTTACCCCTTACGTTTTTTTTCGGGGGGTGAAAAATTAAGTTTCTCCAATCTTCTCAGAACTCTGGATTCTGATAGATGGCCAAGAGACATGGACCTGGGTGCAAAAATTGAGGCTCTAGACCCTTCCAGAGCTGAGATATTGAAACTCAAAATTTTGACCAGAAAAAAAAAAATGACAGTGTTACCCCTTACGTTTTTTTCGGGGGTGAAAAATTAAGTTTCTCCAATCTTCTCAAAACTCTGGATTCTGATAGAGGGCCACGATACATGGACCTGGGTGCAAAAATTGAGGCACTAGACCCTTCCAGAGCTGAGATATTGACACTCAAAATTTTGACCAGAAAAAAAAAATGACAGTGTTACCCCTTACGTTTTTTTTCGGGGGGTGAAAAATTAAGTTTCCCCAATTTTCTGAAAACTCTGGATTCTGATAGAGGGCCATGACACTTAGACCTGAGCGCAAAAATGGAGGCTCTAGACCCTTCCAAAGCTGAGATATCGAAACTCAAAATTTTGACTAGAAAAAAAACAACAACAGTGTTACCCCTTATGTTTTTTATTTTTTTGGCGAAAAATTAAGTTTCCCCAATCTTCTCAAAACTCTGGATTCTTATAGAGGGCCATGACACTTAGACCTGAGTGCAAAAATGGAGGCTCTACAAACTTCCAGAGCTGAGATATCGAAACTCAAAATTTTGTCCAGAAAAAAAAAAAAACGACAGTGTTACCCCTTATGTTTTTTTTTTTTTTTTTTCGAAAAATTAAGTTTCCCCAATTTTCTGAAAACTCTGGATTCTGATAGAGGGCCATGACACTTAGACCTGAGCGCAAAAATGGAGGCTCTAGACCCTTCCAGAGCTGAGATATCGAAACTCAAAATTTTGTCCAGAAAAAAAAAACGACAGTGTTACCCCTTATGTTTTTTTTATTTTTTTGGCGAAAAATTAAGTATCCACAATCTTCTCAAAACTCTGGATTCTGATAGAGGGCCATGACACTTAGACCTGAGCGCAAAAATGGAGGCTCTAGACCCTTCCAGAGCTGATATATCGAAACTCAAAATTTTGTCCAGAAAAAAAAAACGACAGTGTTACCCCTTATGTTTTTTTTTTATTTTTTGGGCGAAAAATTAAGTATCCACAATCTTCTCAAAACTCTGGATTCTGATAGAGGGCCATGACACTTAGACCTGAGTGCAAAAATGGAGGCTCTACAAACTTCCAGAGCTGAGATATCGAAACTCAAAATTTTGTCCAGAAAAAAAAAAAAAAAAAAACGACAGTGTTACCCCTTATGTTTTTTTTTTTTTTTTTTTTTGCGAAAAATTAAGTTTCCCTAATTTTCTCAAAACTCTGGATTCTGATAGAGGGCCATGACACTTAGACCTGAGCGCAAAAATGGAGGCTCTAGACCCTTCCAGAGCTGAGATATCGAAACTCAAAATTTTGACCAGAAAAACAACAACAACAGTGTTACCCCTTATGTTTTTTTATTTTTTGGCGAAAAATTAAGTTTCCCCAATCTTCTCAAAACTCTGGATTCTGATAGAGGGCCATGACACTTACACCTGAGTGCAAAAATGGAGGCTCTAGACCCTTCCAGAGCTGAGATATCGAAACTCAAAATTTTGACCAGAAAAAAAAAAACGTATGGGGTAACACTGTGGGGTTTTTTTCTGTTCGAAATTTTGAGCTTTGATATCTCAGCTAAGGGTCTAGAGCCTCCATTTTTGCACCCAGGTCTATTTCTCATGGCCCTCTATCAGAATCCAGAGTTTTGAGAAGATTGGGGATACTTAATTTTTCGCCCCCCCCCCAAAAAAAAACGTAAGGGGTAACACTGTCGTTTTTTTTTTTTTTCTGGTCGAAAATTTGAGATTCGATATCTCAGCTCTGGAAGGGTCTAGAGCCTCCATTATTGCACCCAGGTCTATTTCTCATGGCGCTCTATCAGAATCCATAATTTTGAGAATATTGGGGATACTTAATTTTTCGCCCCCCAAAAAAAACGTAAGGGGTAACACCGTCGGTTTTTTTTTCTGGTTGAAATTTTGAGTTTCGATATCTCAGCTCTGGAAGGGTCTGGAGCCTCCATTTAGCACTCAGGTCTAAGTCTCATGACCCTCTATCAGAATCCAGAGTTTAAAGAAGATAAAGGAAACTCAAAATTTCGACCCGAAAAAAAAAACAAAAAAACGACAGTGGTACCTCTTTCGTTTTTTGTTTTTTTTTCCGGGTCGAAATTCTGAGTTTCGATATCTTAGCTCTGGAAGGGTCTAGAGCCTCCATTTTTGCACTCAGGTCTAAGTCTCATGGCCCTCTATCAGAATCCAGAGTTTCAAGAAGATCAGAGAAACTCAAAATTTTGACCCGAAAAAAAACAAAAAAAACACGAGTGGTACCCCTTTCGTTTTTTTTTTCTCGGGTTGTAATTTTAAGTTTCGATATGTCAGCTCTGGAAGGGTCTGGAGCCTCCATTTTGCACTCAGGTTTAAGTCTCATGGCCCTCTATCAGAATCCAGAGTTTTAAGATCAGATAAACTCAAAATTTCGACCCGAAAAAAAAACAAAAAAAAAAAAACGACAGTGGTACCTCTTTCGTTTTTTTTTTTTTTTTTTTTTTTCGGGTCGAAATTTTGAGTTTCGATATCTTAGCTCTGGAAGGGTCTAGAGCCTCCATTTTTGCACTCAGGTCTAAGTCTCATGGCCCTCTATCAGAATCCAGAGTTTCAAGAAGATCAGAGAAACTCAAAATTTTGACCCGAAAAAAAACCAAAAAAAACACGAGTGGTACCCCTTTCGTTTTTTTTTTTCTCGGGTTGTAATTTTAAGTTTCGATATGTCAGCTCTGGAAGGGTCTGGAGCCTCCATTTTGCACTCAGGTTTAAGTCTCATGGCCCTCTATTAGAATCCAGAGTTTTAAGATCAGATAAACTCAAAATTTCGACCCGAAAAAAAAAAAAACGACAGTGGTACCCCTTTCGTTTTTTTTTTTTTTCAGGTCGAGTCTAGAGTTCTAGAGTTTCAAGAAGATCAGAGAAACTTTTCTTGCTTGTTTGTTTTGTTATGAATAAACAATTGTGCAATATATAAAGGAAAAACCTTACGATTAAAGTTGTAATGTTATAACGTTCAAGTTTTTGTTCTAAAAAAATAAAGATGCACACAGAAAACGACTCTAATATGACCAGATTCATTGATTCGAAGATGTTTAGTTTGTTACAAACAATGTGCAATCTGTAAAACAAAAATCTAAAAATTATAGTTGATATGGTATACTGCTGGATTTTTTTTTTTGACCTTGAGAAAAAGCTTAAAGTATAGACCAACAAATTTTATGTTTATTAATTTATTTCATGTTGGTACATTTTTGGGAAGTACACCTGTTTTGACCTGATGTCCATTGGAATGGACAAAAAAATCACAACGAAAGCAAGTATATATATATATATATATTTTTTTTTTTTTTTTTTTTCATTTGTTTTCATTTATAGAAGTGTCATGGAAAATGTACTTTTATATTTTTCAGAAACTTGAAACACAATTCAGGTCTGAGGGGGTTAAAGGTGTGGTGTTTAATGGAAAATTAATGTACTCCATATATTTCCAGTTCATTTACATTTTCTGTTTGAGCAGTCAAATTTCCCCTCCCCCCAGTTAATCCTATGATCATTATATGATTCTCTGGGATTCCATTCCTGCTCTGTTCCGGGTCACTGCCTTGTTCCCTTGTTCTTTGTAGTCGATTCTTTTAAGGGGTATGAATTCCCCCAGTGAGTTACTTTGCCAGGAGTTCAAAAAAGAAGGAACCTTAAAGGTGGCAGACAGTAAGGAACTCTGAGTACTCTCGCTGTGTCTCAAAGAGGGCAGTGGACAGAACGAGTTTGACAGTGAGGGGAAATGAATATATGAGTTCTATGAAAACTGAGAAAATATCCTTTATGTCAATGCTAATCTTCAAATGATATTTCTTTCTGCTTAAAGAATAAGCCTGATTCTGAACTAATAAAAATATCCAAGCATTGAAACAGTAGGAAGTGCAAATGCATGCAGTCTTTTTTCATTCAAGCAATTCAGATATAAATGTAGGAGAGAACTATTTTTTCTTTAGATCGTTACTTACTTTTAGTAGAGAGGTTAAGCGACTTTTGACTTCAAGTCATGATGCAAATGTCCCCTTTGGTATGGAAGTACCTTATGGCCATAGAAATACATTTATCCTAAGACACAAGTGAGATCACATTTTGTTTCTTATGCACATTTTTTTTTAAATGGCCACCAATCATACTTGAGAGGCCCATATCTTTGCTTCTGTTACAGCTATAATGACAAATTTGGTATCAACATGTACATTGTTGTGGTCAAGGAGTCCAATAAAGTAGGTTCCAAGACTAGAAAACAATAATGGTGTCCTTACCATAACAATTGGAGGTGAAGTATGCAAATTTTTTTATCAAAAAAAGCATGCCAAACACACAGTCCATTCACAACTTAAAGGGATAGTTCACTTTGAAATTAATTTTTGATATGTTTTAGATTACCTCAAGGGCATCCAAGATGTAGTTGTCTTTGATTCCAATGTAGTTGCAATTTTGATATATTTAGGTCAAACCGTTTGAGTCTATCAGTCATATAATGGAGGTCTATGGGGTTCACCTCAAAGAGCGTGCACAGAGAAGTCCAAATTAAACATGATTTAATGACTCGTAAATGCAAGTACACATTGATGGCCTAAGACACGAAACGAGTGGTTTATGTGAGAAAGCGAACAGTATTTATATCGTTTTACCTCTTGATACCACAGCCACGTCCAAGTGATCTGAGGGCGCAGGCGCTTTGTGGCTGTGGTAACAAGAGGTAAAAAATATAAATACTGTTCGTTTTCTCACACAAACCACTCGTTTCGTGTCATTAACGAGTCATTGAATCATGTTTAAACTTGACTTCTCTTTGCATGCTCTTTGAGGTGGACCCCATAAACCTCCATTATATGAATGACAGACACAAACGGTTTGACCTAAAAATATAAAAATTGAAACTACTGCAGAAATAAAAACACCTATATCTTGAATGCACTTGAGGTAATCTAAAACATATCAAAAAATAATTTCAAAGTGAACTATCCCTTTAATAACTTCTGCTTCGCCTTTACAGCCTTTACAGCACTGGCTGAAGACGTGGGTCCCGTGTCGAGCACAGGCATTCGTTCGTTTATGTCTCAAGGTAACTCAGAACTGTATCACAGGTCTGGAGCCCTGTGAGGCGGTCGACTGGTATCAGACAGGTGTAAACCTGGGGGAAATCTCGAAACTGAAAGTGGTTTCGACAGATGCCTCCAATTAGGGCTGCGGCGCCCTCTACGGGGGCAGACTGACTTTTGGCCTGTGGTCAAGCCAAGAAAAGAGCTTGCACATAAACTTTCAAGAGATGAAGGCGGTTGAGAATGCCTTGGGGTTCTTTCTTTCCCCTCTAAAGGGCAACCATGTCCTTGTCCGCACGGACAACATTTCTGTGGTTTCGGCGGTCTGAGATCACGGAACCTTCATGCACTGGCAGAACGCCTGCTTGTATGTGTTCAGCGCAACCTACTCTTGTTGAGAGCGGCGCGTGTGCCTGGGCATCTGAATGTGGGTCCAGACAAGCTGTCCAGGGACAACGTTCCCCCAGGGGAATGGTCTTTCCACCCTCAGACAGTTCAGCTGTTGTGGGACACTTTTGGTACAGCAGAAGTCGGCCTCTTTCTGTCTCAAGACGACGCTCAGTGTCCAATATGCTTCACAAAGAACAGGGACACGCTGGCCCATCACGAGCCCAGCTGCCCTCTCTATGCTTTCCCTGTGATCATGCTGTTACCACAGGTAATCAAGCGTATCAGGGAGAATGGTTCCTCTGTGCTTCTAGTAGCACCGTTCTGGCTGAACCAAGTTTGGTTTCTGGAGCTGATACAGCTTCAGAGCTTGGCAGTGTGGCCTGTCCCGTTGAGGAGAGATCTCCTCTCACAGGCCTTGGGGACGATTTGGCACCCGCGACCCGAGCTTTGGGCTCTGCATGTGTGGGCCATCAACGGGTACCCATCAGTCTCCCCGACGGAGTGTTGAACACGATTACGCAAGCTAGAGCGCCCTCTACTAGATGGCTTTATGCTTCCAAGTGGTCAGTGTTCACAAGTTGGTGCTCAGCTCGCAACCCTGATCCACAAGATTGTGAATTATCGGAGGTTCTCTCCTTCCTACAGGAGCTCTTGGATAAGGGTAGATCCCCATCCATGCTCAAGGTATATGTGGCGGCTATTGCTGAGTTTTTCAAACATTCGCATGGCCAGGAACAACCTTGTAGTCCGCTTTCTCGGGGGAGCCAGAAGGACGAACCCTCCTCGTCCCCCCATCGGTTCCCATATGGGACCTTTCCTTGGTCTTTAAGGCCATGAAGGGTGCTCCTTTCAAACCTCTACAGTCTGTGGACCTTACGTATCCCTCATTGAAAACCGCCTGGCTATCGCCTCAGTCAAGATGGTGGGTGACTTACACACACTTTCTATTAGCATGTCGTGCCTTGAGTTTGGGCCTAATGACTGCAAGGTCATCCTCAAACCAAGACTTGGTTGTGCTACCATCTGGTTTCGCTTCAGTCGATGAAAACCAAGGAGCATCTTATCAAGCTCTGGCTTATATAGGCATAAGCCACACCCATTCGCATGGGACGTGACGTCTGAGGGCGCTGGCGCCCTCATTGGTGCTTACGTCACGAGCAGTCCCTCGATAGGTTAGAGCAGTTGCCACAGAGTGGAGGGCTGCATTGGGATTGAGTCCCGCGAGAGCGGGCACTTTGAACTTTGCTGCGGGCAGCTAAAAAAAACCTGCGGGATCGGGAGGTACCCTAGAGACCTGATGGGGATGTCAATAAATGATGTGGAAAAGATCCTCAAAGGAGGTATTACAGCACAAAACCTAAGCAAGGCAAGTCTGACATTTGGACTACTATTCATCTTCCTGATCAGTGTGTCAGAATACACACAAGCCAGGGTAATGAAACAAACAACCCCATGATTCTCTTTAATAACAGCAATACAAATACGTGTTTTTTTTCCTGTGGGATGGGAGAAGACACAAAATCAATGCATCTCTTTTATTGTGCGGGAATAAATTCTCAGAGTTTTGCGGGTGCAGATGGGAGTAGACATACATATTGCGGGAGTCGGAGAGGGTGGGAGTGGATCACATACGTTGCGGGAGCGGGCGGTAATGGTCAGAAATTCGGCGGGCACGGGTGGGATGAAAAAAACAGTCCAGCGCAGGGCTCTACCACAGAGCATCCAATAGGCGCGCAAGCTGCCTCGCCAAGGTCTGCTAGCAGCAGCAAGTGCATTTAAATTAATACAAATTATAAGGATAATTTTTGCCTTCAGTATTCTCGAGAAGAGGTTTTCCCTCTAAGTTTTTTTCCCCATAGTCAACTATCTAGCTAGTTATTAATTATCTAACATTAAAAACATTTTTCTATTTAACAAGAAAGTCATACGAACTTTAAAGTGTTAAGCTGTCACCTCTGACCTTCAACAGCTGTCACAGCTCCTGGTGAAGATGGGATGTGTTGTTGCAGGAACTGATTTGCTATAGGCTACTCCTTACTGGTCGAAATCTCATGCTACTTAGAACAAATGTACAGTATGTACAAAAGCAGCTGCACTGCTTAAATACAAAATTAAAATTTGGAATTATTTGGAATTAATCATTTGATACAATGGAGTTATTGTGTAGCCTACATACATGTTTTTACATTGTACTTATATTTGAAAAATACTAGCATGTAATTACAGCTATAAATACTTTATGTAATTACATTTGTTATTACACTGTTGACCCTCCCCTTACATCTGGACCTATACCACCATACCTGTCCCTAACCTTACCTTTATCACACCTCAATAGCAGCAAAAGTGTTTTACAATACAACAAGAGGAACACAATAATATATTGTACTTATTTTCCGATGTAAGAACATAGTACTTAAAGCCACTTAATAAAGTGTGACCCTTTTTTTGTTCTCATAAAGACAACAGAAGTTCAGACTGTGCTAGAAAGCATGCATAAAGCCTTACGATTTTTTGGTTCATGTGTCATGAAACCACTACATTTTAGGTGCCACATATTGGTTAAGTTAGATTTACAATCAAGATGTACTCATTTGCTACCCACTAATATACGTAATTAAAACACTAAGGGAAATAATTAGGTGTAATTATAGGCTGTTAACCAACATAATTACATGTTGCTCATTAATATTACTCAGTTCTTATGTAATTAAACTCCAATATGAAGACTAAAGTAAATCAAGACCATATTTAATTTAAAAGAAGCAAGGAGCAGAGGGAGGACATAGTGGGTGTAAGAAAAAAGAAAGAAAGAATGAAGTGCTTCACCCTGAGCTGAAAGAGCCCAATGTATAAATCACTTTTGAAACCTGTCAAACTCAAAAGAGAAAAGAGTGAACTGTGCTTGAGAAAGAGCAATATATATAAAGGCTACTCAAAGCACTCAGAGACTTAGAAAAAAAGGCACAATAAAAGGCTTCACAGTCAGTAATATAATGAAATAACATCCTTCAGCTACAAGAAACACTTTGCTACCTTTGAGGTATTTTTGAGCTGTAATTACTGCTTCAACACAGACCATTTGAATAAGTTTGTCCTTATAGCCACAAAATAAACACTAGCATTTTAATCATATTTAATATATATATTTTTTTCTGAAAGCACTTTATGTTTGGTCATGTACAAGGGAAACAGACGTGTCAAAATCCATTTTTCTGAAATGAGGTGAATCTGGTGTCTCCCGCAGGCAAAACACTGCTTCAGGCTCCTGGGCTTGTGTAAAATACCTTTGCAATCATATCCGATTGTTTTGTTTTCCCTCTCTGCTTAGTAATTTGTGTGCTTGAGGCATCCAGAATATCCTGTTGAGAATGTAAGGACAATAAAAACAGTACTGTAATGAAAAATTTACATGCGCTTACACGCACACACACTAAAATTTACATGTTTACACACATACAAATTGACACACAGAAAATTTACACGCATTTACATGCGCTTACACGCACACACACACACTATTATTCATATCAATATTCAGAGATATTACTGATATATTTTATCTGACAAGAAATACATACAAATTAATTCATATAATTATTATATTATATTATGATTTCCATTACACAAGAATAGATGTAAAAACTTCTGATTTCTCATTGGCTTTCGCCAAGACAAGCACAAACTAAAATGTAGCTTTACAGTAAACTATGCTTCTCCATCCATCTACACTTCTTTCCATATGGTGATGTGAAACTCCTTCTGTCCGGCGTTAACGGCTGCAGTCTACTTGCCGAGTAAGCACACAAGACAGCTGCAACTACAGTGTGGTCTCCCTAGTGGACCGGCATGACAATAATCTGGATTTAGTAGTAGGGGACATCTCTAGGGTCTTCAAGTGGGCACCTTCTATCCTCAGTGTTTCGTCGACTAGCATACGACACCTCAAGAGGGCTTGACAGAGACTCTGGCGTCCCAGAGTCACCCCCCTCCATCTCCTACTCAACTCAGCCCAGCTTACTGACATTTACATCCCTCCTGCTGCTGAGGTTGCTCCTTTCTCGAAGTTCACATGTGACCTAACCACTATCTCACAATCTCTCCGCAACCCAACCATACGCGCCAACCCGTTTGACTAAGGCTGTCGAGCCCCTTCGTTAAATTAGATTCTGTGGTAACGATTCCGTATGGCATACCACCTATCGCAAAACACAGTATCTGCCCAAACACCAACACTCATTCACGCAATATCAGCCCATTCTCATCCCAAGTCGTCACCTAACTGACGCCTTGGGAAACGTTTTGACCATGCTTCAATATTTAATGCTTTAGGCACCTTTTAGCGTCAGTTAGATGATGCCCTAGGATCGCGTGTAACCCTACCCCAGACCTAAATCTACCTGCGTCATCTAACTGATGCTTTTCCTTTAGCGACAGTTGATGATGACGCCGGAGTATCGCGTCATGTAACTGACGCTAAAGGGCGCCTAAAGCGTCGAATATTGAAGCATGGTCAAAAGGTGACGCCTTGGGGTGAGAATGCATTGGCAATATACACAGGAACGTAATACCTGTAATTACTATGCAAACTATACAAAAATACCAACAGACTCTTTGAGTTTTTCAAGAATTCTACAAAACCGTGGCATGGCGGCCTGTACACACTCAGCCAGCCAGAATCTTTCCGTCTCAACCACAGCCAGTTGCTGCTCCTTTCTGCTGCTTCAGATAAGTTCTTTACTGTGCGACACAACTCTTGGCTACTCAATCCCACGTCTCTGAGGAACCGGGCTGTAGAATGTGCCACAAATCCTCATTGTGACAACCCACTTCCCCTGGATAAACCTGGACTCTCCATCCTCGCTGTTCTGCTTCAGTGGCAAGATCATGCCGCATCCTCCCATGGCACTATTAACTCTATCAGTTGAACAATGCGTGCTGGTCCAGACCACAAAACAATATCTGGTCGGAGGTTAGTGGTGGCAATCTCAGGTGGAAAAATAAGCCATTGATCAAGATCAGCCAGCATTTGCCAACCCTAGCAGCTTCCAGTTGTTCTTGGCGAGAATTGGTTTTAACACCTTCTTGGTGGTTGCTCACCTGGGCAGAGGAATATTGTCTTCTGCGTGTAATGTTTTGTTAGAACAGGCGGCAACTTATTGGTCATGTTACACTTGCCTTCCAATCCTAAAGCCAAACATCGCAGTACTGGCGCAGGTCATGGCGCTAAGTAAACCGACCTTGGCTAAGAGCCACCTTACATCCTGTCAAAATGTGCCTCAATGTGGCAGATGATGAACACAAAGGACAAGAGGGATCCAATATATTATTATATTACATTATATTATATTATAATATATCATATTAATTATATTATATTAATTATGTTATTATTATTATATTATATACTTGCTATGATCTTGCATGCGTTGTCATATTTTATCCGATTCATAAGGTAGTAAAGATCTATAGCTCCTCTAGGACATTGTGAACAACTATTGAATCGCAGCATTCAGGAACACAGTCTCTCCATCTTTCTATTATTTTTAATGTATCAGCTAAAACACTTACTTTTCCAGGCACAAAGAATGAAATAGTGGAAGACAAGCTAATTGTGTCTCCTTGTAAAAATCAACACAGTCTGATAAAAAAGGGGTGCTATTCTTGTTTTTTGGCCAGTAGATTCTGCAGATGTGAACAACACTGGCCTCAAGACCACAATCAAAGATGTTCACATTTACTCACTATGTCCTAATTACTCTGAAGAATCTTAAATTACCAAAAGTTTCTAAATGAACTGAAAGGATGCACTTCCCTTACTTTGTGATTCAAAGTAATTAAAAAAAAACTGTACTAGGAGTTAACAATTTTAACTCAATAAAAGACCACTAATTTATTTGAAAACATGACGTACAAGCTTCAATATAAATTATTATAAAGCACTTTATATTAAAGACAACAGAATTACATATAACGATGCGCTTCAGTTCTACTTACTGGGTCAGAAGTACAGAAGATAGCAATTAATGTATCATTTAATATAAAATAATATTTATCCATTTTACAATTAACGTGCAATTAAGTGTCTGAAAACATTCCATTCTTTATAAATGTAAGCTACTTTCAAAAGTTCCTGCAGCGATCTCTAAGATTCAAAAAAGTTTGATATTTCAAAGAACCAACAAAGATAATGTCGATTTCACATTGCCTGATGTTTGCATCATACCGGTTTACTGTCACTACATAACCATGAATAAAGTGATTCTTTTGATCTCAAAAAGCACTTCGCCAGAAGGTCAGAATTTATCAATTCATTAAAACCATACCCTCTCTTGGAAATTGAACCATGATTCAAGTCTCTTCTTGTTTAAATGAACACAGCCCTGTAATCTTTGATGCGGTGACTTATTCCCAGCACTTCAAGTGGTGAGGGATTAAATCAATGAACATCGATTCATTGATTTGTCTGTGATGAGAACTTGCTCGACACCCACCAAGTGCATTGCGACACCTCTACTAGAAATCATTCCCGGAATAAACCTGACAAACAGGGTTTTGTTAACGCACAGTACATTATGTCAAGGTCCTCCGAACAACATCCTCCATAATGTAGTGGTGCGATCGATCAGGACTATGTGGCCTGGATTAAGAGCAGGCGAGGGTAAGCAATGACTGACAGAACACCCGGGCTGCCAGATGATCAGACCCGCCGAACACGCAGAGGGAGAAGAATGAGATTGCTCAAAGCAGTAATCAATAGGTTGTCTACGTTTAAGAAATTAATTCGGAGCTTTTAATATCCCAACCAACGGAGCATCTTAAATCTTCAAAAAGATGGGCTGCAACTCTCTAACCTTGGTTAGTGCTGCTCCATCTTCTGAAATATGTGGAAGCCAACACAAAATCTATTTGGCAGGCCACTCTTATTAATAATTGATTTGTGTTTCCGAGGGCCAAATATTGCTCATGCGGCAGGATAAAGACTTGCCACATTGCTGTCATGCTGAGATGTCCCAACTGGAAATTGCACCAGGATGCACCAGGATGAGAGTTGACCTCAAAAGTGATATTGCTGCAACCAATCAATTAAGATATAGTGACTGAATGCAGCACAACGACTGACCGAGAGAGCGATCGCATGAGCCCAAGAAGAGTTTAATGTTGCATGCGGCTTGTTCTTCAATTCTGCGTTAAATATCTGAATATGACAGTTATGCTTCATTCAATTTTAATGTTACCTTCAGCCATATCAAAAACATTTCCATAATCCTAATTCCACTGAGATTTTTCCCCATGCAATTTCCAGATTTCCTCATACAATATTACCAAAGGTGAATTCTTGATGGACTACGTGCCTTTGCTCATGACTCTTACACTTGTGGTCTGAGGATTGTCAGAGGGAATCAACTTGAAGTCATGAAACATAAACATCATTGAAATATGTCAGCACGGTTCTTCGGGAGCTCAATGGCGGCTTTTGTTTTTCACTCAGAGAGCTATTTGTCTCATAGCTGGCCTTGATGTTCTTTTTCAATGACGTTGTGTCATGTAAGAGCTATGGTAGTACTGGCAGACAATTTTCCAGCTTGCTACCACATCAAAAGAATTGAAACTGAACCTCAGTACTTAAAGTATGGTTTGTTGCATACAAGCAGCTTTCAAAGGGATAGTTCACCCAAAAATGAAAATTCTGTCATCTACTCACCTCAAGTTGCTCCAAACCTTGATGAATTTCTTTCTTGTGCTGAACACAAAAGAAGATGGAGGTCAAAGGGGTCCAACAACTGTTTGGTTCCCCATACTCTACAAAATATCTTCTTTTGTGTTCAGAAGAAGAATTTCATACAGTAAGTGATATAATTTTCATTTTGGCTGAACTATTCCTTTAAATAAGACATTTTGCATATCCTACATGAAATGAATGTAACACTTTGCAAACTCTTTTATATATATAGATTACATATATATATATATATATATATATATATATATATATATATATATATATATATATATATATATATATATATATAGCAAAGAATACAGTGTATTTTCACTTGGATAAAAGACAGAAATCCTTTTCATTTCCCTAAAAATGTGAACTTGAAATTCACTTCACAGACTCAAAATTCACTTCACAGACTCGAAAAGGCTGAGGGGGGCAGAATTGCACACTTAAAATGTCAAACTTAAAATGTGAAAATGAAAAGGCAAACGTAAAATGCCGTATTGTGAAGGGGCAACTGCTAATAATTGCTGTAGTTCCCCTACACTTTAAGTTACTGATTTGTTAAACCACTTAAGGTACTAGTTTTTTTTTTTTTTTTTTTTTTGACTGCGTACATTCACAGATGCGGCTAGGTAGACATAAAACCCTTTTTGTTATCTGGTTCTATCCCTCATATCTTACAATGGCACATAAAAGCTAATAATAGGACGACAAATAACAGTAAAATAAGGCTTAATAAAGACAAAGTTTAAAGCATTTGTCCTGAGTTTGTATTTGAGTGGATTTATGGTCATGCAAACAAATGAGTAGGACGGGGAACAAACCTGTGGTTCAAGAATAGAATGTGTATTTGTCTGGGCCAAACAACTGTTTCGGACTGCACCACGATAACAAGATAACCAGAAAATGGCAGTGAAAATAAAACCATAAGGAAATTAACCTCCACCCTGACATTATATAAATGTGAATTCTACTCAAGATTTATAAGCAAATCAAATATGAACTGCATTTCATCTTTATGAGTGGAAAGACAGCATCTAGAAAAGGCATCGTGGAGTCAAGGCACACATAGACACGTCTGGCACTCTATAAGACTCAGACACATGAGGTTTGTGATTATGATCCTGGCTATCCTAATTGAAAATATTGCTTTCAAATCTAAACCTACACATAGAAACGCCTGTTAAATCCTGAGAAAATTACTTGGAGTTAAAAGCTTGATCTGTAAGAATGATTTTCAGTAAATGAAAAAAAAAAATAGAGGTAAATGTAATTAAATTTTTCACTTTCACTTAGCTGGAAAAGAAAAGTGTCCTTCACAAACTGTATCTACAAAGATGGAAGTGCACATTGCTAAAACAAAAAATCCATTGTATGCCAAAGCATTAAAATTTGTAAAAACCCAATAATTTAAGGTATTATATGTTAGGATTATTGGCAGTGTAAATAACTGAAAAACTTCTTACATGGCTTCTCAAGCAGATTATATGAAATATAGACCATGGGTTGTCAATCTGGGGTCCCAGGACTCCGCAAGGGGCCACAAGAGGGTGCACCAGGGACCACAAGTGTGCATTTAGGGCTTTCAAAATGAACATGCACTCAAGATATTAATAAAATGTTAATGCTATTGTTTACTGTAAATTCAAACTGTGGTCAATGTCACCCATTTGACTGTTCTTGCTGTAGGAAGTGTAGCAGGCATTTTGGATTGCATTTTTGGACACTAGCTTCGTTTTTGAGAAGCATTTTAAATGAAATCCAGAACAATATGAGTAGGTGAGAGCACAGAACGACCAAAACTAAAGGATTACGTAGCTTAATTAAAGATGGATGTTGAAATGCAGAACTGAAGAGTCCTTTTGAACTGTAGATTTCGCAAGCTGTTGATATCCAATAATGGCATGTCTAATGGCAGCTTGTTAAGGAAATTGAGTTTTTGGCAGCAGAGGTGCCACCTGCAGACTGCAGTATATTCCACAAAGCCTTCTTCTTGTCTTGCCTCTCAGTGGACTTTCTTTCAGCAGTGAGCCCATGAGCATTTCTGGAGATCACCCATGCCATGAGCAACGTCAAAATGTCTAGATAGAAGAATTAAAGCCTTGTCAGTAGTTTGAGGTCTGTGTGCTCTTTGAAGCCAACACAAAACCGAGGGTCAGGAGGCTGCAGGAGAGACGCAAAGGGCAACTGTCAGGCTCATTTAAAGAGCCCAGAAAACTGAGACACGAGAAATACAGCAGCCTTATTGTTTAACATAAAAAACTGAGCGTATGCTATGATGGGAGATCTTAAAGTGACAATTCACCCAAAAATTAAAATTCTTTCATCATTTACTCACCATCATGTTGTTCCAAAACATATATACATTTTTTAAAGCTACACTGTGTGATTTTTACCCCCATCTTGCGGTGAAAAGCTATATGACCATCCAGAGAATATTAGTTTCTGTTCCTCTCAATTCCGATTAACTCAAACTTAAACGCGGAAGGCGAAGCTTGAATTAACGGGTATGTCCCTCTTTGGCCAATGTACTTTCAAGATGAAGGGGCAACATGGCGACCGACATTAAAACCCCTTACCCGTATGTATTTTCAATGGCATATTATACACTCACGAGATTGAACAAAGTAAATATATGTTAATGAGAACATATATTTTTGAAATAACTAAGTGTTTTTTAGCAAAGAATAAACTAAAAGAGTTACACAGTGTAGCTTTAAGGATACATATACAAACTTTATTTCCCTCCAGACCTGTTGCGGTCTGAGTTTCCATCACGGTGTAAATTACCATGAATATTTAGGCAAATTAGTCCGTTGACGTAGGACTGTGAGCAAATTTTCCGTTTCCGCTGGATTTCGTCCTCTGCATACAAGCTTAATAAAGCCTGAACCTTGTTTGTATCTTTTACATGCCATTGGTGATATGAATAGCAAATAACTCAACTCAACTCAGCAACTCAACAAAACAACTGCACGCACCACAACAGACAATCAGCATGTTCAGCACCCAAGTCCCACCCCCAAAAGTTCCTGAACTTTGAAAAGTAGCCTACTATCTCGTTGCCTCGTAGCCTACTATTTTTACGTTTTCACCCGTGAGCGTTCTCATGTATGTGGAAGCTGATTTGTGACACTGAAGATGAGTCTTGGCATTCAGCTTTGCATCACAGGAACAAAATAAATTGTAATATATATATATATATATATATATATATATATATATATATATATATATATATATATATATATATATGAAGAGTTCAGATGCAAAAGCCTCTAAATGCCATTTGAAATTTTCTTCTAAAATGACCATTTTTATCAAACTTGTATATTTAAGTTTAGTAATTTTACTTAAATGACAATTAATAGGTAATCTTCGTCGCCATTTAAGTGAAATTACTGAACTTAAATATACAAGCTTGATAAAAATGATGATTTTAGAAGAAAATTTCAAATGGCACTTAGAGGCTTTTGCATCTGAACTCTTCATATATATATATAAAAAATTGTTATTGGTATTTCTTAATTTTAGTTTAATAAAGTGAATAACCAACACAATTATGAGAAAAATTAATCTTTTTGTATATTACTATTAAGTTTTATATTATTATCAATCAAGACTGAATCCTGCTAAATCTTTTCACTGTCTGAAATTACCTTCAGTTGACCTATAGCTGAGATTTTTGAGCTCCAACAATCCCCTCATCGAAATTCTGAACCCCAACAGTGCAGACAACAGATCACTAAGGCTGATGTCAAAGTCAAAATATCTCTCATCAAGAGCAGCATCTCCTGGTCTTAATTGAGGAGAGATGAGTTATATAGGTGACTATCTGGAGTCATTTCCTCATCTCTTAACCACAGGGGAGCTGTGTAATTCCCCAAAGGAATCACGGTATTGTGATTGAAAAGTGTGCAAATCAAAGGGTGGGAGGACACCTGGTGCAGATAAACACGATTGCAATCAGAAATCATCAAACCTGAGCTGAACAGTTCAACTCTGACATCATATATATGGAAAGCTCTTGACAGCGATGCTTAAAGACTCAGAAGTTTCAGAATAACATCAAAGAGAATTTCTGATGATTGAGCTCAAAAATAGTTACTTTAAACATTCAAAACAAAGTGAAAATAAAATTTGAAAATAACTTTTCAAAACCGTAGTCTTAATTAAACATCTAGGGCATCACAGAAATACTATAATGACCACTTAAAGGTACTATTTTCCTTTCACATATAATATTAACTGTTCCTTTACAGCTATTTATTCATAATCAATTTCAGAAAAGAGTCCCCGAGTATGCGGCTAATGCGCTTTGCTGGAGGCATGAATGGACACATTGAAAGCCTAAAGGCACAAAGACATTTTTAATGAAAAGTATTGACCTATTCCAGACATGTCACACTAAATTCTTCTGGCAGTGCATAACAAAAAAAGAAAGAGGCAGAAATGATTAAGCACATTGCTGTGCTTACGTGCAACGAGTTCAACAACACCTGCGCAATCATTTGCTTCACTTCAATCCAGAACAATTACACTGACTCCTAATTGCAACTTTTATTGTTAACAGCAGTTGTACACAGTGAGTGGAATCCCACAGTCACAAGGATTGCCGACATTAATATACAAATTTTTCCCACTCTCAAAACGCTTAACAGAGACAGAGGGGTAATGTTATGCCTGCATAAGGAAATTAATCAACAAATAAAAACGCACTATTAAGTACATTAACACTATATGTGTATTTTCTACTTTTAGACTTGCAATGCACCAATACTTGCTATGAAGTGAGCCCAAAATGGGATATGGGCCCCTGTTATGTTTAGGATAGGTTTAGATGATTTAATGTTCAGTGCCTGTTTTTTATCCTGTCTAAACACTTTCAGTTTCTTTAAAGATCCCCTGACAATTTTCACTTTCTGAGGTTTTTTAACATTAATATGAGTTACCCTAGCCTGTATATGGTCCCCCAGTGGCTAGAAATTTCGGTGTAAACCAAGCTTTGGCTATCTTTCTCTGCCTTTTACAGTATGGCACCGCCCATACCCCCCATAAACAGCCTCAAACCCGTTCTTCAGAAAGTCTATGGGTGACGTAACAGACACTTTGTCCATATTTTTTACAGTCTATGATCCTCGCTCATAGCTTCTCAGGAAGCCTCCTCACTCCTCGATCCTCCCGGTGCAATTAGAGAATTGAGATGTCCTTCAAGATGGCTGAGCCCGATAGGTTTCCGGGTCATAGTATAGAGGACGGAGGAGAGAGGAGGGATATATTGAGAAGCACCCCTGCTATGAAGTAATGCTCGAGAGATATAAGTATAAGCGATAAGAGAGAGATAAGTTTTCCAATGTATAAAGAAAATCTTTTAGCTTTGAATAGCTTTATGTTAGTATGAGCAAATAAAAGAAAAAAAAAGAAAAGAAAAAAAGATTGGTTCAACTACTAACATGAGAAATTAAGTCAAAATTTAAATCATAAGTTCAAATTTAGATTTTTTTTTAAATTACTTGAACTTTTCACGCAAATGATTAAGTGTAACTTAGACTACATTTAGAATTGGTATTTGGATGTAAAATGTATTTTACAAAATATATAAATATTTTAACTGAAAAGTGTACAAAATAACATTTGAAAACTGCATTATTTTACTAAAAAGTCCAAGGTAAATCTGTCAATTCTCCCCTCTGCTAAATCAGAAAAAAAGAAACATTTGTTTGACATTTAGTGCCTTATAATTAAGTGAACAGACAACCACCAAACTAGCACACAAAGTGACTGAGCACTAAGAGGCACAGAAGAGAATATCAGCAGACACTGACCCTACAATGAACAATGATCACTTTAAGTCATCACATTTAAGACTTTCCAGAAATCCCTGAATGTTCTTCATATGAGTAGTTTGTGTGGCAAGCTACATTTTCAAAGGTCATCTATAGTCAGTCACCGAGCATTTTTGCACACCTGGAGGCAACAGCTATGTGACCTTCAACTAGGACATTGAGAGATTTGGTGAGGGAAAAAAGAAAGAAAAGAAACTCAGTCTTGTCAAGATTAGGCTTGAGGGGATGAGTAGGCAGCCAGTTTGATAGGCTATATCGGAGAGGCATGCTGAGATCCTCTTTGAGATTGCATTTGTGAAGACAGAACAGAGGATGGAGACACAATTGAGTATCATCTGCATATCAATGACAGCAATGAAACAAAAGAAAACATTTCAGTCTCTCAGACTCAGACAGAGAAGATTCATTTCCACTTAGGTCTGTTGTCTTTGCACAATTGTCGGTATGTTGGAGCCATTTTTGTTGATCCCTTAGGGCAAAAATGTTTGCTTTTTATATAGAGATAACAAATTACTTTTTGCCCTAAAAAATCCAACATATTTCACAAGTTCGCACTTACAAATAAGTCAGAATAAATGCGTATTTGGCATGCTGTCCGAGGAGAGGGCTCCGGGTTAGGTATTTGGCTCAGACCCAGAGTATTCCTGGCTGAACTCCCCCCGTATTCCTGGCTGTGAAAGAATAAGTCAAGAGTGAGGAGTTGGGGTGGTGGAGGGATGCTGAAACTGTCAAGGAATGTTAGGTGAGTCGACAGAGTGAATATATATATATATATATATATATATATATAGCAAGTTTGGATGGAGTAATGGAGCTCCTGCGGGAGCAGAGTAGATGATAATGCTGTGGTAGTGGACAAACTTGCTTTTGACTTGTTTTGAGTAATGGAGCTCCCGTGGGAGTGGAGTCGATGACACTGCTGCGGCAGTGGGGCAAGTTTGGACGGAGTAATGGAGATCCTGTGGGAGCAGAGTAAATGACACTGCTGCAGCAGTGGAACAAGTTTGGACGGAGTAATGGAGCTCCTGTGGGAGCGGAGTAGACGAAACTGCTGCGACAGTGGACAAACTTGCTTTCGACTTGCATTCCAGGTATCCTAAGGTGAGTTGAGAAGAGGATTGGGCACTTGCTGGAGTGGAAAAGATAATGATTCTGCGGGAATGGAGCAAGTTGGAAGAAGAAAAATGGAACTCTTGCGGGAGTGGAAGAGATGATACTGCTGCGGCAATGTGCCAAGCTTGCGTAGGTTGATGACGCAGTGATGAGCTGAATGATGGGACTTGCTGTCAAGCTGATGGATCTCATAATGTTTATGGATGAGTGCAAACATTCATGTTTTTTACAGTGGTATGAAGCAGGTGCTGGATTATTCACACGGGTCAGTTTATTAGACGAATGAAACTTGAATTTGAAGAAATCAAAAGATTTGCGAACAAACGCAAAGTAAGTTTCACAGTAGAACGCAAAACATTGAAATATATTTTCCATCATCAGGCTCCGTAATATACTATTTGTGGGTTTCCAGGAAAATACTGCTTGTTTTTTTTTGTTTTGTTTTTTCTTTATGGTTTCCTGAACTTCACAAAGGGATTTAGTAATTGTATAAATACAAATGCTATAAAACATCACATGGTGTGCTCACAAGAGAGCACAGTAGATAATCACCTTATATAAGTGACACAACTATCTTCCTATCTTGCATGATAAATAAGCACTTTCCACATTAGTCTCAGCCTGCGGCAGATCAATGTACACTTGAACTGCTCCCTTAAACGATCGGGGTGACTGGCCGAACACTTCACTTAATTGATAACAGTATTTACCATTGAGTAAACTCTTACAATTTAGATGAACTGGAATGCTAAGGTCCAATGTCAAGCATTGATTCCCAAGTCATCATTCTCAAGTGATTGCCTCACACTGAAGTCAGTCTTAATATAGCAACAAAGCACTGCATTGTGGGAACTGAACGGAGTGCTCATATATGATGCTTGTTGTTCAGTGCTTGTGTGCCCAGAGGGGGATTTAATTATATCATAATTATCTCCTATACATTCTAAAGCCAATTTGTCCTCATTTCTTGTCGTCATTTTTTTCGTAGTAATGACGCAGAATGTCTGCTTATCAGTGTGATGAGGAAGCTTGCCCTGAACTGTTTTTTGTTCATCAATCGCATAAAATGTGCGAAACCGGATGAGTTGCTATGCGTACAATAACATGCAAACCATATTTTACAGCATTGTTCTCACCTCTCAGTCTTTTTTTGATTTCAAGTCCCTCAATTGCCAAAGACAATATTCAAAGGCCCACCTTGTAAGCTATAATATTTGTATGTAATGGCTAAAAGAAAATGTAATGAAAAAGCTGCTTTTTTACAGAGTGGAAATATATGAAAATAATTAAATTCTGCAATTGAAAAAAAGAAGAACTGACATATTGCAACAAAGGCAGTCGAATCCATCTGCAGCACTTTATTAAAACAGGTAATGAAACAAGGAATAACTGGCATGAAACATCAAAGGAACTTGTAGCAACATGCGTTTGGCAAAACAAGACTTCACACAGGACAAGGGATAAAGGGGATGTTGATAATCAACAGGAGGAGGTGATGAGATGGAATGGGGAAACCAGGCAGGGATGGATCCTAATAATGGCAGAGGGGAATAATGGGAGGTGGAGCTAGAACTCGGTTGATCGGGAGTGTGTGAAAGTGGAGAGAGATGAGGACGCACGCTCAGTGACAGCCATGTGCTCTTTGAAATATATTATATATTACAGTATATATTTATTTTAAAACTCACAAATAGCAATTTCTCAGAAAATTATTTTAAAATATTTTAGAGATTTAACTAGAAAAGCTTTAAAAAATGACACTAAAACAATTTAGTAAACTTCACTATTAATTACAACGAAACAGCAAGTAACGCATTGAAATTATACAAGACATTTTGAAGTAGAAAGAATAAAATACTGTCCTGCCAAACTTACTCCTTTGTTTTAAATAAGTTTGAAAAACATTTCTTTATAGTGTATATTCACTATCGAAATTGACTTTTTAAAATTTCATTAATCTCCTTGATTCTTTAGTTCTAGGAATCACACAAATTTCCTCACATATGCTGGTTCTCTTACGGTTCTAGTAAGAGAACCCCAAGTAAAAGCCCAAGTATTTTAGTTATAGTAATTAAGTCTCTTCCTACAATGACTCTTCCACTGTAGACTGGTTTAAAACTTATTATCTTGATGACAGAACTTTTTCTGATTGTCTTGGTTTTTCTACCAAGCTCTGGTCATTTTGGAGTTTCTTGGGGCTCAATTTTGGCCCCTGTTTTGTTCTTGTTATATATGCGTTATCTATGTTATATACACTCACCCAAAGGATTATTAGGAACACCATACTAAGGCTGAATCCCAATTCACCCCTTGGCCCTACCCCTTAGCCCTACCCCTTGTTTTCGAGTGTAGCCTTGGCCCTTAAAACGGAGTGACAAGGGCCAAGGGGTTGGAATATTTACCTACGAAATGGAACGACCCTTCATGAACCCAACGTCATCAGTCGCCGGCGATGTACAGGATTTCTCCATGACAACAACTGACAATCATCAGCGCAGCTGCTCTTAACTTTGAATAAACATGATGATTATAACATCCCTTCCTCGAAATGTATGTCTTTTCTGATCGGAAAGGTAATTTATTATACCATTTCTTAATTTAAACGACTATAGTGTTATTATAAGAGTAAATAAAGTGCGTGGTGGAATCATCTGGCGCTAAATTTAAATGTTTAACCGTTTGCGATCCATCTCGCCGGTGATTTCCGATGCATTCCGTGAATTTTTGTCTTAGCCCTCCGTTTGGAGTGTGCCTCTGAAAAATCTCCGTTTCGAGGGCTATGTAGCCCTACCCCTTCGCCCTACCCCTCGATCTCAAGAAGAATTGAGACACCCTACCCCTAGACGTGAACGCGCAAAAACGGAGGGGTAGGGCTAAGGGGTAGGGCCAAGGGGTGAATTGGGATTGAGCCTAATACTGTGTTTGACCCCCTTTCGCCCTCAGAACTGCCTTAATTCTATGAGGTATTGATTCAACACACATCCCAAAGGTGTTCTATTGGGTTAAGATCTGGTGACTGTGAGGGTCATTTTATTGCACTAAACTCATCTTCATGTTCAAGAAACCAATTTGAAATGATTTAAGCTTTGTGACATGGTGCATTATCCTGCTGGCCATCAGAGGATGGGTACATGGTGGCCATAAAGGGATTGACATGGTCTGAAACAATGCTCAGGTAGGCTGTGGCATAAACGATGCCCAATTGGCACTAAGGGGCCTAAAGTGTGCCAAGAAAACATCCACCACACCGTTACACCACCACCACCAGCCTGCACAGTGGTAACAAGGCATGATGGATCCATGTTTTCATTCTGTTTAAGCCATATTCTGACTCTACCATCTGAATGTCTCAACAGAAATCGAGACTCATCAGACAAGGCAACATTTTCCAGTCTTCAACTGTCCAACTTTGGTGAGCTCTTGCAAATTGTAGCTTCTTTTTCCTATTTGTAATGGAGATGAGTGGTACCCGGTGGGGTCTTCTGCTGTTGTAGCCCATCCGCCTCAAGGTTGTGCGTTTTGTGGCTTTACAAATGCTTTGTTGAATACTGTGTTGCAATTAGGGCTTGTAATGAGGGGTTAATTCAGTCAAAGTTGCTCTTCTATCAGCTTGAATCAGTCGTTATTCCCCTCTGACCTCTAGCATCAACAAGGCATTTTCGCCCACAGGACTGCCGCACACTGGATGTTTTTTCCTTTTTCACACCATTCTTTGTAAACCCTAGAAATGGTTGTGCGTGAAAATCCCAGTAACTGAGCAGATTGTGAAATACTCAGACCGGCTCGTCTGGCACCAACAACCATGCCACGCTCAAAATTGCTGAAATCACATTTCTTTCCCATTCTGACATCCAGTTTGGAGTTCAGGAGATTGTCTTGACCAGGACCACACCCCTAAAAGCATTGAAGCAACTGCCATGTGATTGGTTGATTAGATAATTGTATTAATGAGAAATTTAACAGGTGTTCATAATAATCCTTTAGGTGAGTGTATATTTGTTTGAGGGTCCATTTTACCAAGGTCCATTTTATAAGGTTTCATTTTATTTTTATGCTGATGGCATCCAAAATCTACCTTCTCTATAAAAAAAATGACAAAACAGGCTAAGTTCACTAGTTGTGCAAGATTTTTCTCAAAGAGAACAAAACAGAGCTTCATCGTGGGCCTTCAGACGCCACTGATTGTGATTTGGGAGATCTGGACTCCTATGTAAAACCTTCTGCGAAAAATGTGGGTTTTGTCTTCGATTCTGAAATCAAATTTGATAAACAAATCAGTTTATTATTACTTTTAGTAATCCTCTCTTTATAAAGTCGAATCAAATATAAATTGTCTTCAGATGATCTAAAATGCAGCTGCCAGTCTTCTGACTGGCACCCGGATATTTGATCATATCTCCCCAGTATTATGCTCTTTGCACTTGCTGTTACAGAGTTTAGTTTAAAATTGTGCTTTTTGTTCTGACTGGACCAACTTCTAAATATCTCTGTGGTCTTTTAAATCCAAATACATCCGTTAGTTCCCTGAGGTCTTCAGAGCAAAAATTGTTGATGGTCCTGACTGAGATCTAGATTTACGGCCCTACACGACTTGCTTAATTCCTGTATAGGGAGGAACGGCACTGGATTGCTATGCAAGATCACTTGTAAACAAGACATTTGTTTTGATTTCTTAACCTCTAATAAACAGGATTTTCTGTTAGACTTGGCTGAATTCGAGGATATAAGCCAATTCTCTGAACTTGTGCCCACAAACTGTTCTTTTTTGAACTGCCATCTGCTAGGGGTGGTGGACTTGCATCCGTGTTCAGAAACGGATTCTGTTGTCAAACTCTTAAGACTCAATCTTTCTCAAGCCCTGGATGTGACAGTGGAAACTCGCCTCACAAAGAGGTGTTCTGTGCAATCTATGACAATTAAATTGAAGGACAGTTTCTCATGTAAAGCAGAACACTCACCATAGAATCACCAAGAGTTGGATGCGACTGAAATAGTAAATGAAAGAATGTATTTAATATTGCCAGCAGGTAGCGGTTGAAATTGGTACTGCAGTCCAAATTTGAAATATTGGGAGGTGTCATTCCCTCCCCTCCTTATCAGATGCGGGTTGCCAGATTGAGGATTGTAAGATCGTAAATTGCCAGATTGAGGATCGTTGAGGAACTTACGCCTTACTCGTAAGGTCGTGAGTTGATTTATCCGCGTTTTAATAAGCTTCTGGTCATATAAATTTTTATATAGATCTCTTAACCAGTTTGTTTGCTGGCACACATGGCAGAAATGCAGTGTTTTCTACCAATTTGTATCCCTATGTTTTGAAATATGGTTAAAGCTGCAGGTAACTTTAGTAAAAAAAAATGTTTTACATATTTGTAAAACTCTCAATATGTCCTCACAGTATAATATGAGACAGATAATCTGAGAAAAAAAAAATCAAGCTCCTGTGGCTCCTCTCAGTGGTCCTATTGCCATTTGCAGAAATACACCGCTACTGGTCAGAAACAACCAATCAGAGCCAGGAGAATTGTCTTAGCAGTGTCAATCACGCTTGTGTATGCGCTGATCACACCCCTCTCTTGAACAGCGTGTACCGTCGTTCAAACTCAAGATTGCCGGTGTGCTGCAGCTGTGCTAAAAGCGGAGGAACAACCTAAACTTCCAATTTCTCGCTTGACTGGCACCTACTCATAAAACAAAGACGGTAGACTGATGCAACAGACCGATGACGATAAGCAAGCGAAAAAGAAAGAAATAGACAGAGCCCACTGACTCGGTGTCAAAACTCTAGCCGCACAACATGTAGATAAAATGTCACAAACTGTGCAAAGCAACAATTGAAACCTTCTAATTCACTGTCTTGTCAAGTTGCTGAAATATTGTTGAGGCAAGCAGGATGAGGCCGAGTAACGTGAGTGTGGTGCGAGGCCGGTGACGTGAGTGATAATGAATGACACCTGTGACACCTGTGTGCCACTTCTCACGGAGAAGCGGAAGCATAAAGGAGGAGTGACGACAGTGAAGATCGAGAGAGGAACAGGCCTGATTTTATGTTCTGTTTTGTGTGCCAGCAGTCGTCTGTGAGGGGCTGCTGGCTTATACTTTCATTTTGTATTTGTTTATTTTTTATTAAACTTGTTAAACACCTGAACCCCATTACAAAACGTACTAGCAAACCTTATCTAGCATTAGGCTTACATATCGCTAGAATAATTCCATAGTAATTACATACTGTTACGTTAGTTACCTTAATATTATCTTACTAGCTATTTATAAATTATAGAAAGGGTGCAACATTATTCATAATGATTTGACCACCATTTTCTTAATTAAAGTATGGGGATTAGAAAATGTGAAGCATATTATTGATGTTTCATCCCTACTATTGAATGTGCCATAACTGTTTAACCACTGTCATCTGTGGGCCTTTGCCTGGGTTTCGCCATAATGTCTTGCCGTGCGAATTGTTAGGTAGTCTGGATACCATGGACCAAATTTTTGCCTCATCTAGGGAACCAATTACAGAGAAAGTGAGGGAGCAAGACGATGACGATGTCTATGCGACACACTGAAGCAGTTTGTTTATACTTATGGATCCAACATGGCAGCAGATGCAAATTTACCATTCGATGCAGCCATACGGCTGTTTCACAACGCAAGCTTGTGCAGCACTTGAGCAGTGCGTCAGCGTAACTACATAGTCACTGCAGCTGCAGGACGCACAAGAGTATTCATACTGGAAGCGTTTGTACAGTGTCACAGCAGCGGCCCCAAAACTGAATAATTAAAAACAAGTTTTGACCGGGTAGCCTAAAAATCTTCAATAAATATTTTAGTAATACGTCATTATTTTCATTCATTTGCCTACTCAAGTTCTTGTTAAAACTCACTAGACATGCTTATTCTGTGCATTTTGGGCACTTTTTGAGTGAAATCATATTTATTTTTTTGTCCATCACTTTAATTTTGCTTTAATTTTAACTTCACTGCTGCTCACGCGCCGCTCAATGCACTCATTGATTAACATACACACCGAAAAAATTACGCGCCGTTCACGTATGCGGAGTGAAGCGGCCGTTAGATACACGCCATTGTGTACACATAAATCTGACCGATCATCTTCTTTCTCGTCTAATTTCTGTTGCTCTACATACGTCAACTGGTATAATTGAAACTATTGGCTATGAGCTACGTACAGGCACATTTGATAGACATTTCTTAGCACCCAATAAACAGCTCTGGACATTCGTAAACCACACCTCAAATACAAGAAAATTAACATGTGGGTCTGACGTTAACCATGCTAGGTGGCCCTGCTTACTATTTTTCATGGCAGGCTCCGGTGTGGAGGGAGGGCTGCAGCGCCGCAGAGAGCAAGGGGGTAGGACCTGTAAGTTGTGCTTGTTAATAATTTCAGGCTAAGTCTTTAAAGGGATACTCCACTTTTTTTGGAAATAGGCTCATTTTACTAACCTGGCCCTAGCCAGATGAATTTCGCTCCGCCTAGCTCCACTCATCCATCTGGAACCGATCCATTGAAATGGCGTTTCAGAAGGCTGGGCCTTATCAAAAATCCTTGCATATGATTGGATAAGCTACTTGTCTGTCATCTTTATCGACGTGCTATTTCAACCACTCACACCGAAGCCAACCCGTGACGCTGATGAGAGCGACGCAGGAAAAAACAAAACAGAACAGCCGACATCTTGGATATAGCAGCAGTGCAATCAGCGCAATGTCGGTAAACACGGATGAAATAGCAGCATCAATGTTAACGCTTGCCTCCTCAATGCGAGCCGCCATTGTTGTCTGAATCAAAACAGTCTCACGGTCGCTTCTCCACTACGTCACATCTATGAAACTCCCGCCCCGCGTCCTGATTGGCTAAGCAATAAAGTTGGTTGGAGAAATCACTCTCAATGGAAGAAGTTCCAGATGGATGTGAGTGAAGCTAGGCGGAGCTAAGTGGAACGACATTCATCTGGCTAGGGCCAGGTTATCATTTTACCACTCCCCCAGAGTTAAACAGATGGGTTTTACAGTTTTCAAATCCATTCAGCCAATTTTATGATATTTAGAAGAATGTCAGTAACCAGACAGTTTCTGGTCTCATTGAATTCCATCGTAGGAAAAAAATATACTTTGTCAATGAGACCAGAAACTGTCTGGTTACTGATATTCTTCTAAATATCAAAAAATCGGCTGAATACATTCGAAAACGGTAAAACCCAACTGTTTAACTCTGGAGGAGTGGTAAAATGAGCCTATTTCCAAAAAAAGTTGGAGTATCCTTTAATAGGTTAAACCCTAACCCTACTATTGGATAAATGGGCAGTGTGCAGAATCACACAGACAAAAACAGACATTCCGACACGGCACGCACATTTTAAAGTAGACTATGTTTTTTCAGAGAAACAAGTCTGTGAACTTGGCATGTTTTCTAAACATGTAAAAATATATGGTATTTTAATGCATTGGTACAGTGAAAAAAAGTCTTCCCCACCCCACATAACTAGCACCATCTAAGACTTACGCTTTAAAATCACGTAGTAACCAGATTCGCAAGAAACTGACAAATACAGAGGCTGATATTGAGAGACGTAAATAATAACAGTAATTCATTAAATGTCACATTTAATTGGACCTGATTCACACATCGTACCATCAGGGACTTTTTCTGGTTATTACATCAGCAGTGTGGGCTTTCAAATAGTGGGAAAAGGGAGATCGTTGGAAGCTGTTTTTTTGCTTTATTTTATTATTAGAGCTATTTTTAATAATACACTGAAAAGCTTAGCTCTGACGGTCCCTGATTGGCGTTAGGTCATGCAGTCAGAAAATGTCCACCATAAGGATTTATACAAGCAAGCTAACAAAGTGAGATTTTCAGACTATACTGAACTTTATTGAAGCTGCATCAATGAAAAAATAGGGCTCATACGTCAAAATAAAACTACAGAGCGAAATGTTCTACAATGTAACATGTGCATGTCATTACTGATGTGAGATACAATATCAGGTGTGTTAGTGGTGGATAAATAAGGCTTAAAGCATAAGGCTTTTTTCAGACTCAAAATTCATTTCACAGTGACAGTCGTTCTTCTGTATGACTGTGCTTCTTAATATCCCATTTTCAACCAAAAACGTTTCTATAAATGTATAAGCACGTATTGCGTGTCCTTAAAAAAGAAAGAAAGCTTGCTACGGCAGTTTGTATATTCACTCATCCACTTGCACTGTACTTGTGATTTAAATACACATTTGTTTCATTAAACTGATGTATTTGGTTCTTCTGATCTCCTGTGAACCTCTTATGAGAGGTGCAGTGTAGGAGCATTAGCAGCAATAGTTATGGGAAGCTTAACATTTACCATCCTTTCTGTATCTGATATGAAAATATTTTCAATCAAAAATGTTAATGACTTTTCAGTAATTCCTGATATATTGATCTAGGAGTAAACGTGACTGGGAAAATCCACCCAAGGGGAAAAAAGTAATCTTGTCATGCAGTATTTTTTTTACATAAATACAAAAATTACAACTTTTTATATGAAGACTCAGTGTAAACACTGCTTGGGCCCTTTATATGGTGCTTTCAAACTCTTTTCCCATTACAAAAACTTGAATCACCATATTTAATTCATTCTTAAAGTCTCTATTTTTCAGTCTAAGTTGATTTCCCCTCTGCCCCGTCTCAAACTTTGAAAAAGGTGTGTTTGAGGAAGCAAAAGAAAGAGTGTGTTTAAAAAATATGGAAGCTCTTTTCTCTGGGGTATCATTAAAAGGTTGGCATCTCTGGTCTCAGGACTGGTTTTAACAGTCTGTTGTCGTCTTATCCTTACATGCCCTGGATAAACTCTTGAAGCTGTCGCACAATCTCAGTATCCACTGTCTCCATAAGAGCCTGGAAGCTCTGGTCCCCCATCAACATCTGCTGAGCCTTCAGTTTCTCATAGACAAACTGCTGAAGAGAGACGCTGTGCACAGGGTCCTCAAGAGCCAGCTATAGAGGAAGAAAAAAAAACAAAGTCCTGATTTTGTTTTTTGGGGTCTACTGGAATAGGTTTTCATACTTGAATGTTAGAAATACTTTTTTCACATATTTTGGATTATTGCAGCACTTCATTTCCCAGTCTGTTAGTAGCACTCGGTTTAGTTCCAGTCTCTCTAAAGACCTTTTTTTTTTTTTATGAAAAGCGCAATGTGCTCTAATTGGTCACCTAGAACAGTATGTTGTGATTGGTCAACCGATTCAATGAAATGAAATGAAATGATTCAATGAAGTGACAGAAATGTCAAGGCCTTTACCATAATCACAAATTTTAAGTTACTACAAATTTTTTCGTGTATGCCTTGGGAGGGGAATTATTAAAAAAAGGGAACAGTGTGACGTGTACGTTCCTGGTAGAATTAATGTATGGGAAATAAGTTTATCAGTAGCTATAAAACAATAGTTTGTCCTAAATCTATGCTGTGCAACAGCTTGATAAAAAAAATATATATATATATACATTAAATATAAATTAATACAAATAAATAAATAACTAAAAAGACAAATCAAGGTTTTAATGTGTTTAGATACGTCCCAATTTTGGTAACACAGGGTTGCAAAAATCACAAACATCTTGGGCTCTATCTTGCACCCGGCGCAAATGACTTTATACACTGACGCATTTATCATTCCTATTTTGTACGCGCGCAAAGCGGGTTTTTTCCTCCACAGACGCACGTCGGAAATGAACTTGCGCTCCCTGGGCGGGTCGGCGCAAAAAGGAGGCGTGTGTCGGCGCAAACAATTCCTAGTGCTATTTTGCAGTTCTAGAAAACAATTGCACCAATGACCAGGAAAAACCTGGTCTAAAGTCAGTGGCGCATTGCGCGTTGTTCATAATGCTATTTTAAGCGCGCATGCTTGGCCATAATACAGAGAGTGAACAACGCGCATACACTGTAGATGATTCTCTCATCTACACAGATGAATTTTACTTTTTGCAAATGATACATTATTATAAGAAAAAATATATAAACATGAGGGAAATCATTGTTGTGTCCATGATGATGGGAAAAATAGGCATACAACTTACACATTTACCCAAGTTATTATATGCATGTTTAACCGAAGCTAATTTGGGTGTGTTTGTACCATCCCCAATGTCCCTTCTCTTTCTTTTACGGCCCTGACGAGAACATCGGCTGTGGACCGATGCTGAAGCGCGTCTGGTAAATGCGCCGTTAAAATAGTATTGCGCCATGGAACAAGCGCACCTCGTTCCTCACGCTCTTAAAGGGAATGTGATATGATGCTCTTATTGGTTTATTTCCGTTACGCCCAAACCACACCTATGAATAATGAAGCTACTCCAGACCAACCTTGCGCCAGGCGCAAGAGGCATTTATCCCACCGGGAAAATAGCAACAGCACCGGGATCCGCCCACAAAGTTACTTGCGCTTTGCGCTTTGACACTTGCGTTTCAGATCGTTAAAATAGGGCCCTATAAAATTAACAATAAAATCATGCATTGTTTTATTTTAAGAAGAAGAAAAAAGGTTTAGGCCTTCTTTTAAACCCCAACAAGCACTAGCTCAAACTTCATAAAGTCAAACAGTGTACTATGGGATGCCAGTGTAAAATATGTATTCTAGAGAACAAGGCTTTCAGAATAAGCATATTCCAGTGTTGGGTATCTGGACTGACTCATTCAAATCTACAGTTAAAAAGCTTTTAACATTTGACTCGCGTCTAGTAATTCTCCAGCGTGGACCTTATGCCGTTCATTGACACTTTCATAGCAAATGCGAGTTAAAGCAAAAACACCCATGAAACCAGCACTGAGCCAGGTTCACACAGACGTTATCATCTCAAAACCTTCCCCATTTCCGGCAAGAAGGAACCTTGTGTACACACACCACACACACATACGCACACACAGCCAGGGGTTCGAGCCTCAAAGAGATCAGTATCTCCTCAGAACCAGGCCAGGTCGGCCAGAAAGCTCACTCCACACACACAAACCCATGGACTCTCACTCTAAAAAAATGATTTGTTGGCTGAACAACCATTACTCATTTGAGCCATTTTGTAAGCACAAAACATTCTTTACTTAAAAATATATTTAACGTGATGCACATATTTTTAAAGAGTAACTAAACCCTAAACCAACTTTTTTTTTAGTTTATGATCTGTAAGAATGGATCTTTATTAATACCAGTCATTGTTTCAAGTAACTTTTTTGACATTTGTGTATAAAGTGTTTTATTTCTACAATACATGGTGTAAAAACGTCTTGGTGCTGCCCTCTTCAGGTTGAATGGTAGCTACTGCAGTTGAATTTTCCTATTGGATGTTCCGCACTTTGTGACGTACGCAGCTTTCAGCTCACCACGCTCTTGGTACGAGCGGCAGTATAAAAACCAGCTTGTTTCGTCAAAACCACTGTAGCGAGTCAGGAGTTGGAATTGTGAGTATTGAAAACGATCAGGATAGAGTGTTTTAGCATCTATTTCGTCCCCTCTATCTCCGCTGGGGTCTGCCCCCTTTTTCAGGATTTTTTAAAAAATTGCCAGTGGGTGGAGTCAGGCTCTGACCAGGGGTTTATTTAAGTAAAGAATGTTGCATGAAGTCAAATATTTAAGTACATATAACAAAGTTTTTTATTTGTTAATTTTAAGTACAATTACTCCAAGTTGGGATTACTTAAAAAGTATGATGCCAAAATGGTGCATATATATTAAGTAAATCCAACACATCATTTTTAGAGTGCTCTATGAAACTTGCCCCACAAGGAATTTCCAGAAAATGGTGACTTCTTTCTTAATACTTGCTGAGAAGAAATGAACCCTTTTAATCATATATACATATTATATAGTGGGAAAACTTGCAAAATCGGCAGCGAGGGTATCAAATACTTGTTCTCCCCACTTTATGTACCGAGTTTTGTACACGTCCGTGAAAGGTAGTGGGAGGGGCGCTTCGTTGCAATTTTATAGGTGGCGCTATCGAGCCATTTTGCCACACCTAATTCCGAAACCCATATCAGATGTACATTTTCGCCAGTTCTGAAGCATGAGCAAAGTTTCATCAAGAGATTGAGCATGTTTAGGCCCTCAAAAATGCCATTCATTTCGAAGAAGCAGAAGCAGCAGCAGCGAAATTATATTAAATCAAGCAATTCTCTTCAAAGAGGAACATAAATAAATGTTTTAAAGTGATTTATGTAAGATTTGTGGATATAATGAAATAAAGGTGCAAAACCCTGTCAATGTTGGAACATGTTCCAAAGAATTGTTTTCTGTTCTCCCTTTTAATAAGTCAAATCTACTTGATATCTATTTCTGTGTTCAGCACATTTGTTGGCGACTGAGACATTGAGACGTCAGCAGACAATTGTGAAGGAATTTTCTTGGTGTAATAAAAGGGCATTGATCCATATACAAGACACCAATTCCCTCTCAGTATTTATATGCTAATCCTGACTGTGCAAAAACAAATGGCTGACGTCTCCACCCTCATTAAGATGAATTCATTAATTGACTTTGCTTTCCATTGGATAGACAAAACAGTCACACTTTCTTTCTGTCATACACAGGAAAACAATACATTATTAGGATTTATTGATAAAATGACTCGAATTTATCAATAGAAAATGTATAGAGATATTTTAAAATACTTGGGGCATATTTTTTAGGAGTTTGACCAGTCAAGCTGTCATCAATTGTAAAATTAGATTATGTTTCAGAGGGTGAACATTTTTTTTTTTATGATGTAATGCTATCACTGCACTCATACAGTGGCAAACTGTAATGCCCTTGTATACCACAATGTAAAATATGAATAATGCTCTGCTAATGAAGGGGGAAGGACATGGGGAGAGAGAGAGAGAGAGAGAGAGAGAGAGAGAGAGAGAGAGAGAGAGAGAGAGAGAGAGAGAGAGAGAGAGAGAGAGAGAGAGAGAGAGAATTAGCATTGCTGCGCATATATATATATATATATATATATATATATATATATATATATATATATATATATATATATATATAATTTGATGTTTTAAGCTCTATTATGCTTCAAATGACCGGAAAAATCTAAGTAAATGTAACATTTAGGGAAGTCTATTTAGTATGGTATAATTTCAACCCTTTCTTTGACACTGGCTAATTGATGTATTGGCACTTGATGCTTTCAGTAAACCTCTAGAGCAATGTTATAGTAAATTTGGCATAAACATCACATCATTACATTATACGTTTATTTAAAAAACATTAAGATGTGTCATGGAGCGTACATCTGTCAATGTGATGAGCATTAACAATGCCAGCTGTGGTCTTTGGTGATTATACTTATAATTCACACTAAATTAACTCTGGCAGCTTCCCTGCTTCACATGAAAAATAAAAAGCGAACAAAAAGTCATTTTCCACGGTACTTTTGGATTTAATGATTTTAAATGCCACCATCTGCAAACTGTAATACCCTCCAAAAGGTTAAATATGGCAAATGTCTAACACACAGTCTCTCTCTCCACATAATGTTGGTGTAAAACACAAGATTCAACATTTACCCTCCCTGAGACATTTGCGCAGAAAACTTAGCCCCAGTGCTCACATCTTCCCCCGAGATGTTTGATCACTGATTCATTTGATTCCCAACCACCAGATCAGAAGTGTCAAGCTCATTTGTGCCCCCAATAATTTTGTAGGATTCCTTTTCATGATTCTGACATCATGTGGAAACAAAGAACCTAGTGTCTGTGAAGTTTGCAGCTCAACGTTTAATTAAAAGGGTAAAAGTGAAGGTTATTTGTCCCACACTCGTTGTTACAGCTTGATTTGGCCTATATCACAGCCAAGCTAACTGACGTCTTGGGACGTCTTTTGACCATACGTCAACATCCGCTGTTTTAGGGTACCCTTTAACGTCAATTAGATGATGTTATCGGATCCTAACCCTACCCCAGACCTAAACCTACCCGGTCACCAAACTGACGTTAAAGGTAAAGCGTCAGTTGTAAGACGTCCCAGGATCGTCATGTAACTGACGTTAAAGGGTACCTTAAAACGGCGGATGATGACGTATGGTCAAAAGACGTCCCAAGACGTCAGTTATATGACGTCTTGGGATAAGACTGTGTTAGTTTGACAGAGCAAGTATTTAAGTAAGTAACCCAACGATGGGTTACTTAATAGTTGGATTTTTAGTTGGAATAGTTGGAAAAAACAATGGATTTTAATAGTTAAGGAGATTTCACATGACAAGCGTCAGCCCTGGTCAATGCATTGATCTCTATGAAGCGGCAGATTCAGTGTAACGCCACTTTTCAGTTTAGCCTTGCTCAAGATGGTATGAAAAGTTCAAATAAAACCTTGTTTTAAACGTTGTTTCAATCAATCAGAGTTTTTTAATTGACTGATGTAATCAGCATTGAAGTCGCTGAAAGATCCAGACCATCAAGCGTCTTGGAGACGCTGCCACAGTTCTTCTGGATTATTTCTGTCTCAGTTTTTCTGTTTCTTTGTGTTGTAATCCCAGACAGACTCGATGATGATGAGATCAGATCTCTGTGTCGATATAATTATAACAATCTCCCTGGATTTTAATGGCAGTACATTTATTGAACAAAAATTAATTATTTTGTCAAAATGAACAAAATGAAAGTGTTTGTTTTGAAAAACATTATTAAAAAAAATATTAAATTATTTGTATCAATACTTTGTGCCATTTACCCCAAATGTGGGGTAAACTGCCCATCTTGCCACCTCTAATATTATTAAGATTTAACAAACCACTTTTATAATTTATTTTCACACAAAATCTGTTGCTACATCAATCTTCAAAAAAAAACAACAAAACATACTGTATATATATATATTTCTTTCTGCAATCATACACTACAGGAGTAATGAAAAGCACATTTTTGTTAGGGTGTCTTTAGCCCCGGTGTACCCCATTTATTAGAAAAAAAAAAGAAAGAAGAAAAACTATTGCTAGTAATGTAAAAATAGCTAAAATGGCTAAAAAATAGCTAAAAAAAACCAGGGGAAAGGTGCATCATGCGGCCCCTTTTAAGGAATAGCCTCATAGTTACAGTATCAAAGTCGAAACATAGGAATCAATAGATAAATGCTGCTTGTGACCTTGGTAGACAAACAGTATTGCACATAGACTAAAAAAGATCTCTCCAGTGATCTAAAGCAACACTGATGCTTTTTTTTTTAACACAATCAATTCGTCTATCAACTGCAACTGGACAGCTTAAAAAATTCAATAAAATGCGGTTTTAAATCCCACCACTCACTCAAAGCATTCATTATGACGTCCTCAAAATGGTTTCTTATTGTAGGACATGGATCATTCTGCTTAACCGAAACCTCCAAGACCATAAATTGTTGAGACCTAAGTGGCATTTAGACACAGGAAGCACTAGGACCTTGAACAATTGAAGGATTTTGCTGAAAAACAAGGATGGGTTTAAGAAAAAAGGAAACTTTGAAGTGTTATTTTGAGCCAAGCCATTACTATAAAGCAGAGAGGCCTGTGGAAGAAATCCTGCTTGAGCTGCCATGAACTTTTAAAGGATTTTCCTGAATAAAGTCAAAAACTTTGAAGACCAGATGTGTAAATGCCAATAAAGTCAATCTCAGCGTTACTTAAAAGTAAAGGCAGTCATCTATATTTAAGCTTGAATGGACCCTTGGATTTCCTTTTCCAGTGTCTTCGGGAATCCCCCGCATAGACTTTCAAGTTCATAAAAAGCAAGATTTACTCAGTAACACTGTATAATAACTTTCAATTAAGAACATTACAACACTTTGTTAAACAGACTCCAGTGATCTGATGTAATCACTCAAGTCAGGAAGTTGTCTGTAGTAATAAAAACCTAAGTTCATGTACTGTGAGCACCCCAATGGTTATACTTGCAACGTTTTGCTCATACTGTATTTAACAACTAACTCTATCCTATGTGATTAAAATAGCTTTTCTACAGGTAGGTTTCTTTAAGTGTCATCGTCATCTATATAAGAGTTTTCAGAAAACTGTCACAATTTTTATTTCAGTTTCTTTCTAACGTAAGAAAAATAATGTTCATGAAAAACTGTATCAATTTCAGTGCAAATCCTTCATAAATACCTTGTTGTGTTATTTGATTGCAAACATTTAAGCAATAATAGTTTTAAGTATATTCACAGGAAATTATTCAGCTCATTTTTCATAAATGAAGCCCAATGTGACACTTTTTTCACACTTTAAGAATGAATTTTAATTTTAAATAAAATTTTCTCATTAATGTATGAAAAACAAATTATTAATAACAGTAGTAGGAAATAGTTGTAAGATTATCAATAGGAAGATATTTTTGGTTTGGTGTCCATGAAAGGGTAAGGATGAGGCTGTTGGGGTACAGAAGATAAAGAAGATTTTGAAACACGGTTAAGCAACGGTTATACTTCTAAAGTAAAAGAGGATTGCCATTTGTCAGTCTCAGGGAAAACAACAAAAACAAAATCATTTATGTACATTTCTAAAAGAAAAGCCATTAGAGAAATCATATTATGGCCTCTCTCATATAGCCATCAAGTGTCTACTCCACAATCGTTATCTTCACAATTTAGTCATGATCTTAACATTTTTTTCATTGTCTTATTAACAATTGTTTTATTATTCATTTATTTAAAAAAATATTATCAGTATTTCACAAACAAAACTACATCAGGACACTCTGCCCTTTTGTTTAAACATTAAAGTCAATTGTATGGCCACTGACTATAGCTGTACTGACTAGTACTGTAAAGCCAATCCATAAATCCATTTTCCAAAAGGAAAGGTCAACCTCAACATTTACGTAAATCAAACTTTTCAGGCATGATGGGGCAGCTGTAATTTACTTCCCGAGTTGCCAATAAATCCTGCCTTACCTTCCAAAGTCTGAAAGGTTAAGCCCACATTTGCTTACTCTGCATTTCCTCAGGCTCTTAAAATAGACTCTAAATGATATTAATGGTGTGCTTTGCATCCACTTTGCTGGGATGGTAATGAGTGGATCAAAGACATGGAGCCGTGCTTCATGAATTTCTAATTAGAGTTTTAAGCCTCATCAAGTCACTCAAAGAGGCCGTGGACTAAATGAGAGCGGTGCTTTCCCATACAAACTGTGCATTCAGTCATTCAGAATCAACCATCATCCTCTTCTGTGAGCAACATTGTCTTATTTCGTGTTCTTGGCCAGCAATGGCTTTTCTTTAATCTGTTGGGTCACAGGGAAGAAGGGAAAGGAGCAGGGCAGTGACTTTAATATCTCCTGCTGACAGACATGTCACAGCACCAGATCATTTAATAATGAAGGGAATTCTCCAAGTGAAAGGCTGCTGTATTCTTAAAGCCTTTGGAGAGGAAACTGCTTTTCACAATGTTATATCCATGTTTAACATAGGGTCAATGACAAACGCTGAATAAAAAAATAAAAAAAGAAATTTTTCATGTCATGACATTTTAGCTATTTAAGCTGACCTGACAACAATATTGAGGATGGATTTACAACACATTCTTATGAATAAAATTTTTCTGAATTTGAATTTAGCAGTCAACCAAGTTCACCCAAAAATGAAAATTCTGTCAGTATTTACTCACCCTCATGTTGTTCCAAACCTCTGTGTTTATTTGTTCTGCTGAACACAAAGGACGATATTTGGAAAAATGTTTTAATCAAACAGATTTCATTCCCCATTGACTACCATAGAAGGAAAAAATACATAGTTAGTCAATGGGGAATGAAATCTGTTGGATTAAAACATTCTTCCAAATATCTTCCTTTGTGTTCAGCAGACCAAATAAACACATAGAGGTTTGGAACAACATGAGGGTGAGTAAATACTGACAGAATTTTCATTTTTGGGTGAACTAACCCTTTAAGTCGCAATGGCAATACAGTGGCATTAGCTTTTGGATCTCAGGAGTTTTTCCGAGGATATGTCATCAAACGTAAAGGCATCACTATTTAAGTGAAAATGAATGGCAGGTAATATGCATTTTGAAACCAGAAGAAAATAGCTAATTAGTGTGGTTAGAACCACTCCTATTCAGTTAATGAAAAAAAAAACTGTAAAATGTAACCTTTTTAAATAATTAAACAAGTTTTATTGTAGTTTATGTATGGTAAGACACTTGGATGTGTCATATTACAATTTTTCCAAAATCAAGCTCAGATGGAGTTATGTGGCTTTTCTCCAACGAATGTTGGAGATTTGCGTTTTTTCAGTCATTAGAATGGCCGAATACAGGTCACAGAGTTGATTGTAGCTATGTGGTCGCACAATCTTGTGTTATTTTTTACATGTACTGTATATAACTGATGTATATGGCTAGACATACAATGTTTTGCAGACAATGTGAGGATCCACTGGAGTTAAGAAGTTTAAGTGTATTATATTAACCAGTATTTTTTCCAATCAAACCAACGTTCAGAATGGTAATGTTACAGAAGGAACGCATGAAAAGAAACAAAATACTGATTCTGTTTGGAGTGAACTTTCAGATTTTTAAGCTCTGTTCTTAAATGATATGTTACGAGCAGTTTTAAGAAAAAATGATAAGAACTGCACTGCACTACACTCGCAATGATATGGATAAGTACATAATCAAATTCATAAATTTTACATTTTTTAAAATACATACAGTACTGAGTGACAATGTCTTTGTTATAGAATACATGTGAATACATAGCTACATAAAATATATATTACTAGGGATGTGCATGAGTAATACTCTTGAACTCCGATTGACATTGATGTAAACAATGATCGATCATGTTTACCCAACAGAGTGCAAAGTAACTCTGCAAACACTCTTGAGACAGACCTTTTAATAAAAAAATATATAAATATAAAAAAAAAAATCACTGCTCATTAAAAACACAATGACAAGTGCTGAAATCCCAATAAGCCAGTTGCGACGACAATAGTGTGCATGCTTATGATTATTATGGTAATCTGCAGGCAGAGAAAAAGACGTTTAGACTGGAACCAATTGTACAATAAAAATATCTTTTTTAAGAAATTCACTTAGGAACAGTCTTACAAAACTATTAGAATTTATTCAGCGTCAGGATTTTTGTGAATGATAAAATCACTTAGGAGACTGCAATTCTGGTTCACTAAAAATAAAAAAATAAAAACTGTAAATTGTCTTGATGGTTTAACCCTGCATGACAACTGAGCGATGAATGGCAAAGTATTAGCACTTTTACACACTGTGCAATAAAACCGTATCCCTGTATTGATTAGCTTTAATCCCACTGCTAATCAAATTATCTGTTTAAGTCTGGCTATTAAAGCAATATTGTACACTGTAAAACAAGAGTACATCAAATACCATCCCCTTTATCTTTAACTGTCCGATCAGAAGAGAGAAACTTCAAGTCTGAGATCTTATATGCACCACTCATTTCTAAATGATACCATCAAATTGGCTGAAACAAAGAAAGCAGCAAAAATAAATAACTTACAAAAGATAGATGCTTCTCTCTTCACACATTAGAACTTGATATCACTTCTCTGAAGAGATTCACTGTCAAAATGAACTCAGTATATCATAAAATAGAATCTGGATTATATTTCCTTTCCCCACAACTGTGTTTTGCAAAAGGGAAAAAAACCCGAATCAGGCCATTTCAAAGGTCTAGATGAAGTTAACATTCAAGATTGAACAGTTATTTGAAATTTCTCGAGACTAAATATACCCCTGAAGCAGAAGATTACGAAAGGTCAAAATTAGCATTTTTGGCACGGCAGCAGCAGCACAACAACAACAACAAAAAAAAAACCTCAGCTACTAGAGAAAAGAGAGATTACAGACTGAAAATAATTACTTAAACTGAAAGAAAAAGTGGATAAAGCTAATTGTTTGTCAATTAGGTAAGAGATCGTGGGGCAAGCGGTGCCAATTTTAACTTAAATTGTAAAGCTATTAAGCCCAATTATATTTCAGCATCTAACACAGGCATTAAAAAAACATCTAAAAACATATTAAAAAGAAAACAACTAAATAATTAAATAAGAAACTACACGTAAAACTATATCAAATAAAACAAATAAATATAAATTGATTGCCATGACAAATATTATGCACTCTTAGCTAGATTGAGGTGACAACGTTCTAAAAAAGTATTTAAATGTAATAATTAGTTAAACAAAAATTGTCACAAATAATTCAAATTGAATAAACAAATTATGTCACATGACAAAAAAGGTCCCACTTTATATTAAGTGGCTTTAAGTACTATATACTTAAATTGAAATTAATAATTTGATACAATGGACTTATTGTGTACATGTTTTACTTATATTTTAAAAATACCATCATGTAATTACAGCTATAATTACTTTATGTAATTACATTTGAATTACACAGTTGACCCTCCCCTCACACCTTAACCTACCCTTAAACTGACCCATACCACCACACCTTTCCATAACCTTACCCGTATCACACCTCAATAGCAGCAAAAGTGTTTTACAATACAACAGGAACACAATAATACATTGTACTTATTGTTCAAATGTAAGTACATAGTACGTAAAGCCACTTAATATAAAGTGGGACCCAAAAATTATTCACTGTTCACTAGATTAACTTTCTCCATTCTCCCCCATGAGCCATTTACCACAGTGTTCCCCAACAGAGCACATGTTAAACGTCTCCCTTATCTCAACCCTATTTCTGTTCAGTGCCCAAAATGAAATAGCTCACTACTATATAATATGTGACTCAGTGAAACTGGCAAGTTTCTACATAAAATCATCCAACATAATGTAAAGAACATTCTGTGAAAATATAACCTTGATATCTTTATTATTGACAGGTGTACGACTATGACAAACATTTGCTGAACTTTGGGCTCAGAAAATCATTTATTGAGTTATTGAGAAATTCCAATGTAAAAACAAGCTTATTTTTTAAAACTGCAACCTATTTTAACCAGAATTACCCTGACTATGTGTCATATACACTGTAAAAAATTTCCGTAAAAAAACGGAACATAGTACCATATAAATTTGAAGGTTTTTTCCGTATTTGTCTTTTACGGGTCTTTTACCCTTATTTTTGAATTGCGCGTTGCATTGTGGGAACGAGATCCTGGCAGCGCGAAAAGTTTAAGACGCAACCTCCATTACACACGCAGATGACCGCGGGGAAAGTTGCTTTCTAAAGCCGGATTTCGGGTGTGTGGATGCCATTCCGACACTTATGTGGTAAAACTTAAACTTAAAAACGAAAATTATGTTTTGCTTGATGTCAAAAAAGCTGTTAACGTAACGTTATTTTTAGTTACCATCTGGCATTAGGCAAATGAATGTCGGAGCCGCGTCACGTTTATCATTTTATGCATATCGTCACACATTGAAAGATTTAGTTAAGACTCGTGGAGGTTCTCGATTGTAGTGTCCTCATTGTAATGGGCTTATTTACTTTTATTTGTCGTGATGCGGTTTATTTCTTGCCGAGCGAATCCGTTAACCAGTTGTGCTAAAGGCCAGTTCTAACGTTAGTGTCTTTAGAGCAATTTAATGCCGTCAAACAAAAGCTACCAGAGGAATCGTCAAGAAAAGCCATTAAGACTTGCTTGATTTGAAAGGCATGAAGACACAACGTGAAGAGACTGTGTGTGAATATCCAGTAACTTAACCGGTACAGCTGGATCAAGGAAAACACCAGCACCTTTTCTGCAAAATGAGGTAAGTTAACGTTATGTTTTCGTTAGACTTCATGTTTTTGTTTTAGTTGACACACACACACGACTTTTAACCCCAAATAATAAAAGATTAATTTACATTTAGCATGACTGCTATTATCTAAACTTCTGCCTGTAATGTTAGTCATTCTTTCCCCCCTCATTTGTTTATTTCATAATGTTTCTGTTGTTTTCTTATCTATTAACAGGACTTTTCTGCTGTAGTTTACATCCAAAGCACCACCTGCATGCTTCTTATGGGTTTGTATTTTGTTTTATTAGCATTATTATGAATGTTCAATACTGGCAAAACACATTTGTATTTAGAGTCTGAAGAATAAACTCTGTTTATAGAAAAAGTTGGTTGCTGAATACCCCCTTCAAAGATATTTATGTTTACATGGTCAGTAGAAATACAAATTGTATAGGGAAGATTTAAACAACTATGTTTAAAGCGTTTTTTAGAAGTGATCGTGTTATGTTTTTCATTTTGTAATATCTTTTTCTGTTTAAGGTGGTGGACATTCAGAGTTGCTGTCATTCAAGAAGTTATTGACTACATCTCCTACCCTATTGAGGCAGTAAGATGCAAAATACCTGAAGAAAATGGCACTTATCCTGGAGTTCATATAAAGGTAAGCAACATATTTTTAATTAAATTATTTATAGAACATGTAATTGTGATTCTGTTTATTTAGTTGAAAATAATGAAACATATTAGAATGTAGCCTATAGTTGAGCATGCAGTCTTAGCATTTTTAAACAGTGTTTGAGTTTGAGAGAATTAGGGATGGCTGATAATTTGTTTATAGTTGATAATTTAGTGAACGTAAAATACTGTACATTTGTTTTTCAACCTCAACCTGGTCTACATGATACTTTATTGTCAATTTTCCTTCATTTAATTTCTTGTGTAGCTAAAAACATATCCATTTTTTTTTTTCATTTCCAACTTTCCTGCGTAAAAATCCTGAACGAAGGTTGAAAAGGCTGAGATGAAGGAAACGTCCCCATTTATCCAAAACTGCTGAAGTTACTGTATGAACAACTTCGGAAAACCAGGTAAAGTTTCAAGCTTTTGTCAAATCTAAAAATGGAACTTTAACTGAACATACTGAAAAATGAACGTTTTTCATGCAAATTGTTAAGATCTTAAAGGGATAGTTCACTTTGAAATAAATTTTTGAAATCTTTTATCTTACCTCAAGGACATCCAAGATGTAGGTGTCTTTGTTTCCACAGTATTTTCAATTTTGATATTTTTAGGTCAAACCGTTCTTGTCTGTCAGTCATATAATGGAGGTTTATGGGGTTCACCCTGGGTCCCCCTAAAGAGCATGCACAGCCACAGAGAAGTCCAAATTAAACATGATTTAATGACTCGTGAATGTAAGTACACACTGATGGCCTAAGACACGAAACGAGCGGTTTGTGTGAGAAAACGAACAGTAGTTATATTGTTTTTACCTCTTGTAACCACAGCCACGTCCATGTGATCTGAAGGCACGGGCGCTTCGGTCTGCGCACGTGCTGGAAGTGATCTCTTTCGTGTGTGCGTCACTTATTGTTTACATAGAGATTTCGGAAGTTTTAGCTTTCACTGTGAAGATCTAAACATATTTAGATATACAGGAAATCACAATGGAAGACGATTTCGATATTTAGATCTTCACAGTGAAAGGTAAAACTTCTGAAATCTGAGTGAACAATGACTGACGTACACACGAGAGAGATCACTTCTGGCACGTGTGCAGACCAAAGCGCCCCTGCCTTCAGATCAGTTGGACGTGGCTGTGATTACAAGAGGTAAAAACAATATAGTGTTAGTTTTCTCACACAAACCGCTTGTTTCGTGTCTTAGGTCATCAATGTGTACTTACATTTACGAGTCATTGAATCATGTTTAATTTGGACTTCTTTGTGCATGCTCTTTCAGGTGGACCCAGGGTAAAACCCCATAAACCTCCATTATATGACTGACAGACAAGAACGGTTTGACCTAAAAATATCAAAATTGAAAATACTGTGGAAACAAAGATACCTACATCTTGGATGGCCTTGAGGTAAGCTAAAACATACCAAAAATTAATTTCAAAGTCAACTATCCCTTTAATGAAATCTGAGAGCGTTCTCTCCCTCTGCTAACACCTGCCACTTTCAAGCTCCAGAAAGATAGTAAGATCATAAAAGCAACACAGTATTAGAGTCCTATCCAAATGTGATGCGATACGATTCTAGCAACAAGCAAAAAACATTTGTGCCACTTTATAAATTTGGGGTTAAACCACTGGAGTCACATAGATTACATTTGTGTCGTTGTTGCCTAAGTCGTAGTTGCCTAAGCTGTCAATGGAAGGACAGAAATCTCTCCGAGTTCCTCAAAAAGATGTTCATTTTTGTTCTAAGTTGTGGAAAGTCTGCGTGTGATTAATTACAATTAAAATTATAGGGGTGAGCTAACGCTTTATGTAATATTGTGTTCTCTTACAGAAAAATGGCATCAACACTAACATTTCACTCTTCTTTAATCCCTAGCTGGCATCTTGGGGTGGATGACCTCGCATCCAGTATGCTGCTGTGGGTGCCGCATGATTTCGAACTCATTCGATCACTTTTCTCTATATGCTTTTCGAACTGTGGCGACTAACTGTGGACTGTGAACTGTGGACGTTTCCTCCAGAGGACTTGTGTGGTATTCAATTTGCATCCATTCTGCACGTGTCCAAACATTTCACTCTATTGACTAGAAGTCTAAAGCAATTTTTAAGGATAAAAGCAGAAGCCTTATCTTCATTCCATTTTGTTTGTTTGTGTATTGTATCGTATTCTATTAGTATTGCATTTGAAAATGTTTTGAATCTTGACTTTCAAAGTTTATGAAGGTTTTTTTTTTTTCATTTTTTAAAATAATTTTGTGAGCTATTTGGTACAACACCAATATTGTGCAAGTACCTGCTCATGTTTTTTTTATTTTATTTCTCCCATGTTTGTTTAATGTCTTAACTTTTTCCACAATACAAGCACTTTTTTATGGTGATTTGCACATTGTTTAATTGTGTGTCTGTCTGTATATATCAATCTTTACCCATTTAATGCGTTTTAAGAATGTTTACATGAAATGTTTACAAAAATAAAACATGTTCAATATGTATATATCGTTCTTGAATTATTTGCTACCAAAATATATGCTATAAAAATAGAAATTTCTGAATAAGGATTATCCGTGAATAGTAGAGAAAATACGGAATTTTCCATTTTAGGTTTGACGGAAATGTCCGTCAATGGTACAGAAAAACTCATGTAAATCTACGGAAATATCCGTTCTAAGGTTTACGGAAGTGCCCGCACAAAAACGGAAAAAGTGCTGGTAATTAATTACCAGCACTTTTTCCGTTTTTTAACGGAGATTTTTTTAACAGTGTACCACATTAATGCTGAGATTCTCACATTTTCAGTGATATGTGTGACACATTTACAGGAAAATATTGAAATTTTGTCCAAAAAGCACGAAACATTGAAACGAATCGGGAGGACCACATAAGAGCTTGATTTGAAACCGAAACATCAGAAGCAAGTGCTTTACCCTAACGATTATAAAAACGATTATATTCACAACTCTAGTCAGTCATCATCACCAAGACTGCCATGATTGTCGCTCGTGCAGATTTATGTGTGTCTGTTTGCAAGTTATAATTAGATGTTTTGTGCTGAAAGTAAACCCAAGACAACTGAACTCAATGTTTAGGAAGCCAACTTTACTTTTTATTTTTTGTGCAAAAAAAAACTGTCAATAAAATTATCAATTTCAGTATTTATCATGTTATAAATGAACATTTCGATACTGTATCTCAAAGCTCTTAGTGTAATCTATCATTCTTTACAGAAATAAACACAAATGACCTGTTCTCGTCTTTTTTTTTTTTTTTTTTTTTTTTTTTTTGGCTATGATTACGCTCTTAATCTCGTAATTAGATTCTGTGACTTTAGCCGGGGTTTACACAGCGAGGCCAAAACAGTAGCTGAAAAATCCCAGGATGACCTATTACTTCCACCTAGATTCTGAAGCGTGCATATGATGGACACTTTACTATCCCATAGGGCCATGGGTGAGGATTTATGAATGGCAGTGAAGCGATTCAACTGACTCTGGTACTGTAGATCATATGTATGGCATATGCATTTTGAGCTAAGGCTTATTTGCCAATAGGAAAACTCCCCATGGGCAATTTGAGATTAAGAGTAAATCGTGACCCTAGTGGAAACACTCATACTGGATACCAGAGACTTTGTCCATCACCAATGAATTAAACACCCCCTGTATATTGAAAATACGAGAATCACAAGAAAGAGATCAGCCTTGCATGATGCTTCCAATAAATGAAGCAAAAGTGTCCAACACCACTTATCAACTTCACTCAAAGCACCACTGACACGGTCCTCTAAGTCACTCGAGGAAAGAGAAGCGCTGCTTGTTCCTAAGAGGTAGCTCTAGAGGACAAAGTGCTGTTATGCTAGCGGCGCTAATGCGTGGCCACGGAAAACAGAAGAGAGTAGAGAACGCTTGAGAGGGTTCTCAGTATGGTCCTATCAACAAACTGAAGGTTAAGCTGTCTGAGACATGCTGAGAGCTCTTCATTTAGGTGTGGAAAAGGTCAGAGACCTTTAAAATGGTTGGATGGAACTACAGAAAATACAGAATGGAGACAAACAAAACCATCCAAATAAACTTAAAGCCACAACGAATGTTGATTGGAAAACAACTTATTTGGTTTATGTATTTAAAAGACTAAAACTACACAGAAAACAATCGTAGCATATATGGTTTTGCAATGACACAAGGGTATGTAAACAAATACATTTTCAAGTAATTAAAGTCATGCAAGAGAACTCTAAAACCCAACAAAACAGTTATTAGGCCCATTAAAAAGCAAAACATATAAAAGACAAAATGTACATTTAAGTCCTACTGTAAACATTATTCTTCATTGTGCCAAAGCAGTGTGGATGTCTTTCTCCCATGGGCCATTTTCCTCTCCCTTGTCCAGTCCAAATTAGCATATTACTATTATGCTATGATAACAATCACATAATAATCTAATTAGACTAACGGCATGAGGGCCGCCTTGAAAGTTTTCATAGGCAAACTGAAGAAAGCTGTCATTATTTCATAATCATTGTATTTTTATGAGATTTGCAAAAAACCCTGAAATCTTGAGCTGAATACATTACTGATGATTGTCTAAAACAATTTTGTGTCCTAATTTAGTTTTGATTCCCTTAATAATAATATGCTAATGCAACCATATGTTAACATAAATGATCTGAAGAAAAAAAGTTACACTAGAGGTTCAAACTAGGCTATAAAATATTTGAATGTAGTGCTAAAAGTGTTAGTAATTTCACCAAAGTAAACTTTAAAAAAAAAAAAAACCTGTCAGGTTAATTCTTCTCAATAATAACAGAATCAATGATTGGGAAAAAAAATATATTACTATTTAGTTTGGGGTCAGTAAGATTTTTAAAACTAAATAATTAAATACTTTTATTTACCAAGAATGCCTTATAAAAACATGTAAAAAACACGTCTAATGTGTATAATGCCACAAAAGATTTATTTTAGATGTTCTTTTGAACTTTCTATTCATCAGTGTACCATATTAGAATGATTTCTGGATCATGCGACACTGAAGACTGGAGTAATGGTGCTGAAAATTCAGTTTTGCCTAAACAGAAATAAATTAAAAATTACATATTTTTTAATTCTAATATTTTACAATATTACTGTTCAAATAAATCCAGCCTTTAAGGCAACATTGGATTGCCCCTTTTTACAATATGTAAAATAAGTCTCTAATGTCCCCAGTGTGTATTCAAAGTTTTAGCTCAAAATACCCCACAAATTATTTTTATAGCATGTTAAAATTGCCAAACATAGTTTTTGTGTGTGCCCCTTTAAATGCAAATGAGATGGTGCTCCAAGGCCCATGCAACAATACAAAAGGACAATCTCACGCACTGAAAATGTTCAGCCTTATTTGCTCAAAACGGAGTCGGACAATGATGCCTACAGAGCCAGTGAATGCAGCACGGGGAACAACTGCAAAGTCTCGTGATAGGTCTTTTAAAACTTATTTTAACATGAGTGCAGCATTTTTAGAATGCTGTGTCATGCACGATATGGTGCAAGACGCAAGGGGAACGGTTAAAGATGTGTGTCTAGCACGTTTACTTTGAAAAACATTGGGAAAAAAAGTGTAATGGAATGGAAAAATGCATTCTGTGTAGATGGCCCCTTAGGAGACTTCTTTCATTAAAAAAAAAAAAAAACAGCAAGTTTTTCTTCTGCAGCAAGTCTAAACAAGGCCATAAAACATTTGAATGCAGACGGTATCAAGAGCCAATAATTTAAAACAATATTTTTTTTTCAAACTAAACAATAACAAGGAACCCCCACCCCACCACAGGGCAATGAAAAGTGAAAAATTAAAAGTGTGTAAAATTAGGAGCGTTTCGCTCAGAGCAACATTAAGTAAAAGACATTTAACAGGCTAACCGAATCTGGCACACCCTGGGATTCACGGGTAATAAATCAGAGTGAAATGTGACATGTGGGTTATGCAATATCGCATCCCGGAAAGCAAACGATTTTAATTCAGTATTCTCATTTTGATTGACCTTCAAACCCTGAAGCATACAAACAAATAATGAGAGAAGGCAGTCACTGACAGGAAAAATAAGGCAGGGATGAGCCTTAGTAATGAGTTTGACTATGACAGAGACACTAAGAGGCAGCATCAACAATAACAGATTAAACATATTTAACCTATCCTGTTCACATCATCAAAAAAATGACTAATTCACTTCAAATAAATAGCCCTGAGATGCCATATGCCGTCTTGGACGCTACTTGTCAGTATGAATGAGTGTAAGCAAAACCATCTTCTTAATTACACAATCTATATTTACTTTCACTGAGACAGGATGTAATACAAAAACTAAAAAACTATAGCGCTTTATTATAAATTACAAAAGATGTCCGAGGGACGAATGCCTACAACACACCAAGGGAAACCATTTCAGTTCCATTTATTTTTATAATGGCAATGACGCACACTACACATCAGTTGCAACAGAATGACAGTTTAACCAGTTTGGGAAACAAGGTTAAACAAGGTTAACGCCGCCCCTATTTCAGAACTGTCCCGCTGTCTAAAGCCGCCGGCACCAATTTTGTGCGGAACTGCCTGCACAAATATCACCCTGTCCGTAACATCATGACAGTTGGGTGGTTAAATGGCTGCGATGGTTTGAAATAAACCTTTTAAATCTAAACCTGCTTCATGCTGGGAGAAGTGATAAAAAAGGTACATTTTTCCTTTTAATCCATTTTGTGCATCATTAACCAGGGAGAACTTACACCTTCCCTGTGTCAGTGTAGATTTGTAGCGTAATACATCTCTTTGACTTTATCTACTGTCTGTTGGGCACCCCACCGCCTGTTGTGTGCGGACTGATTGCTCGCTGTGTCCATTCCCTCGATTAGTTCCCTCTCTCGCTACAATATGAACCCCGGTCCTCCTCCGAAACTGCTCTGAACACTCTACGACTTTCTGCAGGAACACTAACGTAATTTAATTTACCACTGCTGTCTCAAAGCGTTCCAGGTATGTGCCCCATAAAATAAATTATATGATCAATACGTTTTTTTTTTTTACACTGGTTTAACTCACCAAAATAACTCTTTTTTTAAATGCTATACAAGATTCAACTAAATTTTAAAAGTCAGTTTAATGTACTTTAAGTTTAAATGACTGAAATGTACCTACAAATGCAAGGGAGCAATTGTTTTTTTGGGGTTTTTTTGCCTCAATAAATCAAAATGAGACAAAAAGTGTTCATCTAAGTGGTTATATCATGCTACTAATGCAACTTGGATAATAACATGTCAATCTCATCCCTCCTACTTGAAGCATTTCAGTCTTTCGGGGACGTAGGTGTGAGACTGCTTATTAGGGAGGAATATTTTGGTCATTTTGTCTACTTGAGCACTTGACAGACAAATCGGAGGTGGTGGTGTCCATCTGCGCAATCGTTTCCTTATTGTTCAATGGATGTCTAGGGGCCATTTTTCTGCATTCCACTGCGCTGTATTTCCCTTGCTTTCTATTTAAAAATGCACTAGACAGAAGTTTTTAAATCACTGCGCTCACGTCTTGCATATTGTGCAGAATCTCACGCACAACACTAAAGAAACTAGTTCAAAAGACATGGCACTCAAGTTAAAAATAAAAGTTAACACTATTAAACCAGGTGTGTAGCTGCAGACGCATCCAAACAGGCTATTTTCGTGTTTCCGCAACTCTTCAAAAGGACTCAACCTATTCCTGTAGAGAGTACAGTACACAACAGTACACAACCGGTCGAACCAGTACACTAAATCGGACTGAATCGTTCAAAACAGTTCGCGTCTTACGTCAGCGCTGATCCACCTGTTAATAAACTTAATCACTTTCAGACAAGCCTGACAGGACCTCTGAATCGAAATAAACCAATATCCTAGAGTATATTTTACTCCAGTAACTCCATCAATTCACTGAACTGAGACATGTTGGTGCAGAGAAAAGTTCGGAGAAGTTTTCAGACACATTCGACATACTGAGAATCGATGAGCCGATGAGTTGAGCTAGCCCGTTCTCATCCCAAGACGTCATCTAACTGACGCTTTTGACCATACGTCAACATCCGACGTTTAACATCAGTTAAAGGTCAATTTATACTTCTGCGTCGAGGGTACACCATAGTGTATGGCGTAGGCTACGCACGTAGGCGACGCCGTCATAAGCATTTATACTTCTGCTTTCAGGTCTTGGTTGCCCTGCAGTACTGCTCTGAAACGCTAGTTGGCGGCGGAGGGTTTTAATGTTCCACTGTGTTTAGATTCCTCGCGGCTAGGTTACTACAGACAATGGCGACTGAAAGAGAGCAAATCATGTTGGAGTTGGAGCTTATTGATGTGGAAAAGCAGTTAATTTAGAGAAATTACTAAAACTAAAAGGCAGAAATGAGAGAAGATGTCGGAGGAGATGGTACGTGCGGAAATGCGTGAGATGGTACGTGCGGAAATGTGTAGGAGGAAATGCGATGCCGCCGACCAATCATAGATCTTGCAGCCCGCATTGTCGCGACGTGTAGTTATATTTTTGCGCGTCAGGCTACGGCGAAGGGTACGCGGTATGGTATGCTGTGCGAATGAGGCTACAATTGTTTCTGACCATGTCCATCCCTTTATGGCCACCATGTACCCATCCTCTGATGGCTACTTCCAGCAGGATAATGCACCATGTTACATAGCTTGAATCATTTCAAATTGGTTTCTTGAACATGACAATGAGTTCACTGAACTAAAATGGCCCCCACAGTCATCATATCTCAACCCAATAGAGCGTCTTTGGGATGTAGTAGAACGGGAGCTTCGTGCCCTGGATGTGCATCCCATAAATCTCCATCAACTTCAAGATGATATCCTATCAGTATGGTCCACCATTTCTAAAGAATGCTTTTAGCACCTTGTTGAATCAATGCCATGTAGAATTAAGGCAGTTGTGAAGGTGAAATTGGGTCAAACACAGTATTAGTTTGGTGTTCCTAATAATCCTTTAAGTGAGTGTATATTTATTTATATGCAAGTACACATAAATAATTTAACATATGTTATCTATTTTTATGTATTTTTAATTGTTATTTATTGATTCAGATTTAAAAAAATTTCTTAATTTAGTTTAATTCAGTTTAATTCTTAATTCAGTTTAAAATCTTTTTTATTTTCATTAAGCTTTTGTATATGTTGGGGTGGGATTTTCTTTTTTTCTGTACTTGTATTGTTCTTGGTTTATTTGGACAAAATTAATAACAATAAAGTTGGGAAAAAAGAGATAGGAACAAAAACCAAAGACAAAACTATAAAATAATGTGAAAATTACCTATTTTAGCATCATGTTCTAAAGTGCAAAACAAATCTAGTTAAAATAAAAAAGATAAGTTATAGCAAAGTTGGCATTTTTACACTACCCTGCATCTCACATTTTTAAGCAAAATGTGTTCTATGTGAATGGCCCCTTTGGCTGTTGCTTCATGTCTTACTGTTTGTTTGTTTTTTGTTGTTGTTTTTTGCATCATGTGGCATGTTTTCTTTTTATGTCTTAAAACAATAAATGAGCAGTGCGTTCAGTTTCATTGAGTTGCACTCTGATCATCTGTTTTAAAATACAAGAAAGTACTCTAGGTAAACACTATGTACATTTTTGGCCTCTGTCTTCATGCCACCGATCAGATTCAGTATTGATGCAAATTGTAGTCCGTAACAGCAAAATATCATCAAAAACTATGCTGTATCCCATCAAAAACTGAAAAATGAATCCCCCGCAATTGTGTTTTGATTAGTCACAGCTGTCATTTTTGAGTACTCAGGCACTGACATTCATCCCACGTCATTCTCTAACAAAGAAACGCCGTCATATAAGACCAGTGAGAAAAGGTTGCCACTTGCAAGCTCAAAAATGTGCTTCATTTCAAACCAGCAAGCAGCTGAAATCATAAACCACCAGAGCAGTTTTATCATACAGACAATTAAGAGAAATGACTCACTTAAACCCGCTCGAATAGGCTTTTGAACTAGTGCACTTTACCTGGTAAATTTGATCATTTTCAACTGTAGTTTGGAAGCTATTGTTGTTGGCAGATTTTCTATCAGCTGAAACATGCTCATGTGGGTGTTACAAAAAAAAAAAAATAATAATAATAATAATAACATTAGGAAAAGACAGACTGAGATTTCACCACAATTCTCTCCAAAACACAGCAATAGCATTTTATTCTCTCATTAAAACTTTTATCTAAACACTACGGGTGAGACGGTTCCCATAAAAATCAAGCAAACAACAAAGCACAGTTTGCCACCCACAATATGGCACTTTTGTACCATAGTTCATCTAACTTTTAAACATTAACTAGCCGTAAAAAATGTATGCATTCTAAAGCATTCATTAATCTTATTTAAAGGTTAATTTTAGCAGTCACTAATTCCATTGTATATGGTGTGTGGATTGTGTGAACACAATGAATTTAATACAAGATCTGGCAACCATATCTAGACAAACATATTGGTCCGATTATTCATAAAGGAGCTTGGCCATGCAAATTACGGGAGTTTCCCGAGAGAAATAAACCGGGAGAGGTCCGGGAGATAGGTCTAAAAAAAAAAGGAAAAAAAAAAAGGAGAAAAACGGGAGTGTTGACAGCCATGACTTAAACTAACATTAACAATTATTTAACAAGTATAAATAATTACTGTAATAAATGTATTGCTTATTGTTAGTTGATGTCATTTAATGGCAGGGTTACTATATTTTTTTCCATACTCAAATTTCTAAACCTCTGTATATTTTTCATATCTAACATAAATGGTTCTTCAGCATTATATTTGGTATCCCTAAATATTTTTAGTTTATGTTTTTTTTCATTGGTTTTCTTGAAGTGATGACATGCTTAAATGACGAAAATGAACCTTAAATGCTTTAAAACCTGCATACATTCACCACTGACACATCGGTTAGATACAGTAAATGTGGTTTTGTGTTGCACGATCAGCAAAGTCTGATTTAGATCGTTTGTTTGTTTATCTGTTGCAGGTTTAAGTGACACACGCACATTCGTTCAAAAGAGACTCGATTATAGAAAAGCCTGTTTTGCATAATGAAAATGTGTGCCTTGAAATCATTCAGTTGAGTTCGACAATCACAAAACTTTTGTCATGAAAAGCTCTGTATGATACATTTATTTTGTAGAAATTCATATTTATATCTTTTAGAAAACTGAATAGAGGCAATAGACAAAAAACAAAAAAAATTTTTTTTTCCATATTTGTGCAGACCTATTTATCACTTTATTCCATACTTTTCCAAACTGCTTAGTAGGAATCCTGTTCCGCATTAACTGACGGGACCTTACTGTAAAGTGCTACCAAACAAATATCATGTTGAAAAATTGTATCTCTGTACCGAAAATAAAACTAAATTCCAGATTATAGCGTTAAAATATCGGTTATCAATATTGGCCTCCAATTAATCTAACTGGTGCGTCCATAAAAATGACTTACTGACATGTATTTATTGAACCGGGGCCGGATTCATGAATCATTCTTAAGAGGAAATTTCTACCTAACTGCCAATTTCTTCTTATTTTTTGTCTTAAGAAAGAAGAAGATAATATTTTGTTTTCCAAAATTTTTGTATTCATAGTAGAAGTATTCATATTCATGAAAACAATGTTCTTAAAATCACCCCAACCTGTCTTAAAAACCCAAATGCACAATGTTTAGCAGATTTATTGGGTCGTTTCAAATATTATGCATTACAAGATAACAGTTAGCTGCATATAATACACACTACTAGTACCATGAATGTGGATGTGGCCAGTATTCACTCTAGAGTGAGCGCAAGGCAAACCAGTAAAAAAATGGTTAAGACTGCTACATCTAAAACAGGCTCAAAAAAAAAAAAAAAAAAAAAAAAAAAACATAATTTGATATGGGGCATTAAAAACACGACGCAGAGTGATTAACTCCTGTCAAGCCAGTGGTACGAAAGCATTTCATTTTCTTATTAAGAAAAAAATGTGGGTGTTCTTAAGAAAATATTGAAGAACTTATGAAGAATTTTTCACTTCTTAAAATTTATCTTAAGAATTTTCTTAACTTCTTCCTTAAGAGTATTTTTGTGAATCCAGCCCCAGGACCTTAACCTCAGGACAGAAGCAGTGAACCGTGAGAAAATTGAACCTTAAAACCCCTTTCCTTAGGATAAATTGGATGTTCATCAAACTTATTCAAATTAAGATTTCTCAACACATTAACACCCTTTGACCTCTTTGTCTGTGAACTAGCGATGCAGCCAATTCTATTTGTCCAATCAGTTTTAATACACTATTTCAATCAACACCCACTCTAACTCATCACTAACAGCCACTCGTGGCATCTGTCATCAATAGGCGAGTGTAATATATGACATTTGAGCCGAGGTGAAACTCACCAGTTTCCTCCTCTTGTCCTGTTCTGTTGGGGGTTCTTCGTCATCTGTCAGCTTGGGCTCTTCAAAGTGGCTCATCAGCATGCAGCTAGAGGACAGGCAGCCGGAGAAAGTGAGTAAGGTTGTGAAGCGCGTGAGTGCAAAGTAGAGAAATTACATTCATGTTACACTTTTTCCCCGTTTTCCAGCAGCCGTGTAATCTCTCACTGCATTTATGAATACTCTTTTGACACCCCACTGAAGTATGTATGAGGCAGGTTGTGTATACACCCTGCCTGGAAATGATAAAATGCCTTAGGAGATGAACATAAGGGTATAGCATCACATCCTGAAGTCATGAAATATTTGAGACCTCGCTGCATCATTCAGATTTCATGACCAGCTTATACACAACCCAACAGTATACATGAAACAAAAATAATGTATACCAGGGGTCGGCAACCTATAACACGTGTGCCATGCAGAAAACAGATCTATATTTCATAGTACTCATAGTAATACAGCTTGTTTTATTAAGGTTTTTATTCAAATGTCTGTATATTTCTTACATCAGTAGCTGTATAAGTTTCAGTGATGCTAGCCTTCATTAAACAAATATTTAAAATATACTGTATTTTAGTTGTTTCTACATTAATTTGGCGATTAACTGAAATTTTTACATTATGAAATATATTAAAAATGTATAAGTGTTTTGAATGAATGTCAAATGAATGTCATTGAAAGCACTAATATACACACACATAACCTCATATAATACTACATAATCTAACAAACACAAAGAGTGTGACACATTACGATCACTTCTCTTAATGTTGAGCATTTGTTTCATGAAACCCTGCCATGACAGCATGTGCCCTTGTCCACTATTTTCCAGGCCATTAGGCAGACAAAATGCCTCAGTGGAGAAGTGTCATCAAAAAGAGAGACTCAAACTTACTCTTTGAAGGTAGCCGTCTCGGGGTCTTCCGTCATAACATCGTGCAGCGCCTCCACGCTGATGTTAATGATCCCGCAGAACTTGTCCTGGATCACGCTGAAAAATGATTGCAGTGGGAAACGTTATTCAGAGAATGAACACAACGTTCCAACATTCAGAGAACCATGTTTTGAGCAATGACACCACGGTGACAGAAAGATGTTTTAGGGTGTCTTCACAAGCCTGTGAGTAGGGATGTCATGCTGGCAGTTTTAGTAGTCAAAACCAAAGGGAGTGAAATTTCACAATACTCAAATAGACGTTTCGACACCACAACAGAAAGTAATACGCTATTCAAAGCATTCATTTAGTTCAACCGTATTGTATGAACAAACGTCATAAAAACAATAGCCTTCAAGTATTTCCCAGTTAAGTAAACCTCATTATCTTTATTTTTATTATTTCCACACCAAGACAGCTATTTCGAACAAGAAATGCCTTTGCATGTGAGCGTTCAAAAGCAGTCACCTGTCAGTCTGACAGCGCGTGGGTATGGAGTTGATACTCATCAGCTTAACTTTAGAAAGACTGCTACTGTTTTTTTTTACGTTAAAGGGATACTCCACTTTTTTTTGGAAATAGGCTCATTTTACAACTCCCCCAGAGTTAAACAGTTGAGTTTTACCATTTTTGAATCCATTCAGCCAATTTTCTGATATTTAGAAGAATATCAGTAACAAGATTCTGTTTCTGTTTCTGGTCTCATTGACTTCCATAGTATATTTTTTTCCTACTATGGAAGTCAATGAGACCAGAAACTCAACTGTTTAACTCTGGGGGAGTTGTAAAATGAGCCTATTTCCAAAAAAAGTGGAGTATCCCTTTAAGTTTTAGCAATGACTTGGTTGCAAAGCACCGGTGTTTTCGACATCCCTGCCCATGTGTATTGAGATGTGTATTTCAACTTATTTCAGTTACCTGCAAAGGCAACATTTACAGGGACACTCCACTTTTTTTTGGAAATAGGCTCATTTTACCACTCCCCCAGAGTTAAACAGTTGGGTTTTACCGTTTTCAAATCCATTCAGCCGATTTTCTGATATTTAAAAGAATATCAGTAACCAGACAGTTTCTGGTCTCATTGACTTCCATAGTAGGAAAAAAACATACTATGGAAGTCAATGAGACCAGAAACTGTCTGGTTACTGATATTCTTCTAAATATCAGAAAATCTGCTGAATACATTCGAAAATGGTAAAACCCAACTGTTTAACTCTGGGGGAGTGGTAAAATGAGCCTATTTCCAACAAAAGTGGAGTATCCCTTTAACAATAATAACCTTAAATCATTCGACTTGTACACTATGTTCCAAGTCTTCTGAAGCCATATGAGAGATTTGTACTTGACTGAAATATGATTCATTATTCACAGCTGTAGTCACCTTTCACTTTCAATGTACTGTATAAAAGAGCAGCTCTGACATTCAGCAATAAACTTCTCCTCTTGCATTCCATGGAAGAAATACATTCATATGGGTCTCGTAAGATATGAGGGAGTCAATAATGACAGAATTGTCACTTCTTTTATCCCCGATATCCCAACTATCCCTGTAGGAATGAAAACATCCTAAGGTCTTGACCTTCCCATTTCTCTTCTATAATGGGTGGCTAGGCCAAACGTGGCCTGTGTTTGGCCTTTTCCATCACAGCCTTCAATATAAGGCCCAAATGTCTGATAGAAATTGCTTCATTCGTCACTCATAGATCTGGCACACAAAAGATCCCTCAACTGTCTACTTAGAACCCTGGGAAGATACTTCCTCTGCCTCGGATCTGCTCATATGCAGCATTCAATGAAAAGCCAGATAAGGAAGGTCAGTCCTAAATCTCAAAAACACTGCACGGTGAAATGAACTAGTCGATACCATTTCTTGAGCAGAAATCACATCTCTGCTTTGGAAGATGATGAGGTACTGAGGCTGCTAAGAGAGAGGGGCACAGCCGATATGACTTAATAACAAGAAATTGGTCAGAAATGAAAGACGGGTGGTAAGAAATTACGAATGTGATGGGACGTGTGCCTGCCTATCACCCATCTGCACCCCAGTACTGGCGAATTCCTTCATCCAAAACGAGGTATTCACATCATATTTTGTCTACATTTTCATTCGTTTTCACTACATAAAAGTAAAATCCCCAATATTGCATGAGCCTCAACATTCAAAACTGATGACTAAAAAGTTTTAATTAAACCCAAAATGTGTCATGCTAAGCATATATTCGAATATATACTGTAAAAAAGCCAATTAGCATTTCGCCTGGAGACACCCTGTAAGTCAGCTAAACAAACTAAAGCTAAATATCTACCTCAGCTATACATTTATTAAAGCTTAGAACTGTAATATTACTTTTTTGTAGTATAATACAGGGTAGGAGGCAATCTTATCTCAACACGCCAATATTAGAGCTACAAGAGCTGTGCTAGATCAGATGCATCATATTAAAGATTTCTTATCACCCTGCTTGGGCCTGAAAAAGACGCCTGTATAATACCTAGTAATGCTTAAACCAGCATTTTTGGATAATTAAACTAGCAGAAAAGTCTTTAAAAAAGGATCAAATATCATTTTATTCTCTTTTTTTGTGCACTTATAATGAAAGTTGAGGCTGCCTCAGACATCTTGACCTTTAGAATTAGAACAGGCTGTGTTTCAGCTACTGTGCCTTTAAATGTGAAGTCATAGTAACAGCATCACTGACGGGTCATGACTGCTACAATATCATTTCTCTATTAAAATGAAGCATTTACATGAATCGATGACACTGCATTTTTATTATATAGTATCTCTATTAAAGTTAAGTATTTGTATGAATCAATGACACTGCTTTTTTATTAAAAAAGTCCAATAAACTGAAAAATTCTCTGAAATAGAGATGCACAATTATGAAAGATATCAAAATTTGAGATTATAATATACTAGTGTATACTAGTGTTTTGTAAATACTAGTGTTTTGAGCATTACTGAGTGGATTTCTTTTGTGATACAATGTTCAAAGCCGCAAAAACATTTCTTTTTAAATAGAAACGTTTGATGCTGTAACTGTAGCAGCTGAAATTGCAATCATATTTTTCTAATAATTGTGCATCCCAACCCTGAAGCAATTGAAAGGTTCATTTCTGATGCTAGTTTGGATAACCGGGTCACTGACATGTCATGATCGACCAAACTGAAACAAACAAAGATAAATATTTAGTTAAAGAGCGTTTAGAAGCCATTTTGCAATACATGAAGCCTTGTCAAAGAATGGAAAGAAAAAGCTGAATTTATTTACCTGAGAAAAACGTATGCTACTTGAAATTAGTGATAAATTAACCACAGACTAAATCACGTAATCCACTTGGCTTTCTTTATGAATATGTATTCCAACTGTAATCAAGCAAGCGGCATTGCTTTACACTGTCTAAATGTTCTGGCAAACTTCAACATCATTATTCCAAAGGCAGTTGGTTGAAAACACTCTGAACGGTTCTATTTGTGCATGTTTCGAAATGAAAACGCAAATCTGCATATCCCTCTCCAATTTTTTTTTTTCCTCTGGCTGTATGCACAGAGATCATTACATCATTATTATCATCTGTTTATTCCGCGCTCTCTAAATGACTGAAGCAGAGACAAATCTGTATCGTTCCATTGCTGTCATCACCGTGGTTATACTTCATTAAGGGGTGAAATTGTTTGTGACGTATTGCACCTCAGAGAAGAAACATTCAGTGCCTTTGGCATTGCTGTGAGCCCACAGGTGTTTATTCAGGGTGAGTCAGAACACAGCAAATAGAATAATAATGGCAGGATCAGAAAATGCCATTCATAGCACCCTGAATGCATCTGAAAATTAATATGCTGGGCCTGATTTCATGCAAGCCTCTCGGCAAAGCTAAATGTCCTTTCAGAGTCAGCTTTCATATTTTTCTCTGCGCCGTTCAAGACACAATTATAAAGAAGCGAAAAGGCACCTGAATATGGATGATTGTTGACTGGTGGAGCACAATTCCTCCACAAAATAAGTCTGGTATATTGCAATATTGTAGTACTGTCTCACAATTATTAAAATAGCATTTTAAGGGACTCCAGACAGAAAATTCCCTGTTTGGATCAGGGTCAGAAATAAAGGTGAAATTAAAGGCAAGAATGATTTAGGATATCGATTTTACACTACCATTCATAAGGTAGATACAATTTCTAAATGTTTTTAAATGGAGTCTCTTAGGCTCACTATGGCTGCATTTTTTTTTTTTTTTTGATCAAAACTACAATTAAAGCTTTACTATTGTGAAATATTATTACTATTTAAAATAAGTGTTTTCGATTTTAATAAATGTAAAAATGTACAACTGAATTTACTTCAGCATCATTACTCCAGTCTTCAGTGTGTCACAAGATCCTTCACAAAATCATTTCTAATATGCTAATTTGAAGCTCAAGAAACATCTCTAAGCAAAGATATGGCTTTCCTCAATCAAACTGATTCATTAAAATACCTTAATCACTAATCAAGAATAATAAGCTGATGTCTTTTCATGAAGTACACTGTAAAAAATGATCGTGATTTTAACAGTAAAAGACAGTAAAAATGCTACAGTGAAAAACTGTTATTTGGTTAACAGAACCTTTCCTTACTATATACGGTAAATAACTGTGATAGATCTTATGGTAAATTTCATGTAATTTTACTGTAAAATACTGTTAAATTTACGGTTTTTAGAGTGAAAATGAACAACTCATCGTATAATTTACAGTGAAAAAAACGTAAATTGACATTCCCACGATTCCCTGCGTGACACTCCACACTTGATGTATTTTTGTTGAAATAATTTGTTTCTTCATAGTTTGCTTAGTTTTTTTTTTCTAATCAGTTAGGTACATTATGTTGTTAAATTAATGTTTATTGCCTTTTTAAAATTTCATGTGTGTTATCATGGTGGTGTTTAATATTTGAGTGAATGACACTGTGCCGCTTCTATATGTTAAAATAAGTTTCTTGTGAAAGAGCTACATGTGATGAGTTTCCATATATCATGTGACTCATTACTGCTGTGATTGAGGGATGTCAGTTTATTACAATGGTATAAAACAGATATTAACACTTCAAATGGTCGATAATTTACCAGTATATCAGATAATTAATTACGGTTTATTTCCGTAAATTTTAAGTTAAGCCTGTAAAACATTATTACCGTAAATTCTTGCTACCGTATTTTATACGGTAAATTTCTGGCAACCACAGCTGCCGGTATTTTACCGTAATTTAACACTTTTTTTTTTTTTACAGTGTACCTCTAAATAAAATGCTGTAAATTATGCTTTCATGATCAGTTAAAAATGGCAGTGGTCGTAATTGCAATCAGGCTTATTTATTGAATGACTGTGCATTCATATCCTGCCGACCAAAGTAATGAAAAGATCATTTCTGACACTGGTTTAGATACGAGCAGAAAGCAAGATGTGGCAATAATGGAGAAAACAACATCGTGCTCCTGAGCTTCAGAGATATTGCTCACGGATCCAGGCTGTCTCTACAAGCGTGATAATGCATGTCTATCCCACTCTTCCCCCCAAGACTCGGGCTTAAGCCGCATGGGGAGCCTCTCCTGCATATCACAGCAAAGCCCTGAAAACTGCAGATGGAAAGGCCATGATTGTTGCCAGTTAATCACTTCTTTGGGTGTGAGGGAGATTGACAAAGAAGGGCTCTGGTATCGATGCCATTATTGATCTCATAGAACAATGACCCGTAAGATCAATCTCAATGAAATAAGGTGACAACACCAGCACCACAATCGATTTCACCGGCCCGAACGCAATTCCATAATACAAGATTTCAAGATGGCCACATATACAGACAGATACATGCATTCAAAGTGGACACATACGATAGATCGGATAAATTTAGAGTGTGAAATATTTTGTAGATGACCGGCCGCCCTTCAGAAAAGGAAGTGTGTTGTACGGTCTAAACATAAGCCTGCATGCAGAGACATGCAAAAGTGTTTTTATGAGGCCGGATTGAATATTTATATTGTAATGAGAAATGTGAATGTGCGTCATTCATGAATTTCTGGACCATTTCTCTTTCCCTGACAGCCTGCAAAAAGTACAAAATCAATATGACTGGGCAGATTGTCTGGTCTTTAAAATGGCTAGGGGTTAGCAATTCTTTCACATGAATTTTAAATATTTCGTGTTAATCACTGTAAAATTGCATGGAAAAATATGTTGTAATCCGATGCAGAATGGTTGTACGGAGCCCCTAAAGGGACCTCTGCAAAACTAAAAAAAATAAAGATGATAGTTTCTCGTGCACACACATTACAATATCCGGGTTTGCGTAAATCTCTGTCATTACTATGAGGAAAACAAGAGCATGGATGTCAAAGTTTAAAACTTCTCCTCTAGATTAAAGAAGACACACTGTTATTAAGCTGTTGGTTACAACACAACCAATAAATCCTTATTTCTAAGCGATTGGTTTAACAGGGATATTAATCGTCTTATGAATATGTTTGGAAATATAATTAAGGAAATATTTTAACATACGAAAAATTTATGCAATTCCACAGTTTTCCTGTGCATTTAAAGAATTGAATTCTGTCATTAAATCTATTTATCTTATCAAAAGTCATATTCAATTTAACTCTGTTTATACCACGGGCTGTTTAAATACTCGATTCTGATTGGCTGGAAGGTGTGCAGTAAAACCCTTTAACGCACAGGTAGTTCCAGTCAGTTTGATTACAGTTTGAAATGAATCCGCTTAGACTGTAAACCATAGACTGTAAAACAAACATTGGTAACCATAGTAACAGTTACGCTTGCAAACAGATTCATAATTCATTCAAATAAATGCAATCTGATGGCTCTACTTTATTTAAAGTGGACGGAGTAGAACTAACGAGCCGTAACTTAAGAAAATAACAGTCATTTTTACATGTCTGTTAAAAAATTACACTGTTAACATCAGTTATAGCTTTAATTTCTTTTTAACTTGGCAAATAACCGAGGTATAAGCGGGATAAGCCACGGCTAGCCATGCATTAAATGATTTTAATGCACGACGTAGAGACAACCACGTAGAGGTTCTTCGCCTCTACGCCGTGCATTAAAATCCTTTAATGCATGGCTAGCCGTGGATTATCCCTTACTTGGCGATTGTTTGGAGAAGACAAAAGTTTGGTTAATCCTTTTTAAATATTGCATTAATAATAAAATCAAAGAAATGCATTTAAAAATGTTTGCATACCATTTATCCTGTTAATTAATTGCAAGATACTCTGATACTGACGATTTATGTTCTTTTTGTAAAAGTGGGAAAGAGGTGTTGACTCATCTGTTTTTTGAATGCAAAATTATCCACATTATGTGGCAAAACCTTAATATGGAATTATATCTCGATAAATAAAGATATAAACTCGCATTCAATTAGTTATAAAGTCAGAATTGTGAGATATATACTCACAATTGTAACTTCTGAAGTAAAAAAATTGAATATACTTTGAAAATTTTTTTAAATTAAAATTTAAAAAAATAAAGAAAAATACTTTTTCCTTGCATTTATATCTTGCAATTTCGATATTTTTCTTGCAATTCTGACTTTTTTCCTTGCAATTTTGACTTTAGTTCTCACAATTGCGACTTTATTCTTATTTATTTCTTTATTTTTTTAATACTTTTCTTTCTTTCTTTGTTTTATTCAGTGGCAGAAACAAGCTTCCAGAGATCTACACTTTCATACACTTTCATACAACTTACATACTTTTTTATATACTATAATTTTTTGCAATAAACTTAAATATATTGTATTTTTAAATAATCAATGACTAAAAGTCCATTAAATGATTCATTTGCAAAGCATCATGGAATGAGTAGTTCATTCTATCATAAAAACATTTAGCACACAATGTGGGCCATGTGGATTCCACATGTATGTTGCTGTCTGGGTAGAGATTGGTTTAGTTACTTATAATTAGGGCTGGGTATCATTAAATAAATAAATAAATAAATACCGGTTCCTGAACGATACTTTTTTTTAATACCAATTTTATGAAAAGAATATTACATTACATATTATTCTTTTATTTATACTTAAAAAATGGGGGTCATTTGCTAGTTTTGTTTCTATTTCTTGGTCTATTACATTCAGTATAAAAAAAAAAAAAAAATATTGAACTACGAGGCATGGAAACTTAAATTACTTGTAATATTATAGGCAAAATGACTGACTCTCTTTTACAACACCTGACATCTCAATTAGATGCAAATGGCACCTTGCAACATAATAGCTACAACTTACAGGCTGTCTCACAATGTGACAAGAGGGATGATAATGGGACTATCAATGACATCCGAACTGCTGACGTGGCTAATACAAACATGCCATTTCTCCTGACAAGTCACCATTATGAAGAACTTTTTCATTCGTTTGGCCTCTGTGGTGAATGTCAAATGATTTGTATAAATGCTATCATTTGTACAGCTTGCTGATGACACCTACAATATCAGCTTCAGGCATTTGCATGCAAATGTGATAGGGTCCTCCTGCAGTGTTCAGAAGATGACGAACCTGTTGTCAGACGGCAAAAGTGACAGTAGCGCCAAGGCAGAGAGCTTTCTCCTGTCAGGCTGGGTGATGTTGTCCATGCGGTCCACCCACATCTCAATCATGCTCCCCAAGAGCTGGTCTGCCTGGGAAGCAGAGATCGCCATGATAAACAATCTTGTTCACATAATTCTCATTTATAATTAAGCTGTGCGCAGGTAAGTGAGGCACACTGGGAACAAGATTAATACATCCTTCATAAGATAAGAGGAAAACATTAGGGTACGTCGAGCCGCCTGACAGGCCGAATATATAAAAACCTCCGTCTTTTGAAGTTGTTTGGCTGAGACTGTAAATAATAAAGGGATCTCTGCGGGAAAGATATTTCTAGGATTGAGGAAATTAGGGAGAATACTGATATATGCTGAGACTACAATAGTGCAAATGAGTTCAATTTTTCAGCGGGGATATATGGCCCAGGGTTGAAAGGGAATGAATCTGTGTGGGCGGCTCAGCAAAGCATTCAGGTCCACTGGGACCAAATTACAGTAAGATCAGCTCCCACAAACACAACTAAAGATATGCTGCACAGAGAAAGAAAACTAGGCCAAGCTTGTTTGTTCGTTGATTCTTTTGCTTCAGTCTATTTGACCTTGACATAAAGGTATATATACATTTCTCCTTTTGATTTTCACTTAAGTTAAAAAAAAATAAACCCTAAGTGAAAATAATAAATAAAAAAAATGTATTCAAAACAATTCAATTAAATAATTCAATGATATACAGCTAAGTGAATAGGTGTTTCGCATCAAAGCTATCCATTTAAAAATGTATTCTCTATCAGGCAAGCAAATGCTGGTGCCCTAGAAGTCTCATCCTCACCTCCTGGTTGAATTCCACAGCCATCTGAGTGAGAAGTGATGTAAAAAAGCCGGAATTCTGCAGGAGAATCCGACCCATCACTCCGAGGTATGTAGACATAACCACAGGATACCTCTGCGGTCAAACACACAAGTATGTGCAAACATTGAAAACTGGAAACAGTGGAGTTTCACTGAAATGAGGTTAGTGCAAAATGAATACTGTAATAGAATATACTGTGTTCAAACTCACTTCTCCTTCGACAATCCCCTGTAACACAGCTGGCAGAAGAGGCTGGAACATATGGGAGCCTAATATAGGACTTACTTTGATGGCAATTTCAACAACCTGCAAGAGGCAAAGGGAAAGAAAATGAATTGATCACTTCAGAACAAAAATACCACAAAAACAGAAAACGGGCATGAGTAGAAATGGAAAGTATAATTGCCTAAAATCCCCAAGCGCTCAAGGAGTTACACAACAGATGCTAATCAAATAGATAAAACATTTGAGGATTGCGGAAGAACAAACTCATTTTAAAGCTGTGGAAAACAGGTAAATGGGACTAGAGAGCAGTTCTGGACGAGATGATAAATAGTGGATGAATCATAGTGAAAGGCTCAGGCATCTTAAAGCAGGAATCGCGTGGTGAGTGATTTGAATCTTTAAATCCCTCAGTTAGATGTCCCATTGTGAAATCATAACATATATTATGTTTGTCTTCAAAAACATTAAAAAACATGTTTTCCACATGGATTGGGTGAAGTTTTATTTAAATTGATTTAAAATGTATTTATTCATCCAATTATATTTTATGATATATAAATATATGGCATAAACAAACAGCAACCTTTTTAATTGGTATTTCATTGTCTACAGCAATTAAGAACAATCGTGGGCATCACCACACAAAAGATACACGCACATAAAAAAAAATAAACAGAACGGTAACACTTTATTTGAAGGGGTGTGCATAAGACTGACATGACACTGTCATAAACATGACATAACACCTGTCATGAACATGAAGGAGTCTTTATGAATGTTTATGACTGTTGTCATTAAGTGTCATTCAGTAAATTATGACACTTTTAATTCAAAGTTGACATTGTTTAAAATGTCTTTGTTATGACAACTTGACATTAACCAAGAAATCATAACTAGTCCGTGTTCCACTTTACTTGAGGTAAGGGGAAATAATATTAATAACACTGTTGTTAAAGCATTTGACAGTGTAATAACCCTTAATACCATCTTTATAACTAGTACAATGTGTTCCACTTTACTTGAGGACAAGTAAAATATTCATGTCACAGTTATAATGGTGTCATGACAACCAAAGTTAAAACCAACCATAACATATGACAGGGTAATGTAATGTTAACACTTAGCTAAATAACTTCTTTAAGTTTGATAATTAGACCTGTTATGACATATTTGTGACAGGTTATGATTTCTTGGCTAATGTCAAGTTGTCATAACAAAGACATTTTTTGTCTTGGTTAATGTCAAGTTGTCATAACAAAGACATTTTAAACAATGTCAACTTTGCATTAAAAGTGTCATAATTTACCGAATGACACTTAATGACAACAGTCATAAACATTCATAAAGTCTCGTTCATGTTCATGACAGGTGTTATGTCATGTTTATGACAGTGTCATGTCAGTCTTATGCACACACCTTCAAATAAAGAGTTACCAAATAAGCCTAGAAAGTACACAACAAACATCTAATACACAGTATCTACATGCATATAACCTACAAGTTTTTATAAGCCAATTGTAAAATAAGTGCAATTCCATATGGCGATTTTTGAAATGGAAATAAATCAATGTTATTTGCAGAACTGAGGTCTTAGGAGGAACCCCACACATAAAACAAGAGTTGTCGAATCTGTCAATCAGAACATCAGGGTCATATGCCTTGTTCAAGGGCAAAATGGTGGTGGTACAAGTCTCGCTTCCTGCAGGAATCAAACCACAGGGACCACATTAATATTTCCGAACACCATCATACTCATGAATCGAGAAGGAAAAGGCCTGAAACAAGCCTAGAGGCATTGCCTTTAGGAAAAATAATGGCCAAATAAAAAGCATATTGAATCACCATTTTTTAATATTACATCACCAGCAAAATCAGATCGAAGCCCCGCTGCACAATTCTGACCTTGAGGACAACCAAATAATTTTCAATAATCTTAAAATTGCCTTGTCGCTCTGAAAGAGAGGAAGAGAAGCTTGTAATTGTGTGAATTCTCTTGTCAGACTATGTATTAGCTTGAAAAGGGATCTTGGCAGCCGAAGGCCATTAACCTCCTGTTCCACTCTCACTTTGACAGGATGCAGGATGAACCGCTCCCTGAAGGTGCGCCACTGTTTTCATTTTTCTTCTTCAATCTGCTGGAGCACAAACATCCAGGCACATGGGGCAGAACTTTACTTAACTCACTTCAGAGGGTAATCTACAAACAACATGTATAGGGTAATGTGTCTGGATTACAGCCAGAATGGAGTAGAAAGCTTGAGCTGGCAAAGTCTTTCAAGACTGCTGTCAGAATTACACCACTTTCGAGCTTTACTTCCATTTATTCATTTTGACTTCCATTTACTTCCAATGACTATTTCATGTAAATATAAGAAAACGTCTTGATCAGGGTTCCATACATGTTTTAATTCTATTGATCTCAATTGTAGCATAAAGTTGATCAACATAGGAAATCATTTTGTTGAATTTGTTATTTTTTTGCAATATCAATAGTAGCAGCAAATTACTCTAAGCCAGGTCTGAACAGTTTTTTTAATGGTAAATACGCGGCGGCCATTTTTTCAAGTCAATTGGACAGACTGTTGCGTAGATATAGATGTTTTTGTGTTTCTATTCATCTTCATTTTTAAAGCTACAATGTGTAACTCTTTTAGTTTATTCTTTACTAAAAACACTTAGTTCTTTCAAAAATATATGTGCTCATTAATGTATATTTACTTCGTTCAAGTAATAAAGTATTCTCGTGAGTGTACAATATGCCATTGAAAATACATGCGGGTAAGGGGTTCTAATGTCGGTCGCCATGTTGCCCCTCCATCTTGAAAGTACATTAGCCAAAGAGGGACATACCCGTTAATTCAAGCTTCGCCTTTCGCGTTTATGTTGAGTTAACACTCAAGGACGAGGTCGAACTGGAAGCCATGTTAATCTTGGACTACATTGGCCACTGTAGGAGTTAAAACGAAATGGAATTGAGAGGAACAGAAACTAATATTCACTGGATGGTCATAAATCTTTTCACCGCTAGATGGGGGTAAAAATCACACAGTGTAGCTTTAACACAACCACAAACTGAGCTCATTCATAGGTGTATCGAGTTTGGTGAGATTATCTCATTCCGTTCAAGAGGGATAGCAGTCTTAGTAAAGTGGCATTGCCCACTTCGAACGTTTTGGTGTCCCATCATGGACGTCATTTAAATGTTTTACTTTTTGATAGTTATAAACAATCAGACTGCAGATAATTGTTCTGCACCAGTTTGGTTCGGACGAAAAAACAAGTACTAGTTCACAAAAGTAGTTTTTCTTTTTTTTCTTTTTTAATTAAACAATACCATAAAATTTCAACCTTTGAATCTGTGATGTGTTTTGTCTGCCTTGAGCCAAGGGTTGCAAAAGAATAAGACACTTGAGTCTGTGCTGAGCAGTTTAGGAGTTATGAGCCATTATGTACTTTTGACAACTGTAGCGCCACCATCAAGCCGATTGCGGTGAGCCTTGGTGAGATTGTAGACGGAGAGGGTACTACCATCCCTCAAACTTTCAAGGTCTCTACGACTAACGTTTTACGTCTGACCAATCAAAAAGAAAGAGAGAGCGAGTGGGAAAAAAATAAACAGATGGATTATGGCATTCAGAAGGGATCCCTCGCTCAGCATATGTACTTCTTTTTTATTATTATTATTTAATGCCTGGGCTGGCATTTAGTGACATGGTTTTATGATTTTAAAAAGGAACAAGCGAAAATAAAATATAAATCTTAACTGACCCTTGAAACATGGATTTAAGATATTTTAATGCAAATTAAGGACTAATTTTCACATTAAAGGGTTAGTTCACTGAAAAATGAAAATTCTGTCAGTATTTACTCACCCTCATGTTGTTCCAAGCCTCTATGTTTTTATTTGTTCTGCTGAACACAAAAGAAGATATTTGGAAGAATGTTTTAATCAAACAGATCTCATTCCCCATTGACCACCATAGTAGGGAAAAATACATACAATGAGATCTGTTTGATTAAAACATTCTTCCAAATATCTTCCTTTGTGTTCAGCAGAACGAATAAACACAGAATTTTCATTTTTGGGTGAACTAAGCCTTTAACACCCTGTAAAAATTTTGAGAAGGCACGAGTCAAAATGGTTTCTTGTGTTACTTCATGCTACAACTGTTGACAAAGCGTGACTTCTCAAATTTTGTTTACACTCCATCATATAGAAATGCCCTAACCACATCAGTTCTGCTAGCTGTAAGAATGTTTCTCAAGAAAAATCTGTGCACTGACATTATGCAAGCTGGTGGTCAGTGTGTGTGTGAGCATCCAAGGATGCCCCTACGGGCTCCCACTTGTACTTGGCTCCAATTGCACAGTTTGCTCTTCAAATCAAATCACAAACTACCACATGTTTCCCTGCAGACATCCTGGGCAAGGCGGATAGAAGGCCAAAAAGATTTTCCTAAACCTCACTGAAATCATTCAAACTAGCCTGACATGCTGCCCTAGTTTCATGCAAGTTTCCTTAAAAAGACAATTTAGTTTCATTTACACACCTTCATGTCATTTCAAACCTTGTGCAACCAATTTCACAAGTCTTCTCAGTTTACTTCTGAACATAACGAATTTACACTACCGTTCAGTTTTATTAATAGAAAATAAATCATTTTGATCAATAAAACTGAGAGTAAAGACATTTTGGAGCTTTTCTGTCCATTTCGAAGCTTCAGTTCTCATTTTAATTGAATAGAAAAGTCCAGAACAGATCGTTCTTTTTTTTTTCCACAGAAAGAACAATTTGAAACAACATTAGAGTGAATAAATGAAGAAATTCTTTTAATTTTTAGCTGAACTATCCTCTTAAGCCTGACAAATCCTATTCACACGGTGAGCAACATCTCTGTCTGATTTTTGAGTACTCTTTACAGAAGTACCTTAAAATTAGTTCCTCTTGACTGTCATGAAAGGACATGAACTGTATAGTCCTTGAATCGTGTACATCATATGAGAGTTAAATGGCCCTGTCATCTCTCATTGTCCTTTAGCCTTTGACTTAACTGACATCTCTCTGAACAAATTTTACTGAGAAGATGGCCCCTTCTTTCTGTGTTAATTTAAAACATCAATAAAGTGAAAGTAGCGCCTTTCAGATACTGCTAATGTAAATGAACAGTTAATTAAGGAGTTACAAAGCTGGTGTACGTGGGCTCGATGATTTACGTGCCAAACATGCTACCTGTAGTGTAAGAAGGCAGAAAATCCTCTGTGAGGTTAATCGAATGGCTTCCCACACGTCTGAGACTGCCACTGCCTACACAGTTGCTTTAATGCATTCAGAACAGTTCCCATGTAGAGAAGCAAATGGAGAGGTGCGAGTCTGAAAGGTTGTTTGAAACGTACAAACTCATTAAATGTTAATAGATCAACTATTCAACGAACATTTATTAGTTATTGACTCATTCCAAAGCTGTATTATTGTACAATTTTCTAAAAGAGTGAAAAAAACAATGCGATAATACGACTTTTCCCGAAATGTTCTTAGTTAATTATACACTCATCTAAAGGATTGATTAGAAACACTTGTTCAATTTCTCATTAATGCAATTATCTAATCAACCACATGGCAGTTGCTTCAATGCCTTTATCTCCTGAACTCTAAACTGAATGTCAGAATGGGAAAGAAAGGTGATTTAAGCAATTTTGAGCGTGGCATGGTTGCTGGTGCCAGACGAGCCGGTCTGAGTATTTCACAATCTGCTCAGTTACTGGGATTTTCACGCACAACCATTTCTAGGGTTTACAAAGAATGGTGTGAAAAGGGAAAAACATCCAATATGCGGCAGTCCTGTGGGCGAAAATGTCTTGTCGATGCTAGAGGTCAGAAGAGAATGGGCAGACTAATTCAAGCTGATAGAAGAGCAACTTTGAAATAACCACTCGTTACAACCGAGGTATGCAGCAAAGCATTTGTGAAGCCAAAACACGCACAACCTTGAGGCGGATGGGCTACAACAGCAGAAGACCCCACCGGGTACCACTCATCTCCATTACAAATAGGAAAAAGAGGCTATAATAACTGAAAAGCACACAGAAAAAGTAAAGACAGTTGAAGACTGGAAAAATGTGACCTGGTCTGATGAGTCTCGATTTCTGTGTTAAAGGGTTAGTTCACCCAAAAATGAAAATTATGTCATTAATGACTCACCCTCATGTCGTTCCAAGCCCGTAAGACCTCATCTTCGGAACACAGTTTAAGATATTTTAGATTTAGTCGGCGAGCTTTCTGTCCCTCCATTGAAAATGTATGTACCTTATACTGTCCTTGTCCATAAAGGCAATACAGACATAATCAAAGTAGTCCATGTGACATGAGTGGGTTAGTTCGAATTTTTTGAAGCATCGAAAATACTTTTTGGTCCAAACATAGCAAAAACAACGACTTTATTCAGCATTGTGTTGTCTTCCGGTTCTGTTGTGGATCCGCGTTCAGTGACGCTGCTGACGCTGACGTGAGACGCGGCTGACGCGTGTCTGGTGCGTCCGAGCTTCGTTCACAGTCTGAGGGAGATGCACGCTGTACAAAACAATCTTCGCAAACATGTCTAAGCAATTCCACACAGAGGAAGACTTGCATTTTTTTGCCCATGTTTATTTGAACCCGAATACACGGACGGACGCACCAGACACACGTCAGCCGCGTCTCACGTCAGCAGCGTCACTGAACGCGGATATATATATATATATATATATATATATATATATATATACATACTGTTTTTACTGTATTTTTTATCAAATAAATGCAGCCTTGGTGAAAGACATTAACAAAATCTTCCAGACCACAAACTTTTGAACTGTAATGCAAGCTGTTCACTGCTAATGTTCCAATTTATCATCTCTTTCAAATCTAATTTGCAGCAAAGTCATATGTGGAGCTCTAAATCACCATTTCCTTTCGTAGTATGCAAAAGAGGAGCTTGGACATTGTGCCCAAAATATCATTTTGAGTTTCACCGTGGGAAGAATATGAAGTGGAACGATATGGGTGGAAAAAATATGCTAAATTATTCATCAGAGTATTTAACAACTCAGCTTTTAATATGTTTTTTTTCTTTTAACCCGTAAAAGATCAAAAAAAAACAATAAGACATGTTGAGGACAATGCGACCACCATAATTGCTTGAAAGTATAATGCTGTATACAGGGATTCAATGCAAACAAGTTGAGAATGCTCTGGATTTCCCACCTAGCATTCCACACTTGTTATTTTCAACAAACGTCTTAGACGCATATTCCCACCATCAAAAGGCACAAAACAAGGCTTTCTATCAAACTGTCAAAAATATACATGTCTCAGATAACCTTGGGCTCGTTTTTTCCAATTAAAGTTGCCTTCACTCTAGTGGAAAGATACTGCCTGTTGGCACAAATCAAGACGCGGAGCGCGTAGACGTGTGCACACCTGCGCTCTATGCTACTTAGGATCTACAGAGAAAAATGATTAAAGTTAATTAGAAAAGTTTCACAGTATACCCTGAAGAGATGACAGAACAATGGTGCAGTCACAATACAACGCTAACATGAAAAAAACAAATAGCCAAAATCTCTGGTAATGCATTCCAGCTCTTCCTGTGGGGGCGCGGAGAACGTTTTATGCTCCAAATTGGCTTGGGGTCTCCGACGAGCATCTGCTAACCTATGAAGGAGCAGCTGGAGGCCAAAGCGAAAAGCTTTATCTGTAATGGCAGCATCCTGGCAGCCACTCTGTCTCTCCACCTCCACAGAGGACCGGCACTGCAGTGCGGACAAGACGCTCGCTTTGAAGCCCACATCAGACAGGCTTCTTGCTGTATGACCCCTGCAAGATAATTATCTGTCCTACAAGGTCCAATTGGTCACATGGCAAAATGAGTTAAAATGGTCGAAAGTAAGTTAGTGAAATAGCAGGGTCCTGCAAATAGTGCTTTCACTGTTTCTTCAAAGTAGAAATCCACCCCAACCGTTGGTGTGGAAACGAGAAGTGTTTGAAAAATGGAGGGCGATGTCAAAGAGCGTGCCTCTTCTGTCAGATCTAAGAGCTTTAGTGCATAAGGTAAAGCAAGCAAAGTTGAGATTGGCTTCAAGAAAGAAAGAAGCTGAGCTGACCGTGGTCTACTCAAAATCAAAATGACAGAGTTGAGGAACGGGTTCTCTAGTCGTTACTCTGCAGCAATGTCAGGGCACTTCATTTCACAAGAGGAGCGTCAAGAAGACAGGCACAAAAGAGCCTTGCGAGGAAGGATGAATCAGGCTGTTTGCAAAAGAGTGTTAGGGATTGAGTCGTACCTTCAAAACCTGGACCTGCCCTTCTGTGGTGATGTCTCTCAGAAGTTCACAGAAAGATCTGCAGAGAGCTTCAGCATAGTTCTAGAGAGCGAGAGAGAGAGAGTGAGAGAGAGAGAGAGAGAGAGAGAGAGAAGAGAGAGAAGAGAGAGAGAGAGAGAGAAGAGAGAGAGAAAAGAGAGAGAGAGAGAGAGAGAGAGAGAAGAGAGAGAGAGATTATTGATTTTGAACTTCTCTTTATTTTTAAAAATATTTTATGAGAAATATTTCGAATGTTTTAGCATTTCCCCAATTACAAGTTTCCCAACACAACATATTAGAAATATCCCACTTAATCTGTTCATTTAAATAACAACAGGCAGTTTATTAGACAAATAATTTCTCCAGAAAGCAACACCATTTTTGATGGGAAAATGACAACATAAACATCATTATGTATTAGCAATGGATTTAATGAATTCTATGTGGTGTGAGTCTGGTTTTAATTTAAATAATAGTTTGTTAAAACATTTCATTTCCGTTAGAAGTTATAAAATGAAACAAACAGGTGCAGTCAATTTTTCCCACAAAAAGATGGTAATAAAAAATTAACTACATTAACATGCTCCCATTCTCATATAAGCTAACTTTAGCTTTTTTATTAACATCATATTACACACCCAGATCGTTTACTCATTGTCTTTTAAAGGGATACTCCACTTTTTTTTTGGAAATAGGCTCATTTTACCAGTTGAGTTTTACCGTTTTCGAATCCATTCAGACGATTTTCTGATATTTATAAGAATATCAGTAAACAGACAGTTTCTGGTCTCATTGACTTCCATAGTATATATTTTTTTCCTACTATGGAAGTCAATGAGACCAGAAACTGTCTGGTTACTGATCTTCTTCTAAATATCAGAAAATCGGCTGAATGGATTCGAAAACAGTTAAAACTCAACTGTTTAACTCTGGGGGAGTAGTAAAATGAGCCTATTTCCAAAAAAAAGTGGAGTATCCCTTTAAAAGATCCTGCAAACGGGAATGATCCTGTAGAAGTCACTGATTATACACAATATTTAAAATTGAAAAATCACACACATGCACACACACAAAGTAGTCTGTTAAGATTTATTCCACATTCATCTTTTGAGAAACTGCAAATAAGGTTATGTTCACAGTCATTCCCATCTATTTTGACTTTTCTCTTATTTGAAGTCGTTTTACTCCTACCTGTAAGAAATCTGTAGCAGAGAGATAAATGTAGGCATTGATGATCTGAAAGCATGTGCGCACATTCTCCGAGCTCAGTTCTGAAATACAGAAACAAAAAATAAGAATGAAACCAGGGTGAAGCAATATCACAGAGTAATATCTCAGAGAGAAAAATAACAGTTGGGAGAGAACATGAACACCAGCAGTGAAGGAGACAGAAGCGGTATGTGGAAAGACAGTAAAACGGTTACATTTCAAATAACAAAACAGCAGTCTGGCGCACAGAAGCTTTAAAATAATGCTACTCTGACTCATCGAGAACTCACACGCCTGTAGATAGAAGACAAGACGAGAGGAAATAACTGCAGTGGCAAACATGGCTTGAAAAAGTTCATGAGTAGTTGAAAAATGTCTCCCAGTTCATCTGAGATAAATGCGAGACCAAATATTCAACACTTCTGGTTCAAATCTGGACTCTGACCAAAACATATTCTCAAGCCACTTCTTGGTTGTCTTTGCAATTTGAACAAGAGCATCGTCTTGATGAAAAATGACATCTGATCATTCCTCTCAGATAACAACTTTTCATTTGCGGGAATCAAGTCATTCTGCAATATTCTCTTGTTCTCCAAAGCATTTAATGACTTTTTACAGTGAAGTAGCTCACCGACACACAATGACAGTCTCTTCCTCCACGTTTCACTGTAATAGAGATGCATTTATTTATATATTCCACACCAGATTTTCAAAGACACCGCTCTGAAACATCATGCAACTCATGTTTAATTGCGATTCATCACTCCCCACAAGTCTGCTGCTGAACCACGCTGAATCAAACGTCCCATATTCTAACAAAAAATTTCTGAGATAGCAGAAATTTTGTTTATTTCCTGACCAATAATTTTTAGTTTAGAAAATTAAATGCTTTGTGTTTAGCCATTGTTTTTTGTCCAGGAGTATGTATATATTAAAATAATTTAAAAATAGTTAATGTTTGTTAAAAATGTTGTTAGATGCAATTATTGAACCCAACACTGTACATTTGACAGTATTTTTGAACAATTATAAAGAAATTAATTTTGATTATCCCTTAAGCCCATAAATCAAGTTAGTTCACTAAAAAAAAAAAACAAAAAAAAAAAACTTTTGCTGATAATTTACTCACCCCCATGTCATACAAGATGTCCATGTCTCTCTTTCTTCAGTCGGAGAAAAAAAAAAAAAAAAAAAAAAGGTTTTTGATGAAAACATTCCAGGATTTTTCTCCATATAATGGACTTCAATGGACCCCAACCATTTCAAGGTCCAAATGACAGTTTCAGTGCAGCTTCAAAGGGCTTTAAACGACATCAGTCGATGAACAAGGGTCTTATCTGACGAAATGATCGGTCATTTAAATAAATAAATAAAAAGTTTAAGTTTTCGTGACTCTCCTGTTCAAACTCGTTCATAAAAATTATCTAATCTTTTTTTCGAGTCATTTGGTTCATTCAACGATCGAAATGAACGAAATGACTCGAAAAAAAGATTCGAGTTCGAACAGGAGAGTCACGAACACGCATCACTGAACAGAGCAAAGCAAGCATTTGTGCTTATAAAACAAACTTTTTGTATCTATTGTTGAAATGACCAATTGTTTCACTAGATACGACCCTTGCTCATCATCTGGTGTCATTTAAAGCCCTTTGAAGCTGCACTGAAACGATCATTTGGACCTTCAAACGGTTGGGGTCCATTGAAATCCATTGTATGGAGAAAAATCCTGGAATGTTTTCAACAAAAATATTAATTTCTTTTCCACTGAATAAAGAAAGACATGGACATCTTGGATGACATGGGGGTGAGTAAATTATCAGCAAACGTTTTTTTTTTTGTTGTTGTTGTTGTTGTTGTTTTTTTTAAGTGAACTAATCCTTTAAGTAGAGATAATTATACAGCAATCATAGCAACAGCAATTATATCAATACACACTGGCACAACAATAAACAAGGAGGAAGCCACTCATCTACTGCTTATCTTGCTATTCATTGCTATGAAATCCAAAAACTTGCCTTGACTTGTGGCCTTTATCCTGTTAAATATTACTTAAATATTTTTTCAAATAATTTTCAGTTGGTTACTGTGAAAATCAGGACACTGCGAAGGCCAACTCTCCCAGCTTCCCTTTGCAGACGACCTTGCATGAAGCCAAGGTTGACCTCAGTTGGAAAAAATGGTGCAAAATGTCTCAAAGGCTGAATAGGATTTGGGGTGAATTCCAAGGGCTTTAGGATGGGCTGACCCTTATATTGTTAACAGTAATGAGAGATGGCAGAATCACTGCTTCAATTGTGCCTGGAACCGCAGCGTGTTTTGTACTTTTCTAAGGTCAAGAGGGTCTCCATTCTGCACAACCTCTCGGTGACACACACGACACTACTGCCATCCTCATCTGATGATCTGAAGATAAAATTGCTTTTCTGAGCTGGTTAAGTTCAAACGCAACATCACAAGCCCTTTCATCTGCAGGATGGACAGAAAAACACACAAATCACCAGCGAAAATCCAGCGGCTATTTTTAAGGAATCCCCACACACTAGGGCTGGGATAAACGATTATTTTTTAAACGATTAATCTAACGATTATGTTTCCGATGCATCGATTAATCTAACAATTAATTTCCCAGTCTGATTCAATTTCGATTCAATTATATCCCCATTAATTGACTAATGGCAGTTTAAACATGTCGATTTACATATCTGAAAAAAAAAAAACATTAATTCCTTAACATTCCAATGTATGTTTATTGCTCTTAAAATTTCATGATAAAAGTCTATAGAAGTGCAAACTACTGCATTCATATTCAGAGGTAGCATTCATTAGAACCTTGAAGCCTTGAAAACACATAGGCATAGCTTAAAAAGTGCATCTTGTAATTCTTCTTTCAGATGAAATTAACAACTTGATGTCTAGCATTCAATACAAAAATAAAAAGGTGCCTTTTGTGTTTAAGAGTAAAAGCTTTTAAGTTAATAGTCTATTAGCGTGTGAGCCATTCAGCCTCGCTCGGTGCGGGGACATGCACAGAGCAGCTAAAATGATTGTCCGTCAGTTATTATAACATATGACAAAAACAATAGTAAAAATTATGTTCCATATTCCTCAACAGTTCTTGTGCTGCTTTCATTAGTTGACATAGTACTATCATAGGCTATAATATAATATGGCTATAATATTGTGACGTTGACGCGTTATCCCAGCCCTAACACACACATACAGTACGTGTATGTACATGGGTGACAAACTAAGTACACTCTTAAAGGGGGGGTTGATTGCGATTTCATTTTCATTTTAAATAGTGCGTAATGTTGCTGTTGGTGCATGAACAGTATCTGCTAAGTTGCAGCGCTGAAAGTTTAGTGTAAGCAGAGATATTGTCTTTTAAAAATCAGGAAGTTTAATGCCTACAAAAACGACTCGATTGGGACTCCAGCTGGGTTTTAGATGTCACTATCCCATACATTTGCATCAACCCCTCCCTCCGGAATATGCAAAAAAGGGCATATATTTCCAGCAGCTCGTCGAGTGTTATATGTTCACCCAGCTGTCAGGTCTTCTGTGTTCGAGCTTCCCACGGACGCTGTACTTCGTCAACAATGGATACAATTTATGTTTGATTATGTTCCGGAAAATGGCAATCGTAATTTAGCTCTCTGTGCTGCGCATTTACGAAGACAGTTTCCAGAATCTCCACGAATTCAACACCGGATTCAACAAGAAACTGTTACTAAAACATGAAGCAGTTCCAACTTTAAAACCACAAGGTTGGGCCACAACCTGTAAGTAGGCTAAGACTTAATGTATCTCATAATAAGACTCATAATAAGACTTTTTAAATGTATTTGCACATATAATTTCAGACGTAGTCTCGTGTTTTAGTTTTATCAAATGCCAGCTGGCTTTATAGCCTACTAGGCTACTAGTTATGCTATTTTGTGTCTAATATTGTAATATATATACCCTGACACAGTTCAGATAAAACAGCTGGTTTCTCAGAAATGGGATTTGTTCAACTGTGTTGAGTGGTCCATTTCCTGTACAAAAGCAATTTATGCTTCCTCTTCATACCACACTATCAAGGGAACGCTGTCCACAGACCGCTTGGATTTCAAATCAGTTGAATAAACTTAAATCGTTCCCATTTTACAATAAATAAATGAAATAATTTGTGAAGCTCCCCTGCTTCCCCTCACCGTGACTCACAGACATTTAACGATGATGAGGTACGAAACAATTTAATTTACAGTATACCATCTCGTGCAGTTCATGAATATTGATGTCATCAGAAGAACGGCAGCTCTGCTCAGCCTCTAAACCACCGTAACAAGTGTGTTATTACACAGAGACATACAATGAGCTGAACAACTGAAAAAAAGATGGAGGAAAAAAGAACTTAAATCTCCAACAACTTACAATCCTGCTATTTCACGATTAGTCAGAAGTGATTTTTCAGACTATGGGTGAACAAATCTGATTTAATATATGTACCGGCACAATAAATACGTATAAGTGGAGGTCTAATGCTGTGATTTCCGTCAAGGTGACGTCAAAAGACATTAATCAGTGCAGCACCATGAAAGGTATGAAAGCGAGGTTATGAGCTGTATAAAGCTCCTTGATCACTTATTTTCCACAGCTCAAATTGACTGGAGTTTTTTTTTTTTTTTTTTTTTGCCAACAGAAATTCATCAGAAAGATGTTTTTGCACTGTTTCATCAGCAGAGCAATCCAAAAACACATAAAATAACAGTAGAACCCAATGAGAGATGTCCATCCCCCACAGTCTCGCCTTTAATCTTGTTTAATTTAAAAAAAAAAGGCACAGCCCTAAATAAGGTCTATAAACCCACAGCTGATAGAACTCCTGGGTTTTTCTTCAACTATGGGCACTTTTTGCCCCATGGATTTAAAACAAAGAACTATTTTAATTAAATAGTCTTTTTATGTGTGAATATCAGTCATATTTCAAATTATGTTGTGTTAAATAGCATTCTGTTAATGAAAACGACAGTTGTGGTATAATCAACGCTTATGTTTTTTTTTTTTTTTTTTTTTTTTTTTTTATAAATCATTGCCACTCAATAAATATTGAAATGCATTTTTTATAGATGTAATAATGGTGCTGTAAATTGAAAGAAAAAGGAAAAAACAAAACAAAAAATAAACAGCACTAATTATAGGCAAAAACAACAATAACATCACTGCCCACTACCATTACCACAGTTTTTGAAAAGACTTGCTTTGGTTTCTTTATGCTAAACTCTGATGTGTGTTTTTTTATTTTATTTTATTTATTCCTAAAGCCATAGCAGGAGTATTTACACCACTAATTAATTTCTGCGGTCACAAATTGAGAAGTAATTAAATTTCTGAAAACCTTATTGAGCTAAGTGTCAACATTTCAGAAGGCCACAAGCAGTTAGAGCACATAAGGGAAAAATGCTAGTCCCATGTCATTTTGTAAGTCTGGTTGCACATATTAAATCAATTCATTTTAGATATGCATTGCTAACAGTCTTGCCATTCATCATCCCTTTAAAAGCTTGTTTTTTGATAAAAAAAAAAAAAGCTGGCAATGTCTGACAGCAAAGTGTGCACTCGTACTGTATAAATCAAAATAAAACCACTTACAAGCTAACACAATCGTAATGTCTGCATCACTGTAGTTATTTATTGTAAAGATGCTATGAGATGCCATGCCACAAAAGCTAAAACTGAGTATTATAGACGTTATGCTTTTTTGTTTTTCTGGGAAAGAACAATGTGCTAAGAAACTCTGTAAAATAACTGTAAAATTAACTTTTGTGGAGTTTATATTCAAATATAACAATTAGCTGGGAATTCTTGGACTAATGCAGTCAGACATAATTATGAGATAATCTTGCTCTAACTAAACCCTGCTCCCTTTGAGAATATTAACCTCTCGCTGTATGCTCTCTTCGGCAACCAAACAAAGGAAAGTCTGCACCTCTTTGTTTGACCATGGCTTATTCTTCCGATTTGCCATAATAATAGTAGTAAGTTTATTAACTATCTCTGGCCAAACTATTTAAAAATGGCGGGGTTAATCTGGATACTCCATATGGCGCGTGCAATGATGGCGCAGTGAATAGTGACTATTCTCTCTGACCAATCAGCAGTCGGCATTGTTTTCAAGTCACATTTTAGTATCGCCTCAGCTCACCTTAGCTCGCTCAGAACCTCACCAGAGGTGATACTAAAAAAGTACCCGAAAGCAGGTACAGGTACAACTTTTACACAATGGAAAACCAAACAAAGGCAAGCCCATTCAGTGTAGTGGAAACGCGCTATTATTTAGGCTATATAAGAAACCTGAATGGCAATTAAATGGCCATTATCATTTAACTATGAACTTTTTTTCTTTTTAAGTACTTAAATCTTGAAAATGCATTACAGGTGAAAAAAAAAATCTTCAATATAATGTGAATATAGAAAAACATTTACTTTTATACATTTACTGGACACTTAATTGAACGTAGATTAGGGTAATTATCAGACATGAGCCAAATTATTAGAGGCACTGCAACAAAAATATGTACTGTACAACTACATATTTTAAACCTGACTAGTTTGCCTGAACAACTAGCTGACTTATGCTTTCATCTGACCCCAAATTATTTCTTAGGATGCGGACAGACACATACAAAATGGCCGGCCGGAGAGCAATGGATTAAAATGTTTTTAAAACTACTAACTTAACACATTGTCTAAAATACAAATTCATGGCGAGAGACACTTAAAAAAAACATTAGAAATGAATGCAATGAAGCTTTAAATGCATAAAATGAAAGAAAAAAATAGATAAATTGTTTTTAATCTAATTTTTAAAGCAATCTTCAGGATGGGAAAGGGATCATATACATTTTTACAAAAGCACATATCATTTCTGAAGTTTCACATGTACATCTATTCGACTTCACTCATAATCAATCCGTATTGAAATGCCAAGAGGTGTATATATATATACACTATTCAATAGTAGCTGAAAAAGTAGTAGTGGAATTTTCAATGAAACATTTAAAAAACAGAATTTTGCTTAATATTAAGCTATGTGACTGTTTAAATGCTTAAGGACAATGAGGGACAGATACAAGGTCTTCCTTGTGCACCGAAGTGAAACAAATCTCAATTTCATCCCTCGTGCCAGCTAACATGCTTTAAATATTCAGCCATTGTTCCTTGCTTCATTAAGACATTAAGAGCTGAGGCCTTCAGAATTGTTGAGTTCTCAAGAGTGCAGACGGTCAAGGGCCAAGCACAAAGCACCCAGAGGCATGAAGGCAAAAAAATCAAAATAAAAACCTGTCAGCTGAACAAATGTGTGCAGGGCACTGATAATGCATTTAGATGTGAAAATGAAACAGAATAAACAACTCTATAAATTTCACATGGCTACCATTCTTCACATCTAAGCTATATAGCTTGAGGCAAAAAACCAAATGTTATACATTAAGAGTAAACATATCAGCTTAACAATTTGAAAGATTAATGAAATCAATGTAACTAAGAAAATCTGTGTCAAGATTTAAGACTGGTCTGGTCAACAAGAAGTCACATTTATAAAAGAAACTCAAACAAGCTAATAGGGAGAAATTTACCATCACTGTTAACCCTCTAGAGTTGGCTATCACGCAGACATGACAAGCTCACTTTTTTCCTTATCATTGTAAAAAAAGACTGAAATTACTGTTGATTTTGATCTTAAATGTAAGTGTTGTACATCATTAGATCCTGTTAAATGTCATGCGATGTTTACTACAGCTGTATATCATCTTTGCTTAAATTTACTCTCTCTCCTACATTAGCAAACATTATTTTTACATGAACACATCCAAACTGTATTGCTATAGCCTACTGAGATTTGTTCTAATCGTGATATAGAATAGTGTCTGTAATGACAACATTTTGTTGACTAGTTAAGGATTGATTATAAAGTTTTTACTATAAAATAGACATCAAATAAGCTTTTGTTAGACTCATGTTAAATATATAGTACGTTTTGTCAAAAATACAGCACTTTTACCAAATTCATATTGCCACCAATTACACCAATTCATACTCTCATTCACACACCAACGGATGGAACCGGGGACTGAACCACCAACCTTCTGGTTTGAAGACAACCTACATGAACCACTGAGCCAGATAGGATGTATTGGCTTACTTTAAAAAAAAAATACTTTAAACCAATTCTATAGAATGGCCCATATAATAAAAGGGAAAAAACATCCAGTATGCGATTTTCAAATAGTTTTAGAGCAAATATTCTAGGCTACGTGATCTAATTTTCAAAAGTCTTGAGAGGAAATAACCAGTATAAATAACCAGTATTCACAAACCACACATAAACACTATTATCTCAAAACCACAAACTTTTACCTACATGCTGCTGAAATATTATTGTTGCAGAGTTTGTTCTGAATACAGTGTAATCAGTCTTTAGCCATGAAAATGTCACAAGTAACAGAAATAAGCCCAAATGAGGATGTCAGAACACCTCCAGGACCTAGAGGACACCTCAGTTTAACTTATCCAAATATTCATAATCAATTCTAACAAGTTATGATTGATTAATATTTCATAAAGCTAATTTGCTACAAGAGATAGACAGACAAAAACAAATGCATCATAAATGCTTGTTTTTTTTATGAAAACGCAGCTCTATTAATAATCGTGTCTCCTGAGGTTTTAAAACAGGAATTGTGTTTTGTTTCCCAGTGGTAGTCCTACAGATTCTGAAATTGTACACAGCCCCTTGTTGATATTTGTTTGAGTGGCGCTTCTGAAAGTTTAGTCCTTAAAGAAAATACGACTGATTTATTTTTGCCTCTGAGGGATGAGGATTATGAAATGTAGATGCCGCTCCATTACAAGCATCTCTCACAGGCCTCTTTCTGATCTTTGCTGAAGGCTTGTGGCTACGACTCTTTGACACAGCCAGTAAACACTACTAACAGCCAGAGCATCTAGGCACATTTTTTTTAAATGTCAGGAGATTCACCAAAAAGACAAATAAAGCATGCCTTGATCAGATGAAATCCAGACAATTAGGATATCTACAGCCTGAAAAGCATTTCTCAGCATATCAGGGACAGCGGGCCTCATTACTTGTCCTGGAAGAAATACACACACACAAGGGCATGCTCAGCAGTTTCAAGTGAGACAGACTAAAACTCTGGCAGATGAGAATTATTCCGCCACCTCTTCAACTGAAAGAAGTCAGTCAAAGGGTTGTTGAAACATCCATGAGGTGAAACATCCACATTATGCTTTGAGAAATTCTATGGGTTTTTGCTGCTGGGGTCAACAAAAAAATAAAGACAATTCAGTGAGCGTTTCTACTGCAGGGTCTGATAAAACTGGGAGAGAGGGACAATTCCAGTGCTGTCAAGATCATCAACCGTTGCAATCTATAACAGTGAAATAACTCACCAAAGAAACATATTTCTTGAAAAAGCAATGACTTTCCTGCCACTGTGAACTGCTGTAAGTAAAGCAAACTGGCTTAGGCATCAGCCCAGTGGCATTTTAGACACTCACAGGTGCTATTGAAATAGCAAATGGGTAGGAAGTTTTGTTAGGTTATTAAAACCGCTGCAAACCATCTCTGGCATTTAAAAGAAAAATCACATGGCCCTAAATTTACTTATTGTGGGATCTCTGTTGTGTATGTGTGAGAATAAGTAGGAGTATTTACACTGCTAATAAAGCTCTGCTGGCACAAACAGAGAAGTTAATTAAATTTCTGAAAATCTTATTAAACCAAGTGTCAACATTTCCACTACAGGCTCTAAACCCCATGCGGGTTAAGTGAAAAATTTTCCATTCATTTTCCAAAAACATAATCCCTGATTGGACTGTGCTGTGATTGTACTGTACAGTAGAAGCTAACTAAGTAGCAAATCTACTTCCTTAACTAAATTGTTGTATCTTAACAACATGAAATGGGGACTTTCAAAGAATGTTCATATTCTGTAAAAGAGCTTGCATCGCTTCCAGTTCAGGTCTTTTGTATGTGCTTTGTTAAAAGAATTTACTTGAAAATATTGAACAAATATAGCCTGGATGCCAGCCGGAACCCCGCCCACAACGTTTTTTTTCGTCGGGAAGTTCGGTCTGGACTCGGTCGATTGAGGAGTAATTATGATCAGACAAGAAACGTTTGGGCCAATCAAATTGCCAGGGCGGGCTTTATACGATGATAGACAGATAACCTGCAGAGACGTAATCATCACGTTATCAAAGAGCGCTTAACTGGTTTTCCTCAAAGATGACTGCAACTGGAGAATTGAGATGTATAGATTCTGCTGTCGCGTCTGTTGTGAAATAAATCATTAATTTTAATAGACAAAAAGAAAACTGCAATTAAGGCATTTGTCGTTCAGAAAGATATTTTTGCCATCCTTCCTACATGATTCGGCAAAAATGTAACTTATTAGCTAGCTCTAACAGCAGCTAAGAAGATAGGATGTAATGAAAATCCTGTGGTTGTTGTGGTTTCTCCTTTGGTCGCACTCATGGAGGACCAAGTAAAAGTAAAAGTAAAAGAAGCAACACTCGTTATTTAACTTCTAAAATAAGTGAGTTCTTTAGTTGACAACTGTGCTATGCAAAGTAGTTGACTTACTGCGTTGCTCTGATTGGTTGTAGGTCTACCGACTATCCAATTGAGTGCAGAGTTATTTTTTTTCCTGGTTCGGTTAAGACACGCCTCACAATCAGAGCCCTATTGAGCAGTTTCAGACTCACATTCTGACAAGAATATGAGTATGACAAAGTCAGACTAGAACAATTATTTTAACCAATATAAATAACAAATACTGTTTTACTTGAGATACCTTCAAAGGAGTGAGCAAAGATGACCAACACAAAATAGGTGTCATTTGAAAGCTTAGCGTCTGAAGTTTACAAATGCATATAGCCAATTTTATTAAATCCTAAGTGCTATCACATAGCATATATTTATGCTATCACCATAACATATCATCTAGATGTGAATGTAGATGAACTTCACAAAAAAGCCAAACAAACAAACAAACAAAAAAAAGATTTGTCCTCCATATTTCCTTCCAGAGTTACCACATGTCAAATAAGATAGATGTGTAAAGATTCCCTTGAGCACACTTGTATTTGTCTTTTATCAGCAGTTACTCGGCATGAGAATGTCCAAATCGAATAACTTTTTTCAAAAACAATTCTAAAAGTGTCCTATCAAACAATACCTACCATTTGAGACTCCTTGCTACAGTTTTAGACTTATGAGTCTTTACATGTGTATGTCACTATAAAAATGCCTTCAGGGCTTAAAAGGTCTAAAGCCATTGCATTGTAACAGGAAGCAAATGGCAGCGCCACGGTAAACCAGCTCTACATCACGCACACACGCTCCAGAATCAGAGAAAGACAGTAGTGTAGTCAGCAGGAGGGCGATAGCAGGAGCTTCTCATCCCAGACCTCAGCAGGTGAGGAGCTGCGAGCAGTGAGAGATGAAGGAAGTGAGCTGTTTGGCACACAGCGAGATCTCGCCTCCCCTGTCGAACAGCACTAAGAACACAGATGAGATTTCATCATCCAGGCAGATAAGCTGGCCTGAACGGTGCGCTGCGATCGCAGGAGCGCTGGCTGCAGGCGACAGCTTGAAACTTTTTCACATTCTGTCAAATGGAGTTAAGTTTTCTACCTCTCTTGTCCCACTTTGCATTTGTAAAAGCCATACTGTTACGTATACCAGATGAAATTCAGTCACTGAGATGAAACTACGGTTGTCACAATACCAAAATGTAGTCATTATCAGTACCAGCGAAATTCTTGATTCTGAACACCGACCACTCAAAAGCCACCAATAAGCATTTTTTATGTTATCACCAATAACTCTGTAGAAAGAGTAAAGCCTGGGACACACCAAGCCGACGTCAAAAAACCTGTGGCGATGAAAGCTGACTATATTGTCGCTTCTTGTCTTGGTCAAAACGCTGCTCTTGCTCTTGTCTACTGGTGATGGTCAATTAGCATGTGCGTTCTGTGCCTGCGTATATAGAAATAACTGTATATATCAGCAGGTATCAATGGCCAATTTTCACCACTCAAAAAAGGAAACCAAACCTAGGACTGCAGATATAATCCGTAAACAAAGCAGTGCTTGCTTACCATTTTGAAAATCAATCATGCTGATCACTTTCTTCATTCCAGTCAGCTGAAATTATTATGAATATATTAGTGCATTTGAATGCTAAGGTAAGATAATGTAAAATTATAATAGCCTTATAATTGACTTTTGCTTTTATTCTCGTGCAATGACTCGTTTCGCGAAGCTGAAAAGCCAGAGTTCTCTCTCGCTGAAGACACTGATATGCATTCAACATGCTGAATTGGCCCCTAAAAAGCATCTGAAAAAAAAAAAGCATCCGCAAAAAACTAAGCCGACCGATAATCAAAAACGTCCAACTGTCGGCTTGGTGTGTCCCGGGCTTAATGTTGGTAGGCTATATTATTTTCTATTTTAGTATCAAGTTTGTACCAGTACTTTCGAAATCTCTAGATGATACAAACTAATTTCCGGTCAGAGGCCATCCTCATTCCATTCCATGGGGAGAATTTTTTTTTTTTTCTCAACTATCTCCCCGAAGAATGGATGAAAGAGACTCAGTCTTAACAGGCCCTTGTGCTAATATTACCATCAGCACCTGAAAGAGACGAGGATTGGAGAAACGAGCATGCAAATGGAAAAATCACTTCAATCAGCTGCCTCTCTTTGCATTTCAATGGACCGGCAGATGCTTTAATATAACACTTTCTCTTATTCTCTCTCTCGTACTGACCTCTACCATCCCTCAACTCTGACGGCTATGCGTCTTTCCAACCATCTAAGGTTATGAGAGGTGTTGGTCTTATGGTCCCTATCCAGCGAAACACTTCTGTGTGACATTTCCCAGAGGCTAGGAGGCGGTGATGCAAGCATATTTAATTACAGTGCCCCAATTAAAACTGTTAATTATCTAATTCTAATACAACTCCAGGGAAGCAAAACCAGCAATTTTTTTTTTTGTCGCCTCAGTCGGTCGGAAAATCATCGTATTCATATCTGAGAAAAAGTCCTACTACAACCAAAATAACATTTAAGTGACTTAAAGATACAAGTGAAAAATAACCACTAAAGGGATCTAACTGAGCAGAATAAAGAGCTCAAGCACTATCAACTAGAATATGAAATTGGCCTCTGCTTACCCACATGAATAACAGACCTATATCATAATTAAGCTACTGATTGACAACTAATCTGACTTTTGAATTTTGAATTTTAAAAACTCATTAGACTACAGTATTGAGGTCAACCTAGTTAATACTCAGCCAACAAGAATTGAGAAAATTGAAGAGGATGAATTTCTGCTCTGGAAATTCAGCTTGAAAAAGTCAGTACTGCATCTCATGACCATTCAACAGTAAAAATGGCTTTTAGGTTGATCCTAGGGGTTAAACGGATTGTTGTTGATAAGTGATTCGAACTGAACAGGACTGGTGCGGCACGCATGTGATTCGCTGTTTTTTTGTGTGGTTTTTTTTTGCTAGTTTAAACATTCAATATATTTTACACTATTCCAGCACTAGATGAGGCAAAAGAGAATTGAATTCTGTAGTGCACTGTTATCTGTGCGCACAGTCGCACATAAAGAGAGAGGCGTGTTTCAAGTATTGTGTCATGTAATTATTAAAGAAAGCAGTCAAAACTAGCAATCAAATACGGCACTTTGGCGGGATACAAATTTGCTTTGGCAGCCGTCAAAAAAATGTCATTGCGGGACAACCCCTGCGTTAGTTGTCAATGTGTGTGTCAATCAATACCATTACCCTATAAAACTGGCGTGTGAATTAGGCAGCATGAAAGTCAACTTGCAATGAATGATTCGTAAAATTTTTATAATTGTAACGAGTAACTAGCAGAACATTCAAAAAATATTGAAGTAAAAGTATTAAATTCATCGAAAATATGTATTAAAGTAAAAGTAGAAGTATGAGAAAAAAACAATACTCTAGTAGAGTACAGATACAGCCTTTTAGTACTCAAGTACAGTACTTAAGTAGTTCTACTTCGTTACTATACATCTCTGCCGTTAAATAAAAAATAAAAAGATTGAGGTAAACAAGTACCTAAATTGAGAATTCAGATGGAAAAGTCTGTGAACTGCATTTCAGGACATGTCAATTAGACAGTTAAATTGGTACTTGCTTTCAGCTAGATCTGTACAAAAAAAAAACTGGATGGACACATAAGAAAAAAACTAATTCAGAGGCATCTACTTACCAAGTAGGGCATACATATTCTGGAAGATCCTCAGAAGTTCAGGAGTGATGGCAGGGCTGTTCTCTAAAGTCACAAACCTGAATGAAAAAAAAAAAAAAAAGAGCATGCCATTCAAACAGCCTTCATTTAAAATGCACCTATTTTTTAGTCAAAGACGTTACTTGATCATCATGACATTGAAAGACCAAAAAAACAAAAAAAAATACCTTTAGTAGTATAATGGTAATATTACAATGAAAGAACTATGCTTTTAGTGTCCATGGAAACACTTCATGGCACCAATTCGTAAAAAGGGTGGCTTCAAGCTGAGCATCTTCAATCTTTAAACAAAACAGATGATCTTTTATAAAAGCATTAGAGAAAATGAATGGATGCTGCTAAATTTGTTGAAGTGCTGCTATATTTGATCCTGAGGCTACAGAGGAGTCTTTGTGCAGGTTGGGTTATTGTACAGAGTGACTCTCTTTGAGTGACTCAGAGAAAATGATAAATGGACAGCGAACAACAAACCGAGAGAGAGAGAGAAGCCTTGAACTTAAAGATGAGGAGGGGGGTTAACACTCTTCAAAGAGACGAGCGAAGAGAATGAGGAGACTGACGGAACAGAGAGAAAAGAAATTCATTCAGAAAGGAGAAAAAGATAAAAAGTGTATGAATTACAGCACTATAGAATAAATCTATAAATACAAAGGATGGTTGAGCTTGTTATCACGGACAATATCGACCGGAATGTAGGACAGGCGGTTCAAAACCCAGAGCTGAAGATAAATTAATTTATGCGAAAGATTTCTCCTGACTCAGCGGCGTCTTGTCGCTTGACAGCAAGTGCAAAATGGGCCACTTAAATAAAAAAAGTGCTGGCCCGGTTCCTCCGAGGCCCAACTCCAATGATTCATGCTATCATTCGCATCTGGACAGGCAATTTGTCACACAAATCTTTTAAGCATTACGTGTGTCAGTGGTTGACAGGAGTGTAACATCCACTAACTGGGATCCCATTAGTTTGAGGGCAGTTAATACTAGTGCAATGCTTTAGCTGTATTCCTGAGGTTAGGAAAATCTTGAAAAAAGAAGAAATGTGACACTCATATCCTTAAACTGTAAAAAATAATCCTGTAAAAAAAAAAAACGGTAAACTACTGGCAGTTATGGTTACCAGCATCATACCGTAAAAATACGGTGTGTTCCTGTTTTTGAAATTAACAGCTAAATACAGTATTTTCAGCTACAGAATAAAACTTTAATTTACCAGCTATGCTCTTAAACACAAAAATAGTAACACACTGTATTTTTATGGTATGATGCTGGCAACCACAGCTGCCAGTAGTTTACCGTTTTTTACAGGATTATTTTTTTACAGTGTAGTCATGAATTGGGTAAATCTCAACCCATATAAAAACCATGAGATATTTTACATGATAATGTTATTTTTTTTTTATTCAAAACTGTCAAGAAATGAAATACCTTTTTTTCCACAGTTACACGCAACTGAAAATTGAAAATTTGAAATAATCTAAATTTCATAGTTTGAATTGAGATGGCAAACAGAACACAGAAAGGATAAATAAGACTCTTGAAGAAAAATAAAATGAGTTTAAAAAGGCTTGAAAGTCTAGAAATGTGTGCTTCGTTACATACACTAGTGCTCAAAAGTTTGGTCGGTGAGATCTTTTAATGCTTTTGAAAGATGCGCAACAAGGCTACATTTATTTGATCAGAAAATAGAGTATAAAAAAATAATATTATTACAACTTAATGCAGTTTATTCATGTGATGCAAAGCTGACTTTTCAGCAGTCACTACTCCAGTCTTCAGTGTCACATGATCCTTAAATAATTTGCTGATTTAGTGGCTCAAGAAACATTTCTTATTTTTCTGAAAGCATGGTAAAAAATCTTTTAAGGATTCTTTGATGAAAAGAAAGTTAAATAGAACAGCATTGATTTGAAATAGATTTTTTTTATAACAATGAAAAAGTCTTTGCAGCCACTTTTTCAATTTAATGCATCCGTGCTTAAAAATTATAGTAAATTATTTTTTAAAAAAAAATTCACTGACCGTACACTTTTTAACGGTAGAAACGAAAGAAAAGAGACAAGGAAGTTGGGTTTGTGAATGATGAGTTGCAATACTGTCTACTTTGACCTAATAATACATACTTTATATTGTGGCTGTTAGACAAAAAAACTTGTATCTCCATTTTAAATATTTTATCCATAAATCATTACTATTGGTCACCCTTTATGTCTGCCTGTAGGTTTTGTCAATATTTAACCAATAAAACGTATTAAAAACAGCTTGAGACTGAACCTCATAACTCAATTGGCTCCACAAACTTAGTCCTACACTTTTTAACGGTAGTGTATATTTCATGAAATGTAATACATTTTGTGGATCGGAATTGGATTCCAGACATTTCTATGACATTCGTCTTCCAGTCATTTCAATCGAACTTTCAGTAAGTTTGTGGAAAATTCCATTCTGAAAAACTGATCAATTCAATTGCCATGGCAATGCCAATGCCACTAGTTGACTTTCTTCTACAACAGTGAGCAGCAAGCTAGCATTATGAAGAGAGCTGACAGAAAGCTGGAAATTTGTCCTTTCCTTATGTTCACCATGGTGGCCAGCTGCACAGTTGAACTCACACAGCGCACAAAACAGCATAAGAGCCCGAGGAGACTGCCACGTTATTCTGTGTTGCCCTCACCATTGGCATTGCTGAGCAGCATAGAGTACAGAGGTGAAACAGCCACATGACTCTCGATGTAGTTTGTAAGACAAATGAAAAATTGTATGACAGATTTGAACTTTTTACACACTATGGTGGGTGAATGTGACATCAAATACATGTGGGGTCTTTAGGGCAATGAAAAAATGAATTCCTCATTCTGCATATTATAGAAATCTCTCTGTAGAAGAAGCATGAGATGAGATTAGATA